>JAYKAV010002839.1:782937-815549 GCA_035582835.1 Phoebastria nigripes | reverse complement strand
TTTCTCTGTATTCCTCCCAGGCTACCTGTCCTTGCTTCCACCCTCTGTAGGCTTCCTTTTTGTGTTGGAGTTTGTCCAGGAGCTCCTTGCTCATCCATGCAGGCCTCCTGSCGTTTTTGCCTGACTTCCTCTTTGTTGGGATGCATCGCTCCTGAGCTTGGAGGAGGTGATCCTTGAAWATKAMMCAGCTTTCTTGGGCCCCTCTTCCCTCCAGGGCTTTGTCCCATGKYACTCTACCAAGCAGATCCCTGAAGAGGCCAAAGTCTGCTCTCCTGAAGGCCATGGTAGTGAGCTTGCTGTGCGCCCTCCTTGGTGCCCTAAGGATCTTAAACTCCACCATTTCATGGTCACTGCAGCCCAGGCTGCCCTTGAGCTTCACATTCCCCACCAGCCCCTCCTTGTTGGTGAGAACAAGGTCCAGCATAGCATAGCACCTCTCCTCGTTGGCTCCTCTGTCACTTGGAGAAGGAAGTTATCATCGATGCATTCCAGGAACCTCTTGGATTGCTTAYGCCCTGCCGTTTTGTCCCTCCARCAGATATCAAGGTGGTTGAAGCCCCCCATGAGGACCAGGGCTTGTGAACATGAGCTTGTGAACCAGTATGTGCCTCGGCCTTCGGTTTGGAAAGGTATTCAGGCACTGACTGATGTGCTTTTATCACTAGGCAGCGTTTGGCACTTTTACTAAAAGTAATTCTGTACTTTTTTCCAAGAACCATGCTTAAAGTTACTGACTTGGCTTGGTTTGAAAACAGCTCTTTGAGACTAGCAAGAAACTTCCTTGTGTTTCCAGTGACTATTTCCAATTTCTAATAATTTTTAAATCTGCCAGTTACCATGACATGCATCCATTTAATGTTTGCTCTCTGATTTTTTAAAGTGATTTTGTATGAGAAGTGATGTGGTACAAAATTAAATGTCTCCTGGAGATCTATCATATGTCTGGATGACACATGAACTCAGGTCAGCAGTCCTCGTCAGCCAAACCTGTTCAGCATTGCCTGTGACATGGTTGTAGTTAGCCCTGACTGTGGCTTTCTCTCCAGCGTGTTGTGTTGGTAGGACAGGCTGTACATCAGCGTCCTGCATGCTACAGTCCTGCAAACTCCCAGACATTGAATCCACAGCACATTTTTCCTCAGGGACTGCATCACATCCACAGCCCAGGCTTTGCTTCTTTCCCTCCAACATCCCTCCTTGCCTGTGGCCTCTTGGTGACCATTTTGACCCATTTTTCCTGTCGGGGTGGCCTGGATACGGGGCGATGGCAGCACCAAGGCTGTGGGCAGGCAGCCGGCAGCAGGAGGCTGGGGAGCCGGGCTGAGCTGCCGCAGGGAGTGCAGATGCTGCCGGCAGAAATTCCCCCACCATGTGGTTGAAACTCATCAGAGAACAAATGCATTGCGTTGCTACGACAACAGGAAGATTTACAGGAGGCTGAAATTCCTGTAGTTTGAACCTAAAATATTCCTCAGAAAAATATTCCGAGTGCGTCCGCGCAGCACAGCTGGGAGGTGCCTTCAAGGTGTCAAGGGTGACACAGGTCTGAGGCCTTGCTCAACGTCGGGCAGCATCCTGCACAGACCCCTGGCTGCTCCCGTCCTCTGCAGCCCCTTGGTGGTGGCCATCGGAGCGCGTTCAGGGCTCACACGCCTTTGTGCAAGTTGCCGTGGGAGAGGTGGCCTTGGAAGGATGAAGCCAGGGGAGTCTCGAATGTGGATGAGGTGGGAGGTTCCCTGTTATCAGGATCACACTGCTTCTGAGTGTGCCTTTGAAGCAGGAACGCAGGAGACATTTGCGTGCTTTACCTGTCCCCTTGCTTTTGCCACTACGTTTGCACCAGAAATGGGCTGGATATTGTCAACTCTGGGTTCCCCACTGGATGTTGCCACACATGTCAGACAAACTTTAAGCATGTTAAGCTTCAGGATGGAAATGGATTCATTAAACAAAATTTAGAAAAATACATCTTTCCTGACCTGAGGTCTGCAGTGCTGTGGCTCCGCAGCAGAGCCCTCTTCCCCTGTGTCCACATCAGGTTCCCCTTTTCCACTCTTTCTCCCTCTGCAGAGCTGCAGGCAGAGGCAGGAGTTTGCGTCTTCAGGTGGCTTTGTGAGGTCTGTTTCTTCTGCGCACTCCCAAGGGTTAGGTAGAGTGTCAGGTAGGGCAGGGACTAGCTATGCATTGTATTTTCTAGGCTTGCACTTGGCACATGCCTGAAGCTATAGATTTAGGCCTTTCCTGCCTCTGAAACAGAAGAGTAAGCGGTGGCTGGGGTTACTGCTAGTGTCCCTGTCCCATGCATGTGTTGCCACCTCTGAACCGGGGTGGCAGCTGGAGATGGGCTGGCAGGGGTCCCGCTGGTGGCCCTGCGCACCCTCCCCGGGTGCCCTTGCCAGTGCTGCCTTCCCCTCTGGCAGGGCTCCTCAATGCTTCCCGAGTTGCCACCTCCAAATTCTCCCCATGCCGGTGCACTGCGGTCAGGCTCACCTGCCCTGTGTGCTCCTGGGGCAGTTTCCCCAGGGTGGTGCATGGAGAGGAGCTGGAAGCAGGCGGAGCTGTGTCCTCCTCTGCCCTGGCCGTTCCTGCCCTCCCGGCCCAGCTCTGCGTGCTTTCCCAGCCCTCCTGCTTTGCCGCCATCTTCCAGCCCAAGCACGGCTGGCTGATGCCGGCTTTGTGCTGTGCACCCGATAGCTAAGGCTGCTTTCCCTGGCTCTTTTGCAGTGCCTTTCAGAGAAACTCCCAGCTACACGAAGAGGAGACGGATCCTCGGCACGGGCGGCCTCTCCTCCCCGCGCATGCTGCAGCGTTCGGCCAGTGACAACAACCTGAAGGCGGAGAGCCGGGCGTCCTACTCGCCGGTGCCCTCGCTCCGCAGCCTGCCTCCACAGCTGCTGGCACAGATGCAGGAGGTGGCAGCGGGGGCCGGGGCAGGGGACGGCAGCCTGGCGAGCTCCGGCAGTGCCCGCAGTGCCCACAGCCGCTCCCCGTCCCTGCAGCGGGTGCAGGAGGAGAAGGAGGCTGATCTGCCCACGCTCCGGAGGAGCAGCCGTGGCAAGGCCAGGTAAGGGGCCGGGGGGAGGCAGAGCGAGGCTGTCCTGTGCCACAGCTAGCGCGTGCCTCAGCACCCACCGGAGCCCCCTCGCTTGCACAGGGCCAGGCACCCGCAGGACCCCGGGCGGCAGGTGGGGTGCGGGAAGGCCGGTGGAGCCCAAAGCGGCCCTGTGTCTCCTTGTCTGCGTGCCGCAGGGAGCAGGGCTGCCCGGACCAAGCACCGAGGGTTTTTTTTCCCTTGATCTTCTCCCCAGCCCTCGTCTAATCTTGCGTCTCAGAAAAATGGTAAGTACATCAATGCCGCGTTGCGCTCGTCGTTGCTATGACAATGAATGCATCTTGAAAACTAATACTTCGAGGTGGCACATTGCAGATAAGCCAACACCTAATGCATCCCAACCGACCTCCTGTTATTGCGGTTATTGGTATTCTGCCTACGGGCCCGGGTGGTGGCGTTGCTCTGCAGAACCCACCGGGGCCCGGAGCGGCTGATGGACACCCTCGCCCAACCCACTGCGTGGTGTGGGGAGGCCTTCTTGTGCTTCGGGTGGTTTCTGTGGCCCATAGGCTTGGGAATGACGTGGACCTCGTGTTCTCCCACTGCTCCCCGTCACTCGCTGGCCACGCAGCTGGTGCTTGCCTTTGGCTGGAAGCCAGGCATGGGCACCCATTCCGATCCAGGAGGATGGGTGCTGCTCCCCTCAGACAGCAGAAGTGCTGCTGGAGAGTCTTCATGGCCGAGGGTCCCTTTGGTGACCACTGGGGTCAAGCTTTGCTTTCGGAAGCCCTCTGTTAGTGGAGAGGCGAGAGCGACTGCAGCCATGGCTGATATAAAGCAGTGTCCCCTCAGAAAGGGCTAACGAGAAACTCTGATACTGTGAGGCCAGAGCAGGAGTTTGAAGAGTGAGTACCAGGTGTGGGTTATAGCTGTGTTCACTAATGACAGAGAAATGGATTTGAGCGTTGAAGAATCAGTCTGCAGATGGCAGCTATTTACATTAACTCCATAGCAGAAACAGCTCTGAGGCCCTTTGAGGCAATCTAAAGAATTTGGGGAAAAAGAAACATGTCAGTGAATAAAAAATAATGAAAATAAATGTAAAATAGCTACTAGAGGGGAAAAAATTGAACCACTCAGGTACCTACTAGGATTCTTAATTAATAGTTTAACTCAGGAAAAGTTGCAGGATGTTTTCTAAACATCTCAATGGAGGCCTCTGCTCAATGTGCAACTTCAGTACAAAATGAAACAATATTAGATGACCTAACAGTGTGATGGATGATAATATGGAAAACAGTCTAATGCCTTGGTCAAAATCAATGATGGCGCCTCAGAGTGCTGCATACCAGGCTGGGCACTACCAGTCAGCAAGAACAGTGTGAGTTAAAGGGTTTCAGAGGTGCAGTGAAAATGATCAGGAATGGGAAAAAAAAAATCTCTGCTTTGAAGAGAGATTTAGAAGAGCGGGATTGTTACCTTAGAAACGAGATGAATAGGATGAAATATGTTAAAAATATTGAAAATACTGAATGGCTTATCAGAGGGAAATAGGGAACCTCTGCCTGTTTCATGGCATAAGGAGAAAGGAGCATGCAATGAAATTAATGGCAAGCACACTCAAAAGCAGTACGAAACAGTGGTTTTTCTCCACCCTGCAGTTAGCTCAGGAATTCACTGCCTTGGGACTTGCTGAAGCCAGAAGCACAGTATGATTATAAAAGCATTAGGAGTTTGGTGTGGGTAAAAAAAATACTGTGGGCTTTTATAATCCATAAGCTTTTRGAAGTGTTCTCAAACTTACCTGGAGCACCTGATGGCAAGGCAGGACTCGAGCCTTACCCAGCCGGAAGTTCCCGGTGGGGGGAGAGCGGGCGCACGGCTGGGCATGGAGGTGCTGGGGGATTTGGGGTCAGCCATGGGCAGCAGCGCGAGGTGGGCTTGCAAAACCGGGTCTCTAGTGCCGCTGGAAGAGCCGGTGGCCAGCAGCTGGTGTGCTGTACTGCCAGCTCTGACCTGGGTGGCTGGCCCCACGTCAGCCCGTTTGCTCCCTGCCGAGCGTGGGAGGGGTGGGATGCTGCTGCAGGCTTGGGACTCCTCTTCAACTTGGTGCACAGACCTCCAGAATACCTGCTGAGTGTTTGCGCCTGGGTTGACTGGCTCTGGGCTGAAGCCAGTGGCAAGGCTGCGCACTGTGCCGTCCGTTGCAGCTCAGCAAGTGCCCGGAAAGGGCAGAGGAAGGCAGCTGCCTCTTCATCCTGCTGCCAAGTGCTGCTAGAGTGAGTGTCTGCCCCATTTTCTTCTGTCTCCTGCTTGTGCTAACTTTTAAAGGATTGCTGGAGATGACTTAATTATTCCTAGCCATATGCATTTTATAAAATGCATATAAAAGTGCATTTTACTCCATTGTTTTCAGATACTTGTATATTTTTGCAGGGATAGGAGGATTATTACTCATTACACTGAGTTTGGGGCAAGTGAAAGTCACATGCATGCAACCTGCGTGTTCAATAGCTGGTACGCGCTGGCAAGTTCAGAGCTGTCAGGATCGTATAGAGGTGGTCTTAGTGACGTGAGAAAAAAGAGGCGATAAGTCAGAGGGGAGGAAAAGCAAAGGCTGGTGATCAGGCAGCGGGGTTTGAGCCCAATAGCCGCTGTCCCGTGTCCCCTCCTGTCATTTGTGTGGTGGGCAGGGGTTGGCTGCCCCGGGCTGTGAGCAGGGCAGTGCAAAGGGACATTCCGGTGTAGGGCTGGCCGTCACCACGCAGAGCCCGTTGGAGAGCAGTGGTGCGTGGGCATGAGCGGCCGGAAACTCCTGGAGGAGCAGAGAGGGGCCAGAGGGCCTCCTGCCTGCCGGCCCCCTGTCCCGGCCGCGGGGGCTCCCGGTGATGCCTGGGGAGGGTGTCAGCTCTGCTGGCCCTTCCTGCGGCTGCCTCCGCGTTGCCGCCACGGCTCTGCTGCGTGCGCCCTTCCCGCGGCTACCCCTGCRTCACCGCCACCACGTGATGGCCGGGGGTGCTGGGTGGGTGCCGCTCTCCAAGTCGCACTGGCTGGTATTCTTTTAAATTACACAGATGTATGCACGCACCGTTGCTGTTCAGCATGAAGCTGTGTGCTAACAAGTGCTTAGAGCAGCTGATTAATAGTGGTATTTTGTTTGACCCAGTATTTCTTTCACTTGTTGTTTGGCCTTATCGCTCTCCCAGTCAGTTCCCAGTGTGTTTGTGTTGGCTTGACAGAGCTTTTATTTACTCCAGGGCTGGGGAAGAGTGGTGCAGTGATCCCTATCTCATCTGAATACTCAGTACCCAGGGATGTTTTATTTTCAAACAAGAAAGCCTTCACTTTGTGGTAAGTGACAAGGCATCCATAAACATGCAGAGTCCTCCACATCTTCCCTGAAAAGTCTTGCAGAAAAATTGATTCTGGGTCAGATTTTTATTAGAGTAAATATCAAGAAAATTTAGTGTCTTCAATGTTGCCCCAAAATTCTTTATTCTGAGGGCGAAAACTCCCAGCAAAATTCTGATTGTTTTCCAAATATATTCAGGATGGCAAAGAGGATTTAAATGAAAACTGGTTTAGCATTAGCGTTTCATTTTTTCCGGAAACAATGCGCAGAAGCACCTCGCGCACCTGTGGTCTGGCCTTTAGCTACTGCCTCAGCACTGGCGCTCAGCTGTACTAACAGCAGGAGCACTTATTTGTCTGTGTTGCTCTCGCAACTTCAGCCGTGCCAGTGGTTCTGGTGGGTGAGTCCTCCCATGGTCTGTGGCTCTCCAGCCTCCAGGGAGGCTGAGCGGCAGTCCCGGCTGGCCGGGGGAGGCTGAGTGTGGGAGCACAGGTCTGACCCTGGAGCAGGGGTGGTGGGTGTGAGCCCGGGGTCGACCATCCCCACGGCGAGGGATGGACTGTGGCCAGGAGCCTCTCTCAAGTGGGACGGGCAGGGCTGCCAGGAGCCTGGGTGATGCCTGAGGTTAATCCACCCCAGCGTGGCTTGGGTGAGTCTCGCATGGTGTGTCCCCAAATGCTTTCTGGTGGTCGGCTGCATTTATGCTAATAACCTGCCCCTGGGAGCGAGCCCTGGGGGAGGTTGTTGCCGATGCAGTTGGCTCTGAACCCCCCAGTTGTGTTGTGGATCATCGGGGGTCCAGGGAGGACCAGTGGGAAGGGTCTAACCCACAGAACACCGACTGTGCTCATCCTGCCTGTTCTTGGGAAACCCCGGTGACGGACGTGCCCTGGCATTTTCCTGACTCCTGCCTCCCTCTGTCCTCACCACTAGGAAGTTTTCTAATGTCTGATCTGAATATGTCTTCCTCTAGTTTGTTATGCCATGTTTACTCTGCATAGGTATGGTGAAGAGGTCACTCACTTCCCCCTCACAGCATGCTTCCCCCCTCCTTGAGCATGCTGAAGACTGCTTGCYATGTTTTCCTTGGTGTCGTCTCTTCTGTCGGCTGTTAGCCCCCATTGCCTTGTCCTTCCCAAAGGTCTGTTTTCTCCGAGCTCCTGCTGTGGCTCCTCTCCAGGCTCCCACCGTCCCACTCCTTCCCGGCAGTGCAGTGCCCAGAGCAGGCACACAGCAGCAGAGGAGTGCAGCAGCAGAATTGCGTTGCATGTTTTTCAGGCTGTAGTTTTGATAGCTCATCATATAGCGTTTTATGAAATGGTGTGATGTGTGACTCACATTCAGCGTGTGATAGCCTCCACGTTTTTTCCCCCTCAAAACCCACTACATAACCAGTCTTTCCCTATCTGTATCCTTGTGCAGTTGATGATTCCTGTGTTTATCAGGATCCATTTAAACCCTAATCCTGTTCTTTGGAGTATTTTGCAGCCCCTTTGTACTGCCTGTAGATTTGGCAAGGATCTTCTCCAATCCATCATTCCTTTGCTAAAGGAGACACTGACCCAGGTCAGCCCCTGGGTACCTCCACCCTTTGACGGGGAGGCATCGGAGGGTCGTTCTCCCACACTGCGGTCGGGTGGTCTTGGGGCAGCTGTGGGGCTGCGAGGAGCCCAGTGAAGGCCGAGGTGTGTGGCTGCTGCTCGGCAGCCAGCTCCTCTCACTGTCTGTCCTTGACAAATCCCTTCTGACTGTTACCGCATTGCTTCCTTCTAGGCAAGTACAAACACTTTGGCYTGTTATTTGTTCCAATGTTTTTTCCCAAGACATGAAGTGACAGTATTTCTTTAGCTTTTCTTTTTCCCCCTTTTTGGCCATTTGCTATTTTACACTCTTTTGGACACACTCTGTATAACATGAGCCTTCAAAGATAACCTTAGGTGTTCTTAGATTGCTTCAATCTGTTCTTAAACTTCCTACCAGATGTGTAGTCAGGCACATCCAAATATTCTTAATTAATTCCTGCTTCTGGTTTCCAGGTAGGATCTTAACTCTCTCTGCCTCTGAAATCTCACGGTTGATCTCTGATTTAAAGACAAACAAGTTTTAAGCACATTGGTCTTTTCAGTTTCATCCGTTTCCCTCTCTGCAGTTAGCTAAAAGAGCACCAACAATTACCAGCAGTTCCTGGGATCTTTTTCCTGCTGTCAGTGTATTTACAGAATGAGTACCTGCTTCCCTCCATAGTGGCATTTCCTCTCATGCTTGTGCTGTCCAGATGTTTGCTTCTGTTGGCTTGTGCTTTTCCTTTACATCTGTCCATGGCAATCACTCCTGTTTTCCAGTTTATATAGTGTGTTTGAAGTCAATGATTGTCTTAGGATTTAGCTGGTTTCTTACTTCACTGCTTATGCATCCTTCATGTTGGAATAGGTCTGAAGTCTGTTTTCCTTCACCTTCCCCATCATGGGATCATGTAATAGTTTGGGTTAAAAGGGACCTCTGGAGGCCATCTGTCCCACGCTGGGCTGCCCTTTCATGAGACCTTGCCTCCAGTATTCAAGAATGTATAGAGGTTGGCCTCAAAATGGATTGCTCATATTTTGCTGGTCTTTCTTGCTTTCTTCCTAAGAAGTGCCGAACACTTATCATTTCATGATTGTTCYTGCCAACATTACCTCTGCCTTCACATTTTCAGCCACTTGGAATCAAAGCGCTTCTATGGCTGTTTTCTGCACCTTCTCTATAAAAATAAATGGTCACAAATATAGTCCAAGAGCTTGCTGGACAGTCAATGTCCTGATCCTTCCCCAGCAGATCTCTGGATAAATGCAATCTCTTATTATCGCTAAGTCCCATAAGCTAGCATCAGAGGGGCATAGCGTAAGACACTGCAATGGATCAGAATGGATATCTGCCAAGCCTGGTATCTTGTCTGATGCCTGCCCCTGGCATGTGCCTAAAGAGCAGGACACATGCTGAGGAAACCAGGGATTATCCTCCCCACTCCCTGAAATACCTCCTCCTTCGGTCCTATCCATGAGCATCTCTGCAAAAGAGAATGGGAATTGCTGATGCATGGCTGGCTGGTAGAGTCCTGTTCAGACAGATACTCTCCATAAAAACTGCACAGAGCTCCGTGCTCTTCAGCGGCAAGTAAATACAGAGAGCATCCTTTTCTAGCACCTCCCCTGAAGATTCTTGGCACTTTGCCACCTTGAACAAACATCCTTTTTCTGAAATTGCTAAAACTGCAGTTATTGTATCAACTGGAACCTGGGGACTTTATTTCTAATATTCTTGACCTCTCCTTGGGGGGTTTAATAAAATAAATGCCTTGCCCCAATCTCTTTTTTTCATATTATTACTTTCGGCAATATGAACTGATTCACTATTCCCAAGCCCTTTTTTTCCTCAGCAATGCGAATGAGATCTTTGCCCTAAGTCACAGGTTTATTTATTTATTTATTAAAAGCCTTAGATGATTTGTTTTCCATTCCTGGCTTTTGAAAGGGTTAGATCCATTTGATTTGTTCTACCCGCATCAGGGATTTGAGAAGAAATTGCCACAATTTGTTTCATTCTCTCCTCTGTGCCTCGGTTTTCAGCTTGGCACTAGCTGTTGATTTGAGTCCCCTCTGCGTCTCAGCTGTGGCCTCGATCCCCCTATGGCAGCTTCTCAGAAATAAATCCCTGGGGGTGATGGGGGGGGAACCTGAAGGTGGGTGGTGCAAGGGCCACCCACTTCTCTGGATGCTCCTGGGGTCACCAGGCTGCTTACGGTCCTTCTGCGCTGTTTGCAGCTCAGCTGATGGTGCTGAGCAGCGCAGCAATGCCAGCGCCATGCCCGGCACTTCAGGTATGATGTTTTATTTTAGGGTGGGATAGTGAAGAGCGTAGGTAGGGGATCTCTTGCTCCTAGTGTGACACCGTAGTCCAAGACAACTCCACCAGTAAGCAATTAGATGGACAGTGCTTTGTGGAGAAATGTGCGGTGAGGAGACCGAGTCCCCAGTTGTCAGACTGGAGACCTTGTGCAGAAAATACGGTAGGTTTGCAGAGGAGTTGCAGACTTGCAGAGTAATTTAAGTTGGAAGGGACATCTGGAGGTCATCTGGTCCAGCCCCCCCATCTAAAGGAGAAAAGCAGGCTCCAAAAACTTGTCGGTAAAGCAGCTGGAAGGGCCTCGTCTCTCCCCCCTGGTGTGCTCCTACCCTTCGCCGAGGGCTCCGGCTGCCCCAGCTGCAGCCAGGGTCGGGCTCTGGGAAGTGGCCGAGTCAAGAGGGTGCGGGAAGCCTCGTCAGGGGCAGCCCCTTGGCTGGGGAGCTGCCTCTGAGCTCAGGACCTCATCGCTGGTCCCGAGCCAGGCCATGGGGTGCCAGTGCCTGGCGGGTTCTGGGACCCGCCTTGTGCCCAGGGCTTGCCTGGCAGTCCCGAGATCACCGTCCTGCCAGCCCGTCATCTTTGTCCCCTGGGACTGCACCCCTGTCCATGGGGCCAGTGCCCTGCCCTTGCCCCAGGCTCCCGGCTCACTGGCCCTTGCAGGGCAGCTGCTATGGCTGCTCCCAGCAGGACCCTGCTGCAGACCCCGTATGCATCCCGGAGCCAGCTCCCCTCTGCCATCCGTCCGCTGCAGGAGAGAAACCTGCTTTGGCAGAACGTCTTCTCAGGACAGAGTCTCACCTTAAACATGTGAGTAACCGCCTGCACCACAAAACGTCTCAGAGACATGCTGCTCCCCTCCATGTACACCAAAACTGTACACCAGTGTCTGAAGTAACTAGGACAAATGCTTTTTAAGTTTTGATAAACCAAGAGGGAATCTGAGCAATATTCAAGTGAGATTACCTCCCTGCCAGGCGTGTTTGTCTCTGTAATAGCTTTTTCTGTTTGCCTCAAAGTTCCCGTAAGAATATATGCTGTCAATTTGGGATACCAGCGAAGCTTCAGGAGTATTTATTTTAGTTGGACAAAATTAAAACGGGACTAGATCAGATGAGCTGAGATGCCCAGCAGAGCGCTCTTCTCTGCTGGGGTGCAGGTGCCTGCCCTACCTCCAGGTCTGAAGGGCCACCCCTCGTGATGATAGTCCCAGCTTTCAGCCGGGGCGTTCTTACCAAATACGTACAAAAATCTGCAGCGGTTCAAAGAGAGCAAGTGATGCACACAGCTCTTACAATAAATATAACTCGCCACCTGAATAAATAGCAGAGCATTTTGACAGGCTTTCACGTATTCTGTTGGTCAAAACATGGAATTTTGTGTCTGAAAACTATACTACAGGATTTCTGAAGTGTGGCAGAGTTTGCAGGACCCTCCTGGAGAGCTGTTTAGTTCCAGGTGAACTGGAGCGCCCGGCAGTGGAGGAAGGTCTTGGCGTGATGGTAGAGTGAGGAGACACGACAGGCTACCATTAAATCTGATCTGACATGTGGAAGAGGACATTAGGTCTGGGATGGTTGGAGCAGGATTTGGGAAGGTTTGGCGGAGTCTGAGGAGCTGAAGTTTGAATGTCTGACATGATCCAGAGCTGCTGTGGAGGGAGACAAACCCCAAAGCCTGGGGGTGCGGGAATGGGAAGGCTGCCAGAGCCCGGCGGTGGGGTGGCTCTTTGGTGGGGAAGGGCTTAACGGTGAGAGCCCCGTGGTCGTGTGTCCCAGGCCAGGAGCTCTGGGGGGTGGCTCGCACTGCGTCGGCAATCCCCCCGGGAACCCCTGCCTCCAGAGCGCATCGGAGGAGAGGCTGCGCTGCGTTTATCTGCACATCGTGCTGGCGCTGCCTGTGCAYGGAGTTACAGAAATAGCCACCTTTCAGAAAACATGGAGTAGTGAATGACAACAGTTTTACTGGGCTCAGCATCTTGAGGAAGGAGAGACACTGAAAACACTTTCTGTGCCAACTTCAGAAGGGGAGTTTCAGAAAGATAACAGAAATTCATCAGGAAGGCCTGAAAAATCAAAAGCCGTAACAACATCCGTAAGGGCGATACAGGAAGCACTGGCATGATCCAGGCAGAGCTGCACGAGGCAGGACCTTTGGAAGAGGAGATCATCAATAAGGCAGCGGATCTGGTCTAGGAGACCATATGAGAGTAAAGGGACCACTGGGAGTGGGAAGCTGGGATTGGGGAAGACAGCATGAGCAGCGAAGAGCAAGGTGAACCTGTCTTCCAAAGGAGGAATTTGTATGGACGCTGGTGGGATCTGATGTCTTCGGCCAAGGTGAGGTCCCAGTGCAACAGGCCAGATAGAGAGTGTCCCGAAGGAGAATTCCTTTACTG
Organism: Phoebastria nigripes; assembly: GCA_035582835.1. Taxonomy (NCBI): domain Eukaryota; kingdom Metazoa; phylum Chordata; class Aves; order Procellariiformes; family Diomedeidae; genus Phoebastria; species Phoebastria nigripes. The sequence goes on along the minus strand of JAYKAV010002839.1, from coordinate 802,868 downwards.
CCCTCTCCCCCTGAGCTGGCAGGGCAAATCGAGGTTTGGGAAGAGAAACTGCGTCATCCTGAGCAGAGTACTGTCATGGCAAGTGTCAACAGGGTTACACAACATATTTATGTTTAGCAGGTGGTGGCTACATGAGGGGAGAAGGGCTTAAACTGTAATGGGATTTTGTTAGCGGGGGATTTCAGTTTCACCAGTCCAAAACATTAAAACTTTACATTATAAATGTTGCAATGATGTACAAATAACACGTTAGAGTGGKTTTTTTTCCCCCCATATGGCATTTTGATCTTTTTGATAGTATAGGGCTGGGAGCAGCAGAATGAATAATGGAGATGAGGAGCAAAGGCCAAACAGGAGACGGGAGTGGGGAAACAGAGAGAGAGAGAGCAAAGTGAAGCGGACAGCTGACTGGAGCTAGTGCTCAAGGGTTTTGAGAGTTTTCGTTAGTTTTCCCCTCGTGTGAGGTTAATACGGAAACTAGGCACTTACGGGTATGATGCAGAGCAATGCCATGAACTTTATCTAAGAGAAAAGATATTATCCACATTAAAAATGACTACTGCAATGACCACAATATAGCAAAAGCTCACGCTGCTGTTTAAGTCGAGCTGACAGCCTTTCAGGGCAGTGTGCCAGTCCCTACTTTTGCCCGAGCTGGAGGCTGCTCTTGGCATTGACTCCTGACTCCTGCCCGCAGCGGGCTTGGTGGGAGGCAGAGCCGCTGCCCCCGGGGCTGGCAGGCAGCAGGCAGCCTGCGACCAGGCAGCAGCTCTCCACGTCTTCCAGAATCCTAATTCAGGACAGCCGGGGGCTCTGGAGCCCCTGCAAACCTCCAGAGCTGGTCTTTGTGCCTCCCTCGCTCCGCGTGTCTGCATTGCTGGTCCCTGGCTTAGTTATTTTGTACTAGACGAAACTGTGAGACTTCGAAGGCCGATGGAGTTTGTTGATAAATACAGGCAATGCGTACTGCAAGGAGGAAATTCAGACAGCTTCTACATTTTGCTGGATTTTAAATTAACTGCAGTCCCACAGGCTTCCTTGTCAGCGCCGCCATGAAAAATCTCTGGTTTTTTATGAGGACTCACTCATTAAAATACAGAACAAAACATCAGAATGTATAAAATGAGATGGAAAATAATGTCAATAACATGACGATGCTATTCTGTCACTTGGTGGGACACTGTTACCTGGCTGGAGTGCAGCCCTGGTCGCCCCAGCCGAGCAGAGGACACGAGCAGCATCTCGGGGCAGGCAGCAGCGCTGCTGAGGAGGGGTCTGCCAGCGGAGCAGCGATGGGCCGACGTGGCCAGGGGGCGGCAGGGTTTGTCCGGAGAAGGGGAAGCATCAGTGAAATTGGGAGGTGACATTTAAAGCTACCAGAAGGAAACACAATTTCCTTCACACCCAGCTGCACCATGCGACTCCCGTGGCTTCATTTCTCCTGATTTGTACTTCATTGTGATGTATGCTTGTTGCGATTTACTGCTTTTGATTTACACTTGTCATTTGACTGTCAGCTTGCTGGTGAGGAGGATGTTTTCTCAGGACCATCTTACCCCAGTGGGCCTCTCCAGGGTGTCCAGCCCTGCCTCGGCAGGGGGTACCCTGGTAGGGTCTGAGCGGAGGCAGCTGCGCATTGCCTGTGCCAGCCCACGGGCAGGTGAGTCCTGCGGATGTCCTGGCTGTGCCGGAGGACCGCCGGCATCCTTCCCGGTGCACCGCTCCCAGTCCGTCGCTGTGATGTTGCTCTCCCAGACGAGCTTTTCAATCCACAGATATTTCTGCTTGCAGCTCTTTCTTTCCTCTCTTAATTTTTTAACCTTTTTTTTTTTGAGGGGTGTCTGCCTTCAGCTGCAGGGTCTCAGTGTGAGATTCTTGTCCCTCACTTGCCGTTTGCGTGTCCTGTTAACAGAACAGCCCCTGCTCCTCTCGCTGTGCCTACGGGGGGCACCTGGGCGTTCCTTTGTCCCTGTGCAGGTTCAGGGAGGGGATGTCCTCAGAAGACCCAGGGTGAGTTTTGGCATTGATATGCATTCCTGGCAGGATGCAAGCAGCCACACAGCTCAGAGCAGCGGGCTGGGAGTGATGGCAGTGCCCAGCGTGCAGATGAGCGTTGCGAGGCTCTGCAGGCATGAGCAGCCTGCACCTCCTTGCTGGGGACCTGGAGAGCAGACAGCAGTGAAAGCAGTTCGAGCAGGTGGGTGATGCTGTCCTGAGCGAAGGTTTGCCAGGAAGGAAACTGCATTGCAGTAGACGGTCAGATGGCATGATTGTCTTCTCTGATGTGGTGCCCTGGTGCGTGCTGGGCTGGTTCCAGTGATATATTTTCTGGATAGTGATGTGTCACGACTCTCAACTTGTGGCTATCTACATGTTCTCTGTGCATTCAGTTGCTTTTCCCAAATATGTTAGTAAAACAATTTTTTCCTCCTCTCCAGCATCATCCAGCTGTGATCTCCGAATGCTTCACAGTGGGGAGTGAGTTAAGACTCTTGACTTCAGTCTTTGAGTTATAGGAGACAGCAGAATTGCTGTGCTTTGCTCCTGTCTCTGAGGAGCTGTGGGTGATATCCCTTGGCCCTGCTGCGATAACTTCTCTCCCTCATCTTCAGCCTCCTGCTGCCTGTCTCTGTGTATTTACCTGCTGTGTTGCCCACCACCCTTCGCACTGTCTCTGTGCCGTTTCATCACTGTTTCTCAGTGCTCCACCTGCAACTGCTGCCTGATGCGCCTGTGTGAGTGCCGGGCAGGAGCTGAGATGTCATTGCAGCCACCTCGGGGGAGGCTTTGCCCGCTGTGCAGGTACTGCCAGAAATTAAACGGGCAGTTTGGCAATGTAAGAGGCAGCATAGTGAGTAGCAGCAAAGATATCCCAGTGCCTTTGTATCCATCAGTGGCACAGTCTAGTCTGAATATTGTAAGCATTATTGGGCAACCTGCGTTGAACAGAGCTGTGCGGGGTGAAGGCAGAGACAAATGCTGTGAATTAGTGGGGGCCTGGAGATGCTCTCTTGTATGCAGAGATGTTGGAAAGAGTAGGATTAAACAAGAAGGATGTGATTTAATGTAACGGTTGGTTTGGAGGAGCCATAAAACTGGTAGTCTGTTCTGAGCAGGGTGGAGGCACCTGTTTGTAATGATGCCCTCCCCGTAGTGATTCACTCACATTTCTCACAGCGTTGCTGTTTCTGTAAATGTGAGCAGGTACACGTGTATTTATAGATGATAGATGAGCAGGCAGGCAGACGGCGGCTGGTCAATACTGACTGCACTTCTCAGTGGGGAGCACGCTCTGCTCTGGAGATGCCGCAGAACTGGGTGCCCTGGCAAGGCACAAGGATGCTGTAGTGCAGGGAATCGGTAGATGATTTCAGCTTTGCCAGTCCAGAGTATTTAAAACTGACATTGGCTGCAGGGCTGACTCACAGCAAAAAGAAGCAGGGACCAAGCAATGAAATGATGAACTGCAAAGGAAGTCATTACTGCCCATCAGGTAATGAACCTGGGGAACTCCCTGTGCAGGTGCAGCATGTGCCCAGCACCTGGGGAGATGCAGAGGAGTGATGCTTCTGGCCAAGGCATGAGGACTGCTGCCCACAGGAGTTATGGCAGTGGTATTACAGTTCCTGTCAGGCGGCGTGGGAATTTCTAACTGGGAGTAGAAAACTGCCTGTGTGGGGGCAGGTTATTCCTGGCTTTCTACTACAGGTTTTTATACCTTCTGCCTTATGAATTAACCTTGCCTCCCACTGGTGATTGTGCAGGCTGGATTTTAGTTACGAATCCAAATGGCCATTTCTAGGGTTATACTGTTGTTTTGCCATAAACTATCTCAGTTACGTAGGACGGTGTGTGGCAGAGGCTGTTGTTCCTTGCTCTGTGGCTGTACCAGCAGAGTCCCACAGTCCTGAGCGCTGGCCCTTTTCTGGGAAAGCACCCGTCCCCTCAGAGCTTTTCAGCAGGCTCAGGGCTGAGTCCTCCTAGAGCTCAGTGCAGCAGCGTGAGCCGTCCAGCCGTGGTGTCCGCCAGCAAATGCTGCTCTGGCCTGGTAAGAGTGTGGCCAGCTGTGGGGAGGTGACTTATGCTCCTGCAGGCAAAGATAGGTCCAGTGTGCTGGACATGCTAAGCTGCGTGTACCAAAGTTCATAAAGCGTCTGCACACTTGCCAGCGTGCTGTTGGTGCTTCGCTTCATCTGATGCTGCAGGAGTGGTGCTCACCTTCAGCACAACTGCCTGCATCCCCGAAGTCTCAGAGCAGAAAACAGACGCCGGTGCCAGGGGTTTTCCTGAACGCAGGAGGGACTGCAATAACCCCGACACTGCATACCCCGGTGCAAGCTGCCTGCACCCTGCACACTGTGCAGGTGGGCATGAGGCCAGAAGGAGAGGAGGGAGCGGTGCTCATGGCACCTTTTTCAGTGGGGATTTTGGCTTCAGGACAGCTTTTAATTTTATCTAAAGATGGCCAACTTTGAAATACACACTGAATCTGGAATGCCGGTACGTAATCCCAGTTTTTACCTGCTTCTCCCAAACAAGTGCCCTAATGCAAGGCCAGAATGATTAAGCACCTCCTCCTTTGTAGGCTTATTTTGGCATTACAATTCTTGCCTGCCTGCCTGCCTAGAGAGCGGCCCCAGTTTGGCAGGAGTTTGGCCCTGGTTTGGACAGTGCGATCTCTTGGATGACATGCTATTTTGGGAGGGTCATTAGGCTACACCTCCAGGACATAAGGCTGAAGCTTCCCCGGACTGCCTGCTGCTCGAGGGCATGTGCGGCCGCCTGTTTTCCATGCCAGCAAGGGCTGGGCACGGGCGCTGGCATTGTGCACCCATACCTCTACGGCATCTCTGCTGCCTCCGTGGGAAATTCAGCCAGGTAGGCTCACAGGAGGGACCAGGCACCCGAGAGTGGTAAAGAGATGCCCTGGTTATGAGGCTGGGCTTCAGCCCAACATATCTGATATTTTAAGAATTTTATGTCTTGGTTTAATGTTTACGTGGCTCGTAACCAGCGTGCAGAAGTCTCCCTGTAAGACTGCCAAAGGCACTCAGGACCCCCGGAGCTTTCTGGTGTGAGCCATATGGAGTGACCCTGTGCTGAAGCAATGAATGTATCATCATTGCCATTTCAATGACGTGGTATTTATTACACACTTTTATAAGGCTCCCTAGCTATGGTTTCTGCACCTCAAATAAGACCACACTTTATGGCTTGGCATGAAATTGCTAATATTGCCTGGAATTCAGCTTTGCTGACACTGGGTAGCAATCTCAGCTGTTGTAAAGTGGTGTTGTTTCCCATTTATGGAGCTATTACTTTACGGTGGGTAGAAGTCTCGCCAGTGGCATTTACTGAGCTAGACTGCTCGTAGTGAAGAATTTTTTTAGCCGGTTTTAATCTTTCTGTTCAAATGTCTTCCAATTTACCAGGTTTTTCATTGCTTCTGGCTCAGTTTCAGTTAAAATGGACTGGAATTTTTAAAATTTTTAAAAATGAGGCAAGGTGAAGGAAAAATGCGTGCCATATATTCTTTGAGTAGACATGATGCTTTTAAAAAAAAACAGCGTGATAGAAAGCTAATATTCTACATGTGTGTCAGCAGTGAAGCAAATAGGTGACAGTGCTTCAGAGGAAATGAATTCTGATTTTGCATGGTAGTAGGGATTAGAAAAATCAGGTTTTGTAGTTGTATATTTATTTATAAACGGCAGTTTACTAAATGAGGGTCGCATAAATGCTGTTGTGGTCTAGGTCATACCTCTATAGAGAGATTTACCTTGGCTTCACTTCCCCTCTCCTGCAGTCACTTACTGATCCTTGCCCCAACAAAACTACATGGACGCCTAATAGAGCGTGCAGATTAGAAAGCCAAGTGCAGGTCCTTGTCTCCCAGGTGTGCCATGAGACAGTGATGGACATTCATGCCTTTGACCGCACTAAGCACTTGAGCCAGCAGTGACACTTCTTGCTCAGAATCCTGAAATAGACCCTAAAATTCACAGCCCATAAAAATATCTGCCTTAGAGCAGGGTGGGGAGCCCTTTCCTGCAGCACTTCACTTGCATTTCTCATAGCACAGCTGTCCATGTCAATGTGAAGAGGATGACATATGAGCAGCCGGGCAGAGACGGTTTGATGAGCACTGGAGAGGCCACCTCGGGTGTCCCTTGGTCAAGGTACATGCTGCTCTCCCTGGGACACGCCACGGAGCCAGCCCTGGTGAGGGACCAGCACGGCTGCGACTCACGCAGGTGGTGGATCTGTGCGGTTCAGCACGCTTTTCCCTCCGCTCCGGAGGTCCTTGGGATCTCCAGTGCTGGACCAGGAGAGAGATGGCTGCGAGGCATGTGGCCTGAGGTGCCCACACGCGGCCCAAGGTGCGGACATGCAGCCTCATCTTCTGGTGCTTCTACAGGTACCGGGGCAAGCTTTGTAAAAGCTGTCAACTTTAACTTGCGTTCTCCTTTGAGGAGTGCCTGTTTAGGACGTTGCTGTTGTTCATACGTCAGTGCTCTGCATGACGGTGAGAGAAGGCGCTGTGCACAAACCCAGTGTGGAGCAGAGCGTTTGGCTTGCAAATGGTAGCAGAAACCTGAGGTTACGATGGTTTCTCACTCCCACCTCCGCACCGCAGAGCTCCGGTCAGGAGGGCTTTGGCTGTTTCCTGCCCCGGCTGATGAGCAGGTGAGTTCAGGTGGCCTTGGACAGTGTTGCCTTTTGAGCTGAGGTTTGCCCAGAAGTGCGATCAGCCATTTGTGCCTAATGTGTGGCTCTTATGTCCTCCTCCACGCCGCCTTCTGCATGATCTTTCATACCTCCTTTAATTCCAGGATCACTGGAGCAAAATGGCTCATCTTCAATCTGGAACCCCCGGCACCGTGCCAGTTTTCTGTGCAAAGCCTCGCCTAATGAACACAGCAGACGCAGTGGCGTCTGCCCTCCTCATTGCAAGCCATCACCTTCTCAGACTCTGTTTGGGATTCCCATAATTGTAAAATAAAATTACCCCTTGTACCTGTCAGGAAAATGTTTCTTGCGTCGTTTGTGCCTGTGGACAGTTTTGGGTCCCACTCTGGCTGCTTTAGTGCTGTGGGTGTTACTGAAGTAGGTTGTTGCCCATATCAATTTTCCCCTCTGTAGAATAGACACGGTTGTACTTGCTGCTCTCGAAGCAATACAGTGTCCTACGCTGACTTGATAACTTCATTAAAAATACGTGCCACTGGTCCACTGCTGTCATGTGCCAGCTCCTTTAGAAATCTGAGGTGAAGATTATTCAGTGTTCTGTCTGAACACAACAAATGCTCTAGAGTTTGCGGGCACTTTGTATGTGTTGATTTCCATAGTCTCATCTCCATTAGCCAGTCAACCTTTGCATTACAGTCTTATCAAAAACCAAGGCAAAGCATTAATTTAATTTTTAGCCTATCTTTATACCACTCTCACCACATAGCACCTCACCTCTGTTGTCTGTGTTCTTTTTTCTGAGTGCCTGAAGAGCTTTTCCCCGTTTGCTTTAATTTCCTTTGCAAGGTTTTCCGACTGCTGCAGTTACACAATCCTCATCTTTTCACTGCCTTCTCACACGGGAGTCTTTCCAGAATTTTAGCTGCTCATTTCTGAACCCTCCYGCTCCCAACCTGTTGCGTCTATTGAGAGAAAGAGACCTACACCCCCCTCCCAGCAGTGAATTACGCACATGGGCGCACTGAGTCACTTGGGGTCTCAGACTGGAGTCATCCAGCAAGAAGAAGGAAGCTGCGGGTGAGTATATCCGTCGATTTAGGAAGGGATTTGAAATGCCCTCTTTAGGCGCAGACCAGCTTCTGTCTACGTGAAGTTGGATGAAACTTCCCTGGTGGACGATCCACCTGATGTTTTGTTCTGTTTTCCTGGAAGAAGCTGATACTGGTCACTACCAGGATTCAAAGGACTGCTAAGCTGGTGGGGACTGGGAGCCTGTGCTTCTGTCTTTGAACAACTGAGCGTGCTGTGGAATGATTTTACATACAGAAGGATCCCCTGAGTCTTGTGCTGAGAACGAGGATGGCTCTGAGCTTCTCCTTAATGAGAAAGAAAGCTCTAGGTTAAACTGTGGTAGCACAGCAGACTTGATGCCTGGCTCACTGGAGGATCCTCTGAGCTTGCAGAGCTCAGGACTGGCAGCAGTGGGCTTGGGAGAAGACTCCTCTGGCCACACAGTTCAGAAAAAGGAGCCATAATTCACAGCATTCATAGCAAAACCCAACACCAACCCTCCTGAATATGATCCAGGCCTGCAAAAGCCACAAGTGCCTTGTAAGGGAAGAGCAAGCGTGAGCAGCATGGTTTCTGCACAGAGCACTGGTTGAGCATCACTGACTTGTGTGTCCTGATGCGCTGTCCATATTTTCAAGAGGAATTTGGAGACAGTTGGAAGGGAGATACAAGAACTACTGCTGTTCTAGTCCAGCTGTGTGGTGGAGGGCTAGCGCAGAGATGACGGGGTGCCATGCTCTAGCCACGGAGCATCGTTCTGAAGGCAATTTCTGTGGTCTGTGTTAGAGAAAGGTTAGATTAGGTGACTGCAATGATCTTACCTGAAATTTTAGGAGCCATTTTTAGCATTCATCTCAGCTTAGGCTCTCTGCTTCCTCTGGTGTCAGAAGCTACCAGTGCCCTGGAAGCCCTTGTTACTGAAACACATGTGTGTGAGACGAGACTTCCCAGTGTGGGCCTGGGTTTTTGCTTGCCCCACATGCTGGCATCGTGTCTTCTCTTCTAGGTCATCTCTTGCCACTGAAGCTCTCCATTCTCTTCTTAATTTTACCAAGCTTCTCTCAGCTGCAGCCTTTGCTTGTCGTTCTCCATGGTGTCCTGACAGATGTCTTCATCCTTTTCTAACAAGGTGGCGGGTGTCCACACTGAAAGCAGCTGAAGGAAGCATCCTCCAGCAGGAGAGTACGTGGGCATGGTGTTACAGGGCTTCTGCTGTTTTCCTAGTATCGTAGAGGGACAAGGTTGCCCAAGAGCTTCACACCAGCATTACTCTGCATGAAATGACAAAGCCCGGGACATCGGTGGTGGCATCCTGGCCATGCTGCCCCTCATGCACACAAGGCTGAGGGCAGGCACAGGTCTGGCGTGTGGTCCATGGATCGTGGTGGTGCAGAGAGGGGGATTTGGGCATGGGAAGAATGGGGGAGCCTTTGGGGGCAGGAGGGACCTAGACAGGAGAGACAGAGCCAGCCTGCTGGTACCGAGATGTGACAGGTCATGGGGAGTATTTAAACTAGCATTTACAGGAAAGGCTGAGGGAGTTTAAGTGTGAAATTGCAGAATTTCTGGCTGAGGTGTGAAACCTGTCATTACAAACTGCCACTGTGCCAGAGGACTGGGGTTGCCAACATGATCCCCATCCACCAGAAGGGCTGCAGAGGGGATCCAGGAAGCTGTTGAAATCCTTTGTATGATGGTGGTATCTGCAGTCAGTAAAGGATAAGGTCACTGAGCATGTGGAGAAGGACAGCCTATTGGGAAGGAATCAGCATGGCTTTTGTGAAGGGACACTTGCCTTGCTGACCTGATAGGGGAGCTGTAGAAGGTGTCAGCCTCTACAAACCTCTGGATAGAGGGGATCTGGTGAACAAAATATATTTGAATTTTCAGAAAAGCTTTAGGTAAGTTTTCATATCAAGGCTATTGATGAAACTAAAAATTGAAAGACTTTCTTATGACTTGAAAGCTTGTTGAAGGGAGGAAGCAAAGAATGGGACTTAAATGTCATTTTTCAGGATGGCAAACAGTCAGCAGTGGGGTACCTGGGGATGATGTTGGGACCTGTTTCCTTCTCTTGTTTTCATCGGTGAGCCGGAGAAGGGAGCGTGCGGGAAACCTCCAAGTCTGTGGATGACGTAAAGTTTTTTGAGTAGCCACATCATGCATCAATGCTGATGAACTCCAGGAGGACTCCCAAACTGAGAGTGCAAAAGGTGGCAGATGGGCCACCATGTAGACACATGCAAAGTAATGCTTCTAGGGAAGAGTCATCTGAACATGCTACATGATGCTGAACATGGACCTGGTGGGTACAGCTCCAGAAAAGTCTTGGTGCTGATACTGACAGCTCTCAAAATCAYGGGYTCWGTGCACAACAGCAGCCAAAAAAGCCAACAAAATGTATCAGGGAAGAGATGGAAAGCAAGGTGGGCAATGTCATTTGGGGCTATGCTGATCCCGCACATGCACACCTTCAGTGCTGAGYGCAGGTCTGGTTCAGCACCTCACGGAGGAAGCGGTGGAGCTAGAGAAGGGCCGGAGAAAGGCATCTAAAATGGTCAAGGGGATGGAGCAAGTGCCCTATGAAGACAGACTGAGAAGGCTGGGACTCTCCAGTTTGGAGAAGAGAAGGCTCAGGGAGATGCATGGCCAAGGCTTCCAAAACTCCACAAGGCAGTGGACACAGTGAAGGCAGAGCTGCTGTTCACCAAATCCTGCAGCATTAGGAGGAGAGGGCTCTCAATGAGACTAGTGGCAGATCAGATGAAATCAGACAAAAGCAAGAGTTCTTTATGCAGCAGGCAATGGTCATCTGGAGCTGGCTGCCGTGGGAGGCCGTGGAGGTGGACAGTCCTGGCAGGTTCAGAGGGAGGTTAGACAAATTCCTGGAGAGGAGGTCCTTGCACAGATTGTAACGGGACTGAACAGGGTCATTCCTGCTAATGTCCCCAGTGAGATGACATTGGATGCTGGAAGGCACAAGGGGAATGGACCACCCAAAATGGCCAGGCACATGTGTTCTCCTTAATTAACAGCATCTTGTAATGCCACTATCAAGGACAGGGAACTGGGCTAATGGACCTTTAATCTGGTCCTGTGGAGTATTTCATGGAGTATTTAGCTATTGGTTAATTAGCTTAGAGTGAGACTGTTACTGTTGTTGTGTTGTATTTCTTTGACCTGAAGTTTGTAGAGAGTGTTTCAGTTCCCACTCTAGATGTTAAAACTGTGGTGGAAAGCTTTTGGCTTTTAGTATCTGCTGGAAGTTGCAAGCAGCACGCATGTCTGATTGTGTTAGATGTGTCATTTGTAAGATCTGTTTAGGTTAGGTATGATTTTCATCCTCAGGCCTTATCTCCCTCAGTGTTAGAGCTGACACAGCTTTGCTCCAGTGTTGCTGTAGTGTTTCTGCGTGTGGGAACCCTGCCTGGGGCAATGCACTCATTGATATTTCGGATGTGCTGGCAGACCTGCTGCTTGCTTTGTTGGGGCTGACTCTGCAACTTTGGTTGAGTGGAACTTCTCAAACCACATTCCTGAAGTTTTGTCTCTCTCATCTGTGTCTCATCTCAGTTGTGGCAGTTTGGAGGATGCCTTAAAGAGGAAGAATAGCTCTGAACAGGCTGTCCAGGTCCTGACACAGACCTCGTTCCTGGGGCACTTGGCCACTTTTGTCACGCTGGCTCTGACTGACGTGTCTCAGTGCGAATGAATTATCTGAGGCTGGCTGAGATCTGGGCCCTGAGAAGCCGCCAGTCTCAGGGGTCTTTGGGTGAGCTGGAAATTAAAGCTGGCATTGGTGAGTGTCAGTACAGTGCTGTGCCACCCAGCCTGCCCGTTCTCCTGGCTCCCACCAAGTCCTGTTTCTCCAGCAGCTGAAGCCTGCCAGGGGCAGAGGTTGGATCAGTGTCGGACAGCTCTTTCCTAACCCATCTCTAACAGGCTGGAGGTGTCCTGAAGCTCAAGAGCACTGAGGGCATGTCCCTCCATGCAAGCGTGGAGACTCGCAGAGAAGGGCAGTTACCTTTCCTGGTCAGGTCCTGCATGTCTCATAGCTTGCAGCTTGTGGTAATAGTGGCAATTTAGAAGTTAGTTTGTCCTGCAGAGTTCTTGCACAAAGTTGCTCAGATTGTATCGAGGGCCTGAGAATTGCATGTTCAATGGACGAGCCGAAGACCGTCTCTATAAACGCTGCTGTGTCCTCGCCCTCAGCCCCTGCACCAGCGCTGTCTCCAGACTGACTCCAGCTCGGTGCAGGGGACCGCTGGAGCTCTGTGTAAACGGCTTCTTGTGTCCTCTGGTGTGTTGTGGTTTCTTCCATCCCTGTGACCAGAGTCTGATCTCGTGCTGCTCCAGTATTTCCCCAGGCATGGCTCAGCTAAGTCCCTCTTCTAGGTGAAACGTACCTTCAGCAGCTTAYGATCATCTGGGGGTTGTTTTGGACTGCTTCACAAGGAGGAAAATGAAATGGAAACTCCACAAGTCCCCTTTGTCTTCCTCCTAGAGTTTCATTTAAGGTGTTTACATGCTCTAGAGATCCTCTTGCACACTGACTACCAGGCACATCCCACTCTTTCCATCAACTCTTCCTCCTAATCTGATTCACATATTCAAGAACCGGTTCTAAAATTCAATCAGGTCCCCTCTCCAGTTGCCTAATATACTTCAGCAGAGTTTTTATTATTGGAATTTATTAAATTATGTTGTTCCTTTCACATTTCTTAAAGGTGCAGTTCTAGTTTCCCTTTTTTCCCCTGAAATAAATAACCGTATATCCTGCAAAACCACGTACACAGGACTGCAGTGAACGGAGCTTAGGGTGTTTTTTCGTTCACCATCCCCATAAGGTGTCTGACATGCTTTTTGGCTAAGGCAGTTCAGTGAAGTAATGTTTTGTGACATCCTTAAATCCAGTTATTTTGCTGCTGGCTAATTCATCTGCTAGGGTGCGGGCATAATTCAGACGATATCAATTGTGCTGGCAGATAACTTGCTGGTACCTGTGGCAATTCCAGCTTTGCTATTTAGATGCAGGCCCGGTCTATATGCCAGCTTCCCCAGTTTTGTGGGAGGATCTTGTGGGGAGGGAAAAGGCCCGGAGGATGGCTGGGGCTGAAGTCGTTTGTATGCTTGTAGTCCACGCTGTTCAGGCGAGGAAACAGCCGTGGCAGTCACTGCTGCAGCAGGGTTTTATCAGCATCAAAATCTGAATGCTTAGTCAAAGACAAAGAATAGATACTATGGCGACAATCTGCTTGAAGAATTACTGCTACTGATAAGCAATGTCTTCCCCTCAGTAAAATTCCAGTTTGTGTATTTATAATCTGCTTATCTAAATTCCCTATGTACTTTCAATTGAATATGGCATTCTGCTTCACTTCCTATATTAAACTGATTGGTAGCATTGCTGTGCACAGCAAACCAGCTCTCGTAGTTCACCCCAGATGTGGTGAAATTTCCTTGATCGGTGACATTACTGTCCCTCAGCTATCCCTTACCTGAGCAGGAACGTGAGCCCAGGTTACTGTTGCAGAGGACCTGAAAGCTCTGCCTGAAGGAGTCGATGCAAGTGCAGGTTACTGCCAGGTGCCGGACCACAGCGACTGCCGGCCCAGGCGGGCTCGCTGGGCTGGCATGGGCTGGCTGCAAGTGACGTGTGGGCTCCCCGAAATTGTGCTGGTAGCGTCAGGATGGGGATTACCATGTTGCGTCAGGGTACTGATAAGGACAGCATTGCTCTGGCAGCTGTGGCTTCCCGTTCCTTGACTGATGTGCCTGACGTCTTCTGGGGTGACATGTCTGCGCTACTGCAGCAAAGAGCTCTGCCATGGCTGGGGGTGCCGGCAGCCAGACGGGGTGCAGGCAGTGGGGTTGCGTTGTTGAGCACTGGGGTCGGGCCAGACCAGCCCATGGCACCGTCCCAAAAGCCTCGGTTAGCCAGGCGGGCAGGTGGGCAGCTGGGAGGGGGTCCCAGGTGCCTTCTGCTACCCAGGGATGGCAAGCATGGCGAGCAGGCTTAAGTTTTCCATGTTGCCTTTTGTCTCTTTGCAATTTGCAGTCGGTGGGAGAAACTGGCTGGCGTGGAGCCTCGGAAGAGACCCGGAGTAGGGGAGGTGCGTGTTGGGTGGTGGTAGAGATCACCCTTTCAAGGGAGCTGCCATCAATACGATATCACACAACCTCATTTTGTATAGAAATTAGCATACGCGGCCTCTGCCCTGAGAGTGTTGCAGAGCCTGTGGCTGAGGACAGCGCAGGAGACGGTGATTAGTGGTGTTTGTGTTTGAGAGGGCAACGACTACACATGTGAAAGGCAGTGGCAAGATAGCGGTTTGAGAGAAGGTGTGAAAGCTGTTGAGGAGCTCTCGAGGTGTGAAGGCACCTGGAGGGCACTGGGAGCAGCAGGAGATGGGGGAGGAAGGCTCTTCCAGGGAGATGGCCCGTTGTGTGCAGGGAGAGAGCTGGGCTACGGACACCCATCGGGGGTCCGTCTCCTGCAGCTTGCTGAGGGCTGGGGTACCTGGGGGGCATCAGATGTCTGTTTGTCTTTGGAGAAAAGCAGTAAAAATAATTAATGAAAACTAAGTTTACTGTCCAAGCAGGTAAGTCAAAGGAGGCAGCTCTCCTGTCCATGCTAGCTCCAAGAGGGGGGCCAGCTGGTGGGCTTGTGGTAGCAGGGCCATTGCCTGGGGCCAGATCGGGGCTGTGCCAGCACCCGGTGTGTCTCTGCTGCTGCCACAGCGTTGCGAGAGCATCACCGGGGTGGGAGGACTGCTCAGGCGTTTTGGTCAGGGCTGGAGGCCGCTGAACCCCAGGGATCCAGTCTGGCATGGACGAGGAGGGGATGCATGGGTGTAAAAATTTCCAATCTGGAAAAAGTGCTGTAGGGAAAGCCGGGGCAGTGACATGTGGGTGTTGGAGGAGGGAGGTGGGGGGACGAGGCAGCGGGGCAGGGAGGGGATGATGCCCTGCCCAACAGCAGGAGAAAACACGCTACGGGAGAGCTGGACCTTTGCGAAGTGGCTCCACAAAGGTTGAGGCAATGAGGGGAATTGCCACATTCCATGGAGAAGTGTTTCTGGGACACGTACCCACAGGGGGTGGTGTTAATTTGGGGAGCCTCGGGGTTACAGCAGCCTCCCCCGGGCTGCGCCACCACCCCACTGACACCAGCCCTGACCTGCACGGTCTGGACTGGGCAGGACAGGGTCCTCTTCTCAAAGCATCGCTGTTTCCATTGCTGGTGGTTCTCTGAGCGGTGCAGGCAAGCCTCGCTCGCCCCCTCTGCAGAGGGCAGTCGTGGAAAACGCAGGCAGGAACTGGCCCACGGTCACACAGGGATCGAGGACAGACAGAGTCTCCTCCTGCCTGGCCAGAGTACGTGGAGGCTGAATTCATGTTTTACAGTGCTGTGAAGATGCACACATGTTTATATATACATATATAATGTATATAAATGATTTATTGTGGCTTGCCCTTTATCTCTATAATCCATGATTCAGGTTTTAGGGAGTGTGTGCATCTTTTTTTATCATCACGAAATCAAGTCCTCTTAGATTTATACTTGCTACATGTGCAGTTCCCCAGCAAAGGTGAACACAGTAGATCTAATCTGTCTGGGCAACAGTGGACGTTTAATATAATGCCCTGTGTTAAATGGTTTGTTCTCATGGAGAACATGGCATAGTGCAGAGGTGTAATGTAAATAAGCAGTTATCTAAATGTGCAAGAGCAGTGGGTTGCTGAAAGGGGAAGTGCCGGGATGGAAGGAGGTTAGGAGGAAAAAATCAAGCGTTGGTCTTGTGAATGGTCTTTAGTGTTTTCTCTAGTGTCCTTGACATGAGAAGCACACTCTTGAACTTCACTGATGATATAAAGTCGGTGCTTAGGAGGACTGGAATATTAGGAAGAATTTGAAGGACGGGAAAACTAGAAATAAGATAAAACAGTAAGCAAGCTGTATTTAAAAGATAACAACAAAAATTTCTACTGTGAGTTCATAGTTGCCTTATCTGTTAGAAACAATAGAGGAAAATGTTTGGGAATATTAATCAGAAGATGACGGCCAGTGTCTGTTGTGACGTGAAGGCAAGTGCTACCATAGTTGTACAACATCCCGTAAGACCTTATTTAAAGTACTATGTGCTGTTCATCGTTACGAATGCTCAGAAAAAGATGAACAGAAGCTAAAGCAGAGGAGGGCTGCCCGTAGGGCCACGAGACACAGAGGTGACCATCCTGGGACCAGGCCTCCTTGCACCCCGGATCCTGTCCCCAGTGACAGTGGGTAGTGCGTACGCAGGGAAAAGTCACAAAACAGAGCAAATGCCCAGGAGCGACTCCCATGACATATTTGCCCATAACTGGTGATCAGCAGTCAGCGGGCTTCCTGAGAGAAAGGCTGCCTATGGATTATAATTTTCATTAACCAGTGGTAGATTGTCCTTCATGAACTTGTCTAATCCCCTTTTGAAGTCGTCTGTGCCATTGGCATTCATAACATCCTGCGACACTTAATCCCTTAGCTGAGCAAAACGGCGTTTCCTTCTTGTGTTAAACTCCATGTCCCTGCCACAAGGTTAACTAATACAAAAGCACTGGAAAATGGGCTTGTTTATCCTAAAGAACTGGAGACAGAGATGGGATTAAGCATCAAGAAAGGCCAAAATTAACAGAAGTGAGAGACAATGTTGGCACGGGTACAAGTTGGTATAATTTTTCCATATATCAATGTGGACCTGGAAAGCAAAAAGTGACCCTTGGAGCTGCAAGCTCTTCCAGTAGGAGCACTTTGAGTCAGGTGTTACTTTTTGAGTCCTCCTTGAGTCAGACTTGGCATCTTTTGTACTTAATGGCTCTCAGTGGAGAGGTTTCCGCCTTGAGTTTGTTCTGTGGCTTTTTAAGCCCATGTAAACTTTCCTTTCCACAACATCAGACGGGGAGAATTTTGCAGCTTCCTTACCCATATGAGAGTAAGTACCTCCTTTTCTCTGTTGTGGACCAACCCTCTCCCTGCTTCATTTTACACCGTCCAGTTCCTGCAGTTGGAGAGCCTGTGAACAGCAGATCCCTATTGATCTTCTCAGTCCCACCCCTGGTTTCACAGATCTCTGCCGTGTCCCCCCAGTTTTCTCCTCCCAGGCTGAGGACGCTTTGGTTATGGAGTCGCTCTTTGTGCAGAAGCCTTTGCTCATGCCAGTCACAGTTCCTTGGCCTCTCCCAGATCTGCAATAGCCTTTTGGAGGCAAGAGACCAGAACTGCACAGAGATTCAGAAAGACGGGTTGACTCTTCCCAGTAATTCCTGTTTGTCCATCTGTACAGTAGCCTTCATCTTTAAATAGCCTGTCAATTTGGCCGGTAGAGATAGCAGGTTTAATGGTGTCCTATTTCTCCCCCAGAAACTTTTAAAAAAATTGCTGGCCCATTTGCCACGTTCCAGCGCTGAAAGAAGATTTGAGGAAAAGGTTATGCACCACTGTTAGTAGCCTAGCTGTTTCAGACTTGACTTCCTGGTGATTTCTTACTGCCTCTTYGCTGATCTGCTTTTCTGTTGACTCCTATCAGGGCTGAGGCAGAGTCTCTGATACGCCATCAGTCAGGAAGAGATCCAGTGTGGGGTTGTCACCACTCTCTGTCCAATCTCCTGAAAACATAGATGGCAGTTTTCATTTTGTTTTTCTACTATGGCTTTATTGTCTCTGAGCACTTCTTTTATACCTTGGTTATCTATTGGTCTTTTGAGTCCCTGAGAGGTTTTCTGTTCTCGATGTTTCTGAAAAATGACTTACTAGTTTTTAGGCTTTCTGCATGTTGTTCTTCCAACTCCATATTTGCTTTCCCCCCCTCCCCTCCCATTTAACAAAATAATGCATGATCCGTTCTGGTTTTTCTCATTTAAATACAACTTTGTCTTTCTGACTGGCATTCCTTGCTTCTTACAACCCTAGGTATCCTGCTATTCTTTAGGTGTAAGTCCTTCTTGACAGGTAGTATGTGTCTGAGCATTCAATAATGTGTCTTGAAATAGTCTCCAGGACGCCAGCAAAGGCTTTACTTTTAACGGTCCCTTTTAGTTTCTTATTACCAAAATTAATTTTTATGAATTTTGAAGTCCCTGTGTTTTAAACTGAGCACAATGGTAGTTGATTTATTGGCTTCCATTGCTTCGGCGAGATTATGAACCTAGCTATATTGAGGTCACTGTTAAATAATGACTCTTAATTAATAAGATTATGAGCTACAGCATGCTCACTGGTCAGTGCAAGGTCAGGAATGCATTTTCCTGTGGTCGATTCCCTGCGTGGCTGCTCCACTGGCCATGCCTAAAAATTTAATCTTGCCATTGTGCCCCGACACGGTGTTTGCTCAGTTTGTGCAGAATTAACTGGCATATCTCATTCCCCCGGTGTTTGCTGACCTCTCTGGTCTCCAACAGATTACACTCAGCATCACCATGCTGCCTGGGTGGCTGCGAGTGTAGTCCAAACCACGTACATCTCCTGCTGGAGTGTCAACCCATGGCAAGTCTATGTTCCTCGTTGGCACAGTTAACTTGTTAATCTGATTTAGCTCTAAGCCATCTTTGCAATGCCGCACCTCCTCCCCTGCCAGTGCTCGCTCTGCCTTTCCCAAATGCTTTGTGTTACACTTTCCTACTGTGTCTTTCTTCCACTGAGTTTCCAGTGCATCCACTGTATCAATATTTTTATTAAAACTAGGCGTTCTAGTTCTCCTGTCTTATTTCTTAGACTTCCAGTTCCTGTACAGGGGAACATATGCATTAGTTTGGGGTTTCTATTGTTTCATTCTATTTGTGCAACTGCTCTTCATGGTTTTGTATCTGACTTTTGCCAGCTTCTGTCCTGTCTTCAGCCCTACAGCATGAGTCATCCCAAAGCAGGTGCTTTTCTGYATATGCCGGCTTTCCTATCCCTTTAGCTAAAAGCTCTCCTATAACCTTCTTAATGTTAAATCCCAGCAGCTTGCTTCCACCGTGGTTTAGTAGTAGTATGCCTCTCCTGCACGGGTATCCTATTTTCAGAGTTTTCCCCAGTTTCTAATCAGTACACATCCTTCTTTTTTACACCATTTTCTCAATCATGCAGTGGGATTTTACCTCCCTGCTCCTCTATCTGGCTTCTGCATGGCGCTGAGGGTATTTCAGAAAACATTAACACGTAGGTCTTGATCTTCAGCTCCCTAAAAGTTGCCTCCAGCTGCTCTCTCCCACCCCTCCCCATTTCACAGACCCAGGGACCTCAAACACATGATCCTCCCCGGCGTGTCCAGACATCCCATGAGGTCTGCGATCTTACCAGGTGGGACGTTAGTCACCATGAAGTCTACTTGTGTTTCACAAACCTGGTCATCTCTGTGCTTGGTAACCAGGCTCTGTAATTTGCCTTGTCGGGCAGCATTTCCCTGTTCTCGAGCTTTATTCTTTTCTGCCGTGAGACGTGTCCCCCTCTTCAGCAGCACCAAGACTGAAGTCAGAGGGGAGATCGCTCCATGCAGTGGGACTTCAGCTCCTCTCTCCTAACTCTGTAGCCATGGCTGGGCCTCCACCTTAGCCAGATCTGCTTACCGATTCAGTAATTGGCCTTAACTGCTTACTCAGCATCTTAGATCTCTGCAGGGCTTCACTTTTTTCAGCTGTCATGTTGTCTTTGCTTTTGCAAACTTGCATGCTCATATCCTGTGCCTTTCACACCTCCATGCAAAGCTACAAATCATGTGCACAGCTTGTCATCAGTCATCCTTATGGCATAAGTTTTAGGGTTAGACTTTCCAGACTCAGAGATATTAAGAGCAGTCGTACAGCGCTCCATAATAGAATCATAGAATCATAGAATCATTAAGGTTGGAAAAGGCCTCTAAGATCATCAAGTCCAACCGTCAGCCCAACACCACCATGCCCACTAAACCATGTCCCTAAGCACCTCATCTACACGTCTTTTAAATACTTCCAGGGATGGGGACTCCACCACTTCCCTGGGCAGCCTCTTCCAATGTTTAACCACTCTTTCAGTAAAGAAATTTTTCCTAATGTCCAACCTAAACCTCCCCTGGCACAACTTGAGACCATTTCCTCTCGTCCTATCGCTTGTTACTTGGGAGAAGAGACCGACCCCCACCTCGCTGCAACCTCCTTTCAGGTAGTTGTAGAGC
>JAYKAV010002839.1:765448-780604 GCA_035582835.1 Phoebastria nigripes | reverse complement strand
CCCACCATGTTTCTGTGATGGCAACTAAGTCGTAGCTATCCTGCTGCACAATGGCTTCCAGCTCCTTCTGTTTGCCGCCCATGCTCCGTGCATTGGTGTAGATGCACTTGAGCTGGGCTATTGATTTCATCCCCAACATTGGCATGCCATCCTTACACTCGTCTCTAGTGAGCCTGGTTTTATCCCCTTCCCCCTGCAAACCTAGTTTAAAGCCCTCT
Organism: Phoebastria nigripes; assembly: GCA_035582835.1. Classification (NCBI taxonomy): domain Eukaryota; kingdom Metazoa; phylum Chordata; class Aves; order Procellariiformes; family Diomedeidae; genus Phoebastria; species Phoebastria nigripes. The sequence continues at coordinate 780,386 of JAYKAV010002839.1, read as the reverse complement.
CGATGCATCCCGCCAACTCATGAGCGAGAATCCTTTTCCCCCTGTGAGACAGCTGACCTCCATTTGGCGCCAGCAGGCCTGGTGCCGTGTAAACCTCCCCATGATCAAAAAAGCCAAGATTCCACCAACGGCACCAGCAGATTCTGCCGACGGCACCAGCACCTGTGTGACTTCAACAGCTCTAATCAAGTGGCTCGTCTGCAAGACGAAGTTAGTGCTAAACAAGCTGAGGAGTGACTTTGCAGCACAGAAGCTGGTTTGCACCCGGTGTGGATGCTCTTCCTCGGGAGCTGTGTAGGGCTCCCAACACCCCGTCTGTGTGGGGAGCGAGTGCTCATGGCCCGGTGCACCGCAGTTCATATTTACACTTACTGTAATTCTACGCAGCTAAAACCCTTGGAATGCTCTTTGGCTGTTGCTGAGTTGGAAACAGCTACAATTATTTTCGTAAATAACGCAGGGTCGGAGCACTGTCTGACCAGCATGGCTGTGGCCGTGTTCCCAGGCAGGGCCAGCGTCGTGTGGGGTGGTGGGGCTGGGAACCGGCTGCACCCGGTCACTCTGCGGTGAGGGAAGACGTGTGGATGTGAGCCAGCATCTGCTGCTTGGCTTCAGGGCCAGGGAACAGCTTTTGCCTGTTTTATTAGTACTGTGGGTCCGGCTCGTGGTGGTTGTGCTCGTGGAGTTGTTCTGCACCACCATCTCTCCTCCCTCAAATGTGAAACCTCAAGGTGCGATCATTTTTATTTTGAAAAGGTGGTCTCCATCTGGAGCTATGGATGCCATAAGATCCACTTGGCTGTGGAAATCATTGTCCTTGGCGTGCTTTGCCCTGCTTTGGAGATGTTTTCCATCCACTGCTTATGGGGTGACTCCTGAGGTTAAGGTGGTGTGAGGACTCTGTGTAAGAGACACGGTATGAGAATTACTTGCTCTGTTGTTCACATATAACATTTTCCATAGTTACTTTGAGAGACATAATTGTCTTCAATTTGTGCACGATACCTGGCTCCTAACAGTCCCAACCCCTGACTGGGGAGCTGATGTGGAAACGAGCTACAGAGAGCGACTCAGGAGACTGCATGGTAGCAGCCACGTGGGAGCCCCACAGGTCCCTCGCAGGAGCTGTGCAGCCACCAGCGTGTCCGTCAGCATGGCCGGAGGCCCTGAGTGCCAGGGCAGGGCTGGTCTGCGGGGTGGATGGAGTCTGTCGCACCCTCTGCGATCTCGCCAGGACCTTTCAGCTTTCCGGGCGCCGGAGGGTCAGGGTACACCCACAGAGAGCACCTCCTCCCTCTGCTCTGAAAGCAAAGGAAAACTGCACAAGGTGTTCACAGAAATCACGTATGTGTCTGGGAAGTGGATTAACACGTTAGCCAAAACACGTGTTTTCTGAGATTTGTGAGTCCAACCCCTGTCCGGAACGTGCCTCGCTGTAGGTACAGCATTGCTCAAGCGGAGCTGTAGCCACAGCCCTGCTCCTCTTTGGCTGCCTTCATCCCATGGGCACCAGCTAAGGGTCTGGCACGTCTCCCAGGCAAAGAGGGGATGTGTACCTGGGACGAGGCACTTGCTCTCAGTTACAGATGGAGCCATGCAGGAGAAGGGCATGGAGATGAAGGAAAGGAAGGGATCATACATCCACCGAGGGCTGTTGTAGATGTGTCTTTCTGAAGCATATTATCAGTTTTGTGAATCCTCACATGCTGAAGTGGTGGTCGCTAGACCTTTTGATACCTTCTGGCAAGGCAAACCCATTCTGAATTCAGTTCTGGTCTTCCCTGAATATGTTCTTCCATCTTCTCTTGGTTTGTGCCCTTGAGATGTCCTCTAAAACTGACCTGAGTATGTCTCGTCCATGACATCTGCCTCATAGGAAAGAACTTGGTGCTGTGTGCTGCTTGTCAAGCTGCAATCCCAGAGTCTTCCGGGGGGAGAAATGCGTCAGACGGTCTTTATTCTGCCATTTAACTCTCAGCCTGTGTCTCACGTTCCAGCACCTTTTCCAAGTGGGACCTTGTGCCTTGGCTTCTTAAAGCGTCCTGTCCTTCTCTCCTGAGCTTGCTCGCGAGTCATCTCAAGTGTACTAACAGCTGTCCTGTGGAGCTTCAGGCCATTGATACAATGTAGTAACTGCAATGCCGAAGGCTTGATTTTAGCTTGCTGGAACTGTTTTCGCTGCTATTTTAATGAGTGTACAATTTATAAGTAATATATTTCCCGGGCACTGTCAGTGGGCTCTGCCAGAAGGACAGTGAGACGCGATCTCAGCCTTGCGGCACTCAGCCTGTCCAGGGGTCCCAAATGGTCCCACTGGTGCTGGTACTGCCCAGCACGGCCCCGAGCAGCGCAGCAGGGCTGGCGGTGGTGGCTCCTGCACCTCCCACCCCGTCCTTGGCATTATACTGTGTGGACCTGGCTTCAGCACCCCCCTACCACTGTTTGGGGATACCTGGCTTAGTTAATCTTCCAGGCTTTACTGGAATATTTTAAAGTTATGGGACAAACCTGCCGGCCTGCTTAAAGAATAGTTTCTATACAAAGAGCAGCCCCTGTAAGGACGGTGAAATTACTTCGATGAGTAAGTGTGGTAGAGTCACGCTCAAGTAAATGCTTTGAATGTGCCATACCTGCTCTTTGCTGTGCAAGAGCTAAAGATTCACGTTCACTGCATGCTTTATGCAAAGTTGGTCTAACTTTGAGTAGAATTAAAGCATTGATAACATAAAATAAAGCAGATCTGGCTTTATTATTCCCCCAAACTGATGTATAGAGAGATTAAATATCAAGGAAAAAGATTTTCTACAAGTATGAGAAGTTATTAGCAAAAGGATCACAATGTTTTGTAGACAGAAGGACCACTGCAGAGTGAAAAAGCTACCCTGCAGGGACTCTGTGGTATAGCTTGTCCTGCAGGTTTGTTGTCCTAGGTCCAAGACATATCATTTTAAACAAAAGGGGTCATTGCTGTGTTTGCTACATATTCCCAAGCAGTCATTCCCCTGTTTTTTCTGGGGTGACACTTGCAAACTTGCAGTCCAGTCCCGAGTCGTGATTCTGCATTATCCTGGGGGTGAAATGTGTGGTACAGTCTGCATTGACACCCCGAGTACTTTGGCTGTTCAGCCCTGTGTTTGCTGAGCAGGGGCAGTAAGAAATGGGCCACACCACCCCCTGTCCTACAGGGGACCTGTTCATGGTGATCCCTCTCAGATGCTTCTTGTCAGTACCTTTGGTAGATCTCAGCTGGTCGGGGTTAGTGGTAGAAACCTCAGTGTTGTTATTTTCTGCACAGTCACTGCCGCTCTGAGCGCTGAGAGATGAGGGACAACCCAGTGGGTCCAGTGGGTCCATTTCCGGTGCCATTGGGTCCCATTTCCACCTGCTGCAGCCATCTTTGTTGGCAAGCCTTGTCTTTGCATCATTTTGCCAGCAGCTGAAGCTTCTGATCCTGAAAACGTTTGGAGCACCGGGCAAACGCTGGGGCTGGGGCTAAAGTCAGGTCCCGTGTGAAGGTCACGCTGCTGCCGCGGTGTGCTCTGGATGCCTCCTGCCCGATGCCACCACATCTGCAAGAACTGTGTCACTGCTTGGATCCTGAATCAGACTTGGCGGTGGCAAAATATTTCTGGCGGCAGGATAGACAATATGCCCCTTCCCGGGTGCCTGTCTGCTAGAGGCGTCACAACAAGCTGCTCTGCCCAGGCGTATGACTCACGCATGCTCCCTTTTTTAAGAAATACAGATGCAGAGTAAATGGGAATCAATTACACTTCCTACACAAAGAATCCCCTTGATTTGGCATCTGACACAGACACATCCTTCCTTCCGAGGGAACAAAATTGAAAATTAATCTGAGTTCCAGGGAAATTTCAGTTATGAATACTCTTCCTCAGCAGTGACTCTCCTTGGCCGTGTCACACACGTGAGAGTCCCTGCAGCACCGGCTACCGAGCGTCTGCCAGTGCCAGAGGGCCCCTTCCCGAGCGGACCCCGCCAGGGCAGCGCCGGCACAGCTGGGCTGTGCTCGGGGGCCAGTCCCCACAGTCGGAGCTTCTGCTGCTGCTTCCCCTTTCCGCCGCGGGGAAGGACCCACTTCGCCCTGGCACCCTGCAGCCACTGTGATGAAATAAGCTGCTGACCTGAGCAGCAGCCCCAAGAGCGTGGCTTTCCTTTGCTAGTGCTTGGCCACACCAGTCCCAAACGTTATGTACAACAAGGCATCTGTGTTTGCGTGTCTGGGAATGAAGAAGAAGGGCTGATTTAACTGCTGAGAGTACCAATGACCTGTGACTCGAGGGGCTGGGATATTCATTGCAACCTTCACCCTGTTGCTCTGTCTCTCAGGCAGAGGCAGTGACCAGGGATGGGGCGAGGTGCATGAGTGGTCTCCAGGACATCACTGACAGACCGGCCCCCTGCGGACTGGGGGTGTCTGAAAACAGATCTGTTTGCAACACAGCATAGGGCAAAATGCCTGAACTCCTGCTTTGGGGCTCAAACAGGCAGAAAGTTGTATTCGTGTCCAGCTGAGGAGTACTTCTCCTCTATGTTCTTCCTTATTTTGTTTTATCCAAACAATAATATGGAAAATAAAACAAGGAAAAGGAAAAAAAAAAAATATTTCCATATATCAAGCAGGGCCACAGTTGTTTCCAGATTTCTCTTTATCTTTCTGGAGATACATACTGGCAGCTCCTGGCAGCCGCAGAAGTGGTCTCAGTGGGCCTGGCATGCTCATGGTGCCTCCTCATCACCTCTGCTGGCTTGGGCTGCATCTCCAGCAGATCCAGCCCTCCTCGCTGGAGGTGCAGCATGTCGTGGGGAAACATCCACGGCACCATGAATTCAGGTAAAAAATTCTTCAAGACTGAGTGTCTTACAATGTTATGGAAGAGAAAACATCAGTATTCCCAAACTGCCAGTCCTTTGAGAAGAAATCTCTTCCTTTGTGCCACGCAGGTCAGCAATTGTCTTTGATCAGTCTTTGGGCAATGACAGTTTTAGTGAAAGAGCAATTACTAGCAGAAGATCTGGATCTGAGTGACATGCAAACCACAAGGAGATGGCTGCAGCCACCCTGGAGGTCCTCTGGAGGCCATGTCCCAGGCTGGAGCTGGTTTTCATGTCTCAAAACCAGGATGACCCCAGCTTTCTTGGTAAAGTGCTTTACAGTCTGAGTTTTGAAGCTGCTCTTTAGAAAAGAGAGCCAATGCCTGAGCAGGGGCTTTGCTGTCAGGGGCTGTGATGTTTCTGGGATGCGCTCAGCCAGGCACTGCTCAGCTTGGTACCTCTGCTGTCTTCTCTGGTGCCACAGCCCCACTCACTGCCACAGATGCTCCCTCCAGCACCTCCTGCTCTCCCGGTGTCACAGTAATGGCAGTGGCTCCTCTCTCAGCTGTAAAAGGAGAGGAAAACAAGTGCTACGGACCAGCCAAGAGAGAATACTCTGCACACTCTGCCAATGCAGTGGGAATTTCGTGCAAAGTTGCTGTCTTCTCTGGATCTGAGGCGTGTCCCGTGTCCTCTCACACCAAGGACTTCTTCTGAAGTTTGGGTCAGGAGATGGTGCAGTTGCTGTGTGCCTGACCTTGCACGCTGCACCAAGTGACAGCTGCCTTTCCTCCCTCTGGGGATATTCTGAACTGTGTTTTGGCAGTGTGGGATATGCTTCTGTGCAAGTCCCCGTTCTTTGGCCATATTTTAATCCTTGAACAGTTCCAAGCAGTTCCAGTAACTTCTGGACTCAACCGTGGCTGTCTCCCAGCTGCTGTTCCTGTGGTTAAGGAGCTATGTGGGCAGAATGAGTGAATATCATTTGGTCAAATTATTTAAATTCACCATTGAGAAAGAGTTGGAAAGTAACTTACAGCTACCGTCACAAAGACAGAAAATGACTGCTGGAGTCCACGGGATCCGTGAGGGAGGGATCCATTAGGAAACTCCGGATTTCCAACGGCAAGGACAAAGAGGGTAATGATCTATGGGCATTAGTCTAGGCAAGCCACGGCATCAGCCTAACAGAGCTCAGAGTAATGATGGTCGTGTTTGGAATAGAAATACTGGGATCTTTGTGCTGACTCTTGAAACAAACCTACAAGACTTGGGATATTTAGCTTGGTAAAGGCAGTTTCAGGATCATCTTTGCTGGTTTCTCAGAGGTGTAGTGAGCTATACATCTCTGGCTGAAGGATGTGCAAGAAGGGTGCCTTAGGTTGAAGAATCTGGTAAATGCACAAAGGAGAACTTAAAAGTGGGCCAAGAAGGCTGTTCTTGGGTGAGTTGGCCAAGAGGTGCCATCATTTTCCTAAGGGGGAAAAGCTAACGTAATTCAAGGAGTTAGCTGCAGGCTTCTGATTAATAAAATAATGAAAGTGGTAATGAGTTAAGCAAATAAAGAATCTGCAAAAGAAGTCCTCTGCATTGTTAAGTTGTAAATCTGTAGATCTCTGCTGGTGTGTACACGCACTTATCCTGGTGTTCTTGATGCATTGGGATGGCTTTGGAAAAGCTCTCTGTGTGCAGCCTGTTCATTGTGTCCATGATGTATGGTGTGTTCAAAGAGGTAGCAGTACAGAAGTATGTAGGCACTGCAACAACCAGCACAGTGGTACCAAATTTGAAGTGCATGGCAAAACAAATGGGATCTAGTTGCCCACTGAGGTGTCCAGGCTCCTGACACAGTGCATGAGGTGGTTGACAGTCTATGAAGGTGGGAGCAGAGGGCTGCATTATGTCGCTGCAAGAGGGAACATCCTAATTACTTCAGCCTCCCTGCAACTGCCTTGCTGCGAACTGGTTACTCCTCCCGTGACCTGGCAGTCTGGGCCCTGGCCCATTCCTGGGCTGATGTGCTGGTCCTTACTGGTAAGGAGGGTAAGAGGATGGGGGTGCCGTGTCCCCCCCTTTTATCCAGTAGCTCAGTGGCTTGGATGGTTTAGTAAACTCTTGGTAAAAAGCACAGTGTGCACCTCCTATTGTATCTGTTGTGTTTGGTGGGAGTCGTCCGGGCTTGCTAAGGGTTTGGATGTGCTAGCAAGTCAGGGGAAGGAGCAGTAGCTGGTGACACCAGAGCAGCTCAGGTGCTGTGCACGCAGTCAAGGCCGAGATATCCTGAGCAGCGCTTCAGGAGTCTGGGGATGTTACTGACAATGCTGGAGAAACGCTGCAGGTGTCAGTCTCTGAAGATGTGACAACAGCTGAATAATTTTGAGGACCAACGTTTTGGACTACAGTGTCAAAGTCTCAACTCATTCTCCTCGTGGTTCTTGCTCCAGATGCCTGTACCATCTAAGCGATTTTCCCAAGGTAATTTTAGTGAAGGTAGAAGGTGTCAAGCTGTGGGTTGCGGAGTCAGAAGTTGTTTACCAGTTGTGCTGGAGTAACCAGATCTATCTCAGTCTTTGTCATGGTGTCCTGTGGAGCTGCCTGGGCACCTGGGGAGGACCTTCTAGAAAAGGTCCTTCTAGACCTCTAGGTCTGCTCAGTATCTGGCCATGTACGGGGAGGTGGTGATGTGAACATTTGTTTATGAGGAATGGAATGTGTACCCCAAAACCAGTTGCACACAGCAGATGCTGAATGCCATGTGTAGGGCACCGGGTTTTGACTGAGACACACATAAGGACTTAGCAACCAAAATGTTAAAGGTTTCGTAGTCATAGGCTTTGCAAATGATTTCCTTCTTTACAAAGTAGCTCCTGCCTTCTGCATGGCATGGGTTCCTCCACCTCTAGGAGCTGTAGAGCCACAGACCTTCTGGGATCGGAAGGTTTATGGTGCCTAAAGTAGGGAGGGACTGATTAATCATCTCCTGTCACTCCTGGGTAACACTGACCAGGAGATACTGCTGAAATGATTCTTCTTTTTCTGTTTTTTTCATAGAGCAAAATTTTTGAAATAGCTTGTCTTGATCAGCAGCAGCTTGTGAGGATCCACCTGGACCTTTGCCTCCATCCTCCAGTGAGGTGTGGGGTTTGGTAATCCTCTTGCAGCTCCCTTCAGTTACTATATCTACCTTAAACTTGTCATGCGCTTTTAGCAGAACTAGGCTTTCTCTCACCTTTGTGAAGAGCATCTGCCAGAGAATGAGGTGCATGTTAATTCACGGTAGTTGCCTGTTCCTGCATTTGCTAGGCTTGTCAGACAGGTTGTCCAAATTCCTAAGGACTGTGATCTTGCAGGATAGGCAGGATTAGAGGCATAATTTTCAGGCATCCCGTTATCCTCTTTGTCAACTGATAAAACTATATTTTGTCTTTTCAGTAGGACTCTTTAAGATCTGATGGGGCTACCCAGTGATATAAAACACTTTCAGCTGTCAGGGTGGAGAGGCACAAATCCAACTGCCACTGGGGATGTTTCACTGGCTGGGATGCACACAGAGTGCTTTAAAGAATGAATCAATATCTGTGATTATATAAAGGAAGACAAAACCTTTTAATTAATTGTCTCTCTCGGGTTTCCAGTTCTGCTCCGTCTTCTCCAGATGCGTTTGTAAGGCTGTAGCCACAGCCAGGCAGAGATGTTTATACTTCAGGGGAGGTTGTTCAACATCCAGACTAATCATTGCAGTAAAGCATAGGTCACTGCCCGGAGAGGAGGGTGCCTGCAGGACCTCTCCCAGCTGTTGCTTTGGCCAGCTCTCGCAGCCGTTTTCAGTGTGTCCTTGGTGGCAGACTCGCACACCAGGTTTCTGAAGCATCTTGTAGGTCATGATTGCCGGTGCTGCTTGGCCGAATGCTCCTTTTCCGAAGATTTTCACGTTCGGTTGCTGGCTGCGTGGCTGACGTCGTCCTGCGCTGTGTTTCTCTCGCGCGGTGCAGCACTGTGCTCTGTCCTCACTGTGCTGCGGCGGGAGGAGCAGCCCCGCCGAGCTCCCACAGCTCCTGGCGGATGCCATGATCTGACTGAGGGCTCCGCGGCTCCAGCTTTACATCATTGCTCAGGCCCCCATGCTCATTAGCTGGAGCGCTGGTCTGGTGGCTGTCTGAGGAGGAGCAGGGAAGGCGAGTGACTCCCGTTCTCCCGTTGCCTCCCTTTTCCCAAACAGCATGAATCTGCCACTAATTGGCTCTCTTTAGCAGGTGGCTGTGTTATTCTCATTTAGTTGTGCAGAGATGAGCTGAGACCAGAAGTTTCTCAGCAGACTGAACAGCAAGCTAAATGAGCTGTGCTCTAGGAACAGAAAAGAATAAAATCATTTTGTGCACGAGCGCTAGCAGTCGGCCCCAGAATATCAGCCCAGGTCTGCCTCGTTACCCAGCTCGGGGGGCATGTGGGGGGAGAGGGTGGGGGTCCTGCTCTGCTTCTGTGGCTGAGGGAGCCCCAGCGGTGAGGCATAAAGCTCTCAATGTCAGAAAGTGCCTCCTGAATTTTGGACAGAACCTGTGTCTTTCGGTCATTATATCAAGTCTGACCCAGGTGATACCTTAGGCAGAGTGTCTCTGAAGATTTCTACCATTTCTGAATTCAAGATCACTCCCAAAATAGCTAATTGACAGCCAAGGGAAATTCCCGTCGACCCCAAATCTATGCTGGGGGGCACCCAGCTGGAAAACAGCTTTGCAGAGAAGGCCCTGGGGGTCCTGGCTGACACCAAGTTGAACATGAGCCAGCAACGTGCCCTTGCCGCAAAGAAGGCGAATGGTATCCTGGGCTGCATTAGGCAAAGCATCTCCAGCAGGCTGAGCGGAGTGATCTTTCCCCTGTGCTCAGCACTGGTGAGGCCACAGCTGGAGTGCTGGGTCCGGTGATGGGCTCCCCAGGACAAGGGACAGATGGACATACTGGAGAGAGTCCAACGAAGAGCCACAAAGATGACTGGAGCATCTCTCATATAAGGAAAGGCTGAGAGGGCTGGGACTCTTCAGCCTAGCGAAGAGAAGGCTCAGGGGGATCTCATCAATGTGTATAAATACCTGCAGGGAGGGGCCAACGGAGGACGGAGCCAGGCTCTTCTCAGTGGTGCCCAGTGACAGGACCAGAGGCAATGGGCAAACTGAAACACAGGAGGTGCCCTCTGAACATCAGGAAACACTTTTTCACTGTGAGATTGACTGAGCACTGGCACAGGCTGCCCAGAGAGGTTGTGGAGTCTCCATCTTTGGAGATGTTCAAGAGCCATCTGGACATGGTCCTGGGCAACCGGCTGTAGGTGTCCCTGCTTGAGCAGGGGGTTGGACGGCATGACCTCCGGAGGTCCCTGCCGGCCTCAACCATTCTGTTTCATTCTGTGAATCTGGGAAAGTTTTAGAAGCAATGAAGCTGCTATTTTCTTGCTGGAGCTGAAATCGTTTCCATCAAACCCAGTCTATTTCTGTATCTGTCAGCCACACTTGTAGTAACAATTTGAAACTCCAGAACAGCAAAAGCATTTCTTCCACAGGACACATAGTAAGTGCCATAATCGAGAAGCAGTGTTTGGTTGTCAGTCAAATTCTGTCTAACGGTACCAGGTTATAAGGACCTGGTGGACTTTATAATACTGCTTGTGTGACGGCAAAATCTCTCTTACCTAAACACCGAAGAGTGCAACTCACAAAGGAGATCACTACAGCTCTCACTACCGGACAAAGCTGAAAGACCCGTGGCAGGGCATGCATTGTGTGCTTCTTCCCACCAGGCTTTGGGTACAGGTATCTCCAGAAAGGTCTCTACAGAGAAATTGTCTCCAGGTACGCCATGGGTGCAGAGCTGTATGTGTGACAGCACGTAAATGTTCTCAGAGCAAGAGGAGTAGTTTACAAATCCTTCCTTCTGTGGCTGAAGTGAAAGGCAACTCCAGCACCAGAGAACTCCTTTTAAAAAAAAAAAAAAAAGAAAAAGCATGCTTTTGGGATTGGTGCCTTGTGGACAAGAACAATTTAACCGTCATACAGTTACTAGGAAAGGCTAACAGGTTAACCGCAAAGCTGCCAAATACATTTCATTCCTGAAGGGTTCAGTTTATAGCACATTTTGAAACAGTAGGAAGTTCCCCCATGCAAAAACCTTTCTGTATCCTAAAGCAACAAAAAATCTGATATTCAGCTCTCAAGGGGGAAAAAAATCAGGATCTGTAATAGATACTTCCATGATAATGTGCAAGACACTTTAGTATGTTCACTGCCTCCCAGAGATATGCAGAAATGTGGCAAGACAAAGCTTGAGTTATTCCCACAGCTCCAGCACAGCCTCGTTGGCTTGGATCTGCCACATCCCCCGGTCCTACCTTCACGGCCCGTGCTGTGGCAGCGAACGCTGCGGCGCCCATAGATCATCGGCTGTGCTCCCTGAAAACCGGTGTGCCTTCACCTCGCACCTCGGGTGCTCCACTGGGATGGTGGTGGGCAGGAATTCCCCAAAGAAGGGAGGAGGAGGAAGGTTGTTTAAACCTAAACCGAGAACCCTTCAGCCAGAACTCACCTGACAAAAAGTGATTCTTTTCTGATCAGCCCCTTGAGAGCACATAAAAATTAAAGCAACCGTCCTGGGTATTTGGGACTGCTTGATGTGTTTGAAGTAATTGTGGGGACCATTACGGTCTGTTAATTCACTTGCGGTGATTTGAACCTACCACCAGCCTGTGGAAGGGAAGTCTGTTTTCCCTCAGAAATGACTGGCTTGTTGAGGGGATTATTGTTAAGTGTCCACTCTCGTGAGGAAGCTCTTCTGTACTGGGACCCAACACTGTTTCTGATGGAGGCACCCTGTCAGATGGTCAGGTCTCCATCACCATCTCCAGGCACTATTGACTCTGGATGCTTCTGGGGGCTAAAATATCTGTAAGAAGCATGAGACATGGAGTCACACATCAAATCCATCTCAAATAGTTATTTTCAACAGGCAGAGCATGTGCGAGACCTCAGAAATTTTATACAAAGGCGTGCCATCAGGTTTGCATACTGATGCATAGGCTTACAACAGTGTTTCTTGAGCGCTCGTTTATCTGCAGGAGAACCAAACCCGAGCACCTGGACTGCGAGCAGCCCCTCTGCAGGCCCTGACCAGGAGGAATGCTGTATGCAGGCTGCTCAGGCTCCTCCTGGCTCCGGGTGAAGCGTCTAAAGAAATAGCTCGCCAGCTTCCAGAGCAGGTTGCTGGTTGCAGAGGCAGCAGGTGACATCGGGAGGATGAGTCCTCCATCTGCTATTGAGGCTCATTCAAACCAGACGTGTCCCTCTTGCCGGCGTGCTTTAGTTGAACAATACCTACTGCTGGGCTGATTTACCCACCATCGTTCTCCGGTCGCTGCGGTGAAATCTGATGTGCAATTCAGATGGACGAGTTTCAGGTAAATGGCCACCATAAAGAGAAAAGTCCTGTGATCACCGAGGGCAGGATCTCTGTGCAGAAAAAGAAAGGGCTGCTGCTCTTTCGCAGTGACTACGTTTTATTTGAGCTGCCCCCACTTCGCACCCCCATGGGGAGCAGTCTCCTCTGGCACCCAGGCATCTTGGCCACGGCGTCCTGTGTGTCTCGGGAAGGAGGAGGATGTGGGCATCGCACGTGGCAAAATCACGATTATACACTGGGGACATTAAGAAACTCCTTAGCTGCTTAATAAACACTGCCGCAGTAGTGTTTGTTTTATTCATAATATACAAGGCGTCCTGGCTGCTGTTCAGAAATAAGTTATGGATCCAGCAGCGATTAGCTACAGCTTAACTAGGTGATACAAAGGATGAAACCCACTCCTTCAGGCCTCAAGGTGCCTTACGGCGCAGGGTGATAAAGTAGGTGAAGAAACACATTGTCAGTTCACGTGCCAAGAGATACCCCGCTCTTGACGAATAGAAAACATAAAACCCATTCCAGGCATTTTTTCTCACATTTYCCAGTGGGAGAAAAGGCTCCAGAGTAGAGCCTTAACCTGGAGCAGCTGCATGACTGACAAAGGTCTCTATCAGGCAGGCATTAACATGAAGTATGATTAAACTAATTAACATCCTTTAATTGAAATTGAGCCTGCCAAAAGAGCCCAAACAAAAATGGTGGTATTCTTTGAAATTATTACAAAACTTGTTATAAATGTACCTCTGATATAATAGATGTAGGCTTCTGAGACATTTTGACTTAATAACTCCTTCACGATTAAAAAATGAGTGTGCTACAAAATCAATATGGCAGATACGAACTGGATTGCAAGCCACATAATTAATGCTTCCCCAGTGCAACTGCTAAAGAGGAGCCATGGAGACTTTGGGCTGTTGTTTTGATCTTCATGTCACTTGTGCAAGGACCAGCTCTTGGTCCAGCAGTGGTATTTTCAAAAATCACGTGAAAGACGATGCAAGGTTGTTGCTGAGAAATGCACGGGCGATGGTGCATAAAACTGCCGCAATCCTGCTGGAGGGTGCCAAGGTGCAGGATCAGCGGTGGAGCTGTGGGTTCCTTGGTAGCTGAGGCAGCTGCACGTCAGCAGCACGGTTGTTTGAGAACAGCATTGGTGCCACAGCAAGCGGAGGGTAGACTTGTAGTCAGTAGCTTGTAGGAGCAAAATGGCTGGAGTGGGATCCTGCTTGCCAACATGAAGGTCTGTGTGGGCACCCACTGCAGTCAGCGGAGCTGGAGGGGGTTCATGGCCCCAGTGCTGCAGTGATCCCACTGTGCACCGGCAGCCTGGTTGCCCCGCTTGCGTACCCACACCTGCAGGCAAAGCCCGAAGCGCAAGTGCCCGGCCCTGTGGGCTGAGCGTGCCCAGGGCAGCGTGAGCACGCTGCAGTGTCGGCGAGGYGTGCTGCACTGAGCAGGTATTTCTGTGAGCTGTCTGCAATACCTACATTTTCTGCATGCTTCTCRTGACTGTTTCTAAAAACATAAAGGGGCCTTTTAGAGATCTGAGCTGGTCTTTAATATCTCTGCATTGACTAAAAATGATACTGGAGTGACATTTAGAAGTATTATAAGGAAAGGGTAGCTATTTATTTCTTATTAAGTGTTTTTTCCCTTGGGGGACTATAACTTAGCGCAGTACTGAAGCAGCAGGCTTCTGGGCTGAGGCTGGCAGGTTACACGGCACACATCCCCGGTGTGACAGTGCCTTCTACTGAAGCTTTGTGCCTGAGGATGGGAAGTTTGACGAGAGGGTTTGGGCAGCTTGCTGATGCCAAGACGGGAAGCTGTGCCTCTTGTGCTGGCCTGTTTGTTTCAGTGTTGGGTCGCCGTTCCCGGCTCTCTGCTGGTCTCCGTGCAGTGGACATCTGCTGGCAGAACTGCTCCGTGACAGCGGCAGTGCTCCTGGGGGAAGCTCGGACTCTCCCAGGCTGAGGGACGCCGTCCTCTCTCCTGGCTGCATCCTGCTCTCTGAGGAGCGGTGTACCCGTTTGGGTTACAGCCATCTCTGGGGGTGCCCGTACAGGACGGCTTTTCCTGCCGCAGCGGCCGTTCCCCTCTACCTGCACCGTCACCAGGCAGCGCCTCTGGCAGCAGGAGGGTCTGCGGGAGGAGACCCGGCTGCACGGCCGTGCCCCTGCCCCTCCCGAGGGCCCGGGGGGCAGCAGGAGGGTGGTTGGGGCAGCCCCATAGGGGCTGTGGATGCACGGCCCCGCGGACCTGGGGGACGTGGGGGCTGCGGGGTGAGGATGCATGCACCCAACAGGGGCTGCAAGTGCAGATCAGGGAGGCTGCAACTGCGGGGCAAGGGGGCTGCAAGCACGGAGCTGGGGGGCTGCAAACAGGGTGCTGCAGGGGCAGCAGGAGGGACCAGCCTGGAGGGCAACGGGAGCCGGGGCGCTGCCAGCGAGGCTGCGGCCAGCCCCGAGCCCCGCCGTGTGCGGGGGGCTGCGAGTGGGGGGACTGCGGTGCGCGGCGGTGGCAGGTCGGGGGGCAGAGGGGACCCCCCGCACACGGCACTGCCCCCGTGCAGAAGGCACTGCTGTCACCCCCCCGCCCCCCGGGGCACTGCTCCCCGCCCCGGGAGCGGGAGCCGGGCACCCCCGCACCCCCCGCCCGGCAT
>JAYKAV010002839.1:699993-764647 GCA_035582835.1 Phoebastria nigripes | reverse complement strand
CGCGCCGCAGGGCGAGGGCGAGATCCAGCTCAACCGGGGCGAAGCCGTCAAGGGTGAGTGCGGGCGGGAGGCGGCGGGCGGGGCCGGGGCGCGGGGTCGGGCGGGTGGGGGGCCCGGGGGTGGCACCCACCGGCCGCGGGCTCCGGCCCAGGGGTCCTGCTCCAGCCCGGGGGTCCTGCTCCGGCCACGGGCTGGTGGCCAGCAGCACTGATCGCCCCGTCTGTGGTCCTGGGGTCCCGGTCTGGCTGTGTGGCTGCAGGGCCCTAACCCAGCTGTGGGGTAGCAGAGCTGTGGGGTCCCCAGTCAGCTCCTGCCCCAGGGCCACGCGTCCCTCGGTCAGGCCCTGGGGGTGCAGGGCCGTGGGGTGCTGGTCAGGCCCCAGATGTGCGGCCTTGGCTCCTCAGTGTGGCCCTGGGGCTCTGGTCCTGCAGTTGGGCCCTGGGTCGTCAGTCCCGCCCTGCAACACAGGGGCATGGGTGCCATGCTTTGTTGGGACCCCCAGGAGAAGCGGGCATCTCTCTGAACCCTCTTCTCCCCAGCCTGGAGTTGACTGTGTGCCCTGAGAGCTGCTCCTGCCTCGCACTGTGCCGTGGGCCATCTGCAAAGCTCCCGGTTGCCAGCCCACCTCTTGCTGGGTGCTGGCGGCGCGGGCTGAGAGCGGCGAGGGGGAGGTGGGCAAGGAAGCGCTTCCTAAACAAAACTCCCAACCATACGTGCTGAGGAGCCACGGCGATGCAGAACTCACGGGGAGATGAGAGGCTTAGAGGGATAATGGCATTGCCCATTATGTTGGGCAGACTTCTTGAAAGACATGTAAACCCTGCGGTAGGTCATAAGTCAGCTTCCAGCAGACAGGGATAAGAAAAGGCTTCCTCTGCGAGTGGGCTAATTCTGTAGTTTTTCACAGAAAGTTTAAGGATCTTCTTTTCATCTTCCTGCCTCCACTTTTTTTGCTGATGCCTCTTACAATGCAGGCTGGAGCAGTTGCTAATCTGACTAGTTGCATTAGCTGTTACGTGGATCTGAGCTTGGGAGTGGGAGACCGGGCTTGCTGTTCCATGCTCTGAATTGCTGCTTCAAAAGCGCATGAGACCTCTAAGTCCTGTGCTGTGGATACCGAAAGCCTCCCCTTGGAGGTGGCAATCCAAGCAGACTTGCTGTTGCCCCCACCAATGTGTTTTTGTCCCGAGTGGAGGAGGAGATAAGACGCGAAGTGCCTGTGACTTGGCTGATGTGGCAGATGGTGAGGCTTTCTGCAGCGGGGTGGTTGGAGTTAACGGGTGTTTGATGTGTGGAGCTACATGTTGTGTGGTCATGGGGTAAAGGTGTTTGTTTCCAGGAGGCTGGAAGGAATCAACAGATAGACAGGGCTTTTGGGTCAGAAGTGCTTTTCCCATCTCTTGTCTTCACCCACTTACCCAGTGTTTTCTATCACACCTTTCTGTATCTCCTCATGCATTTGCAGTAAGTAGGTGGTCCTGATGCCATTCCTTAGTAATTGCAACAGAATCCTTAATTCATGTATTCACCTGTAATTGTTTGCATATCTTCTTCATGTGATCACCAGAGAGAAAGCAAGTTGTGGGACGTACCGTGGGGAGAAAGAGCAGGCTATGATGGGCAATGGCTCCTCGGAGCTGGAGGCACTCTCAGCTGGCTTTCTTAGTGTGTGGCTGAGAAGGCTTAATAAGAGTTAAAAGAGAATCACTTCAGTGACTTGCTTATGAAAGATCTCCAGGCAGTGTAGATGGGTAGCGCTCAGTTATTTACTGCTTTTGAGATGCTGATTAATTTTTGCGAGGATAGGAATATTGACAGTTATTGGATAGGGTGCCCTGGCGTTGCAGACAGGTAGAGTGATGGGGATAAATGGAACCCAGCTGTCTGAGCGGAACTGCTGTGGCTGGTGCTTTGTCATGTTTGGTGGACTCGTGACTCCTTTTGGGAACAGGGGGTGATCTTCAGTTGGTGGGAAGAACTCTTCTCACACCCAGCTTGTGGGAAATAGAAGTTGGTATAAGTGAAGGTCCCTGACTGAGGTGGTGCTGGACTTCTGCTTTGAGTTAACGGGGGTGCCAGCGTGTCTGCAAACGGGCAGCAGCGGTGAGAGGTGTTGGGAGAGTGTGGTTTGAGAGGATGCCTTGCCATGGGCAGCTGGGGGGACTTCAGATCAGGGTCCTGAAAAGGATGTACCAGCTGGGTGGGGACTAACTGAGCGGCTCAGGAATCAAAGTGTTGGGGTGTTGGGGGTGTAGGGTCCTGGAGGGAGAAGGTGGCAGTTGGAGGAAGCGTTGAAGTGTGGTGGGTATGAGCAGAAGAGCTGTTTGGGGAAGGATGGGAGCAGATTTGGGGAGTGTTGTCAAAGAATTGCTGGAGGCAGTTGCCTAGTGAGATGAGCTGCATTTGGGGAGATGTGCAAGGGTGAGAGCCCTGCATGGAGGGAGCTCTCTGAGAGTGTGATGCTGAGGGAGAAACCTGTCCGAAGATGCAAGTCTGAGTGAAGTCTACAGGCACGAGTGTGCTGTGGGAAGGGACCTCCACGGGGAGGGCAGCACTAAGCAGGTGGAGGCTGGGGACAGGAGATTGCTGGTGTGGAAGCTGTGATAGGGCCAGTGTCTCATCTTAAGATGTGTTAGTGAGGGGACTTGACAGCCATCCCTTCAATGCAGTGAAACTCAGTGATTTCAGATGGCTGGGGCTGCAAGCAGTTACTGTCAGAGAGGAGAATGGCAAAATGTGCAGGGGTTTGTGTATGGCCCTCTTTGAAGCATGACTGTGTTATGAAGCAAATGCTGCTTGTTGGTGTGCTGTCTTGAGAGAAAGCTGAGGATCTTTGAACATTCACCCAGGGTTACATTTGGACGTTGCGTTCCTTGTTGAAAGTAAATGGACTCTTGCGAAGGTTCTGCTGAACGCTGATGTTAAGCAAGGATCTTGCGTACTAAATTAGGTGGAGTGAGAGATGCACTGAACCTTGTGTTGTGTGATGGGTTTCCTCGGGGCTTTTCAGTAGGAGTTGGTTTGGTTTCAAGAGCACAGTGAAAGTTAGGGTGTCTATCTTGACTGTATGCTGTAACTGTCCTGGTAGCTGTTGGATGACAAAAGGCAATAATCAATACAGTTATTTTGTTTGTAAGATAGCTAAAGAATTCAAGCAGAGGAGAGTCTGTCCTTGATCCGCTTGTTACTGATAATGAGAAATGAAATGAGATGTGAGCGCCCCAAGCAAAGGGAGAACCAGTAGTCACCAGCACTGAAATCACAAGGTCACAGGGAGAAATGGTTCAGAGACAAGGCACAATGAGGATTGAATCTCCAGCCTGGAAACTAGGGAGAAATTAGGAACACTATGAATGTTCTGGTTTTGGAGTCTCATTTCTTTGCACTTTGTGATTAGGAGGAGTTATTCTTAAGCAACTGTTACCATGTGCATCCGACAGTAGGTTTTCCTCTCTAGTGTGGTTCCTTATTGACATTCCCTACTGCAGTATCTAAGCTAACCCTCTGTGAAATAAATGGCAAACTGAATTTCTGTTGGCTGTGGTTACAGTTTTGTTGAATTTTTTTATTGTAGCAGTTCTCGGTTGTGCTGGAGGTTGTTTAGATAGAGGGGGTTATTTTACTTGTGAATAAAGTTGTTATTGCACAGTGAAGATAGTTTTTGTTATTGCACAGTGAAGATAGTTTTTGTTAGTGGAAGGTTTTGCTGTTTCTGTTTGATGCTCAGCCAGCTAGTTTCCTCTGGACTTTCTTTATCCATCCACAGACATTTCAAGAGAGGCTGCTCACGCACAGTTCACTCTGGGCTGTAGGATCCCTGCTACCCCGCAGGAAGGCAGCTGTTCTGGTGGTTAGAGATGGAGCCATTAATAACTTGGAAGGTTAAGCCAAAGCTTTAAACTTCCCCCTCAAACTATCTGTGCCCATGGTGATCTAGAGCAAAGGGGTGACAAACAGCTGCCTCCTCGCCAGACTGCTGCTCCTGTGTTATTCCCAGCATTGGAAGAACAGAGATGGAGAAGGAGTCTTGTGGTCAGTGAGTTGAGACCTTGGCCCTGCACGGCTTTACAATCACCTGTAAACTGATCACGCTCCACGTTTAAAACCACTGACACTTTCCTCCTGCTATTCTGGTGGGGAGGCTGCTCTAGAACCTTCCAGACTTCAGGCTTCATCTCTTCTAACTTCTGAAATAAGCGTTCATGGCTGGTTTAATCATTTTTTGGTGTGCCTTTAGACACAACAGACTGCTGTGATGTGACTGTGAGACATCAAAGGCACTGTGACCAGGTCCTCGTTTGGAAAAAAGAGACTGATTTTTCCTTTCCTAACAAATGAAATGACTTGGTCATGAGTACTATCTGCTAGCCTTATTTTAGCGATCCACTGAGCAGGGATCCCAGGGCTCACTGGCTCTGATGAGGGTTGTGTGCGTGAGAGCAGTATCCCACCTGATGCTGCAGAGCATCTTCTGGTGGTTGTTGTCTCCATGGTCTCTTCAGCTTGAGCCACCCTGTCYGGTGGGCGCTGACTCCAGAGCATTCTCTGCAGCACCAGACAAAGCTGGGAGTCGTTGAGAGCCTGTTGCCCTCTGAGCTCGTGGTGCTTCACTCTCTCAGTTCTCTTGTAGCCCTTGGATGCCAACCGTTCTTGCTTTCCATCTGAGGAACTCTTTAACTCTCCTGGGGACTGAAATGCATTAAAAAACTGTCTTTGACCCCAACATCGTGAGTTTGCTGAGAACTGGACTGTGAGAGTGGACGAATGCTGTTCCTGTTCTCTGTACCCCTAAGTTCCTCGGAAGTAGTTAGGCACAAGTGTGGATCCTACCAGGCCTTTGGAGAACAGGAGTCGTTATCTCTCGTCATGTGCTGGAGGGGAGTGATGGCAGACAGCAGTGCAGAGCTGTCCCCATCTGCTGTTGTATGTTCCTGTGCATCTCCTGTGCCATGGCTTTACCAAAGGTGCTCTGTCGTGAGCATGGCAGTCTTGGACATGCGCCCTGGAGCAACTTGGACGATACCTTGTTTGGGAACCAAGCTCAAGGCATCCTGATTGGCTGGCTGAGGTTGTTAGGTGTTGTGGGAGCCTGGGAGCTATGCTTCTGTGCTGTTTGTCTAGCGGTCAGTGTTTGGAAGTTAAAAGATTTTTCAGGAATAATGAGAGCTTCTTGAGACATGGATAAATTATTTCCTCTTGTTGTTGTTGGAAACTTTGAAAAATGAGTCATGGAAGAGGAAGAAGAGAAGAATCGCTCATGAAATACAAAAGAAAATGAACTGAATAAAACTAAAATATCTTAGGAATGTGAAAAAATTTGTTTGGAAGAAGTGGTTTTGTTGCTTATGATATGTGCAACTGCATGGCCAAGCTTGTGGTGACGGGGTGACAGGGTACGATCCTGTTCCCTTTCAGGTCAGCGGGACATACAAGTAACACTTTCCCACCGTAGGCTTGTGTAATTTCTCTTCTAGATTTAAGCAAGGTCCTGTTCCTGCATGGTAATTAGTCTCTGATTAGCTAATGCTGGGGGCTCCTGGAAAGGGTATGGTAGTGCACTGACGCGCAGAAGAACTGGCCCTTGAGAGAGCCCAATGGTCCTTGTCTGGCTCCTGCCCCGACGCAGGAAGGTCCACGGTCCCTACTTTTAGACTGTTCTCCTGAGGCAGTTGGACATAAGCAATTGTTGTTTCTCTTCTCTTCTGATAGTTTCATACTCACTTTCAAGCCACTTGAACATTTTCAACCAAATTTGTCCCATGTGTGGAGGTTTCAAGGCCAAGTTGCTCGAGACATGGCAGCTGAGGGTGGGGAAAGTAGCCAGTTGATGGCTCATCGAGCCCGGTGGTCCTGGCTGCCGAGCCTATGTAAGCTCCATGACAGCCATGACGTGATCTGCCACGTTCTGGCCAAACAGGAGTAAGGGGGTGGCTGCGAATATTGCGGTGGGAAGAGGTGGTGGGGCCATGTGGGGAGCAGGTAGTGTTGTGCTAGGGAGGGAGAGCTGCTGTGGGTGCACAGGGAGCCGTGGACATGGGGGTGATGGGGTTTGTAGGACATGGGCTTCCTAACTGAGGCTCAGCGGTGGGCTGCGGAGTCAGTGGACTTTGTTGTATCTTGCCTAGTGTATCTCTGGCTGTTCTTGTGTTCTGTATAAATATCTGACCTCCTTCTGATCCCTGCTGTGCTCTTTATGCCAGTTGTGTCATAAGACAGCTAATTATGCCTGATGTAGAAAAGTATCTAATCTTGCTGGTTTATAAATACGTTACCCTTCAGTTTAAGTGTTCTGTTGTTCAGATGCTCCGTGGAAGTTTTGGTTTTTTGAAATCCCACTCACCATTTTATATGCCTGTTTTGTCTCTGCTTAAATACACATTGCTTTGCCATTAATGTGCCCCCTTCTTTAAATCTTTTCCTGCAATTAATTTTTTATACCTCTGATCAACCCTTCTGCTCTTCTCTAACCCAGTTTGGTTTCTATTACAAATAAATAGGTCTTTGTGATTGCAGTCTTGGGTGGTGTCCAGGTGGATCTTGCATCGCTTTGGATAAGTGATTTAAGATAAAGAGAACATAGAATTTATATACCTTGTTTTACTTTTTTAAAGCAAATAAACTTTACAAAGTTTAGGAATATTAAATAGCTCTTTAGCTTAAGCTGTGAACCATACCTCCCTTTCCTCTCCTTTTGCATGTTTATTCACTTATTAAATGTTGATAACAGCCCATGTAAGTCACAAATAAAGGTGTCTGTACTTCATTTGGTGTTTCTTCAGGGATGTTACAACTTGGATTGCAGCTTATACAGTTGTTCCAAGACTATCCTTTGACTGTAGCCTCCCGTTTATTGAGGAGGGCGCTGATGAGCTGGGTTACATTGGGAAGTCACGGCATCGCACTCCCCAGTGCTCACCGTCACAGAGCCATGTAGCAGCTC
This sequence comes from Phoebastria nigripes, assembly GCA_035582835.1. NCBI lineage: Eukaryota > Metazoa > Chordata > Aves > Procellariiformes > Diomedeidae > Phoebastria > Phoebastria nigripes. The sequence continues at coordinate 757,707 of JAYKAV010002839.1, read as the reverse complement.
CAGGGACTGTGTTGGCTTTCTCCGGGATTGCGCAGGAGGCCAGTTTTTGGTAGCTAGCATTCAGCTGGGCCCTGACACCTGAAATGTCACTCGCTGGTTGTTTGGTGGTTGGAACAGACCTGGACCACAGAGAGGAATGTGCTTTTTGGAGGGGAGTGCTCTTTAGTAGGCAGTCTCTTCCATTCAGAGCTGGCTGCAGGTTTGTGGTGGTTTTGAATTATACCCACCGCAGCAGCATGACCTAGAAAGAAAGAAAGACCAAAAGCCTGGGTAGGAGTGTAAGGGTTTCAGCTTTGAGGACTCTGCCTTCCTGATGAATGCAGGTGATCAGAAGTCTGCTAGATATGTGCATCCACCTGGACAGCCCCTAGCACCAGGGTCTGGATGTTGGGGCTCTGAGCATTTGCAAGAAATGGCCATCAGATCCCATGAGTCCGTGAGGTACGTTAGGACACTGGGAGGAGAGGAAAGTAGCTTGTTAGAGTCTTACAAGCTTTCTGGAATGCTGTTTATGGTCTAATATCTATCAAGGATTAAGAAGGTTGGGTGGGATCCGATGAGGACAGTGCAATGGGAAGAAGTGTCAAAATCTACTTCAGTGCAAAGAAGAGATGGAGATTCCCTGAGGACACACGGAACAAGTAATCCCTCTGATTATTAAAGCTGCCACCAGTTGGCATTATAAACTCTATTTTTAGTAATCCTAAACTATGGCTAGAAAAATTGGTCTGGCCTAAAATTTTCTTGTTCTGTTTAAAGTTTAATTTTTGCCACAGATCAGGCTGCGCACGTTTAGACTTCTTCGTGTCATCTGAAGGGAAAAGCATGCTTGCTTGCTGAGGGGTGTGCTTCTGTGCCCTGTGCTCATGCCCTGGGCTCAGAGCACTGAACTGACCTAGGACAGGCAATCCCAGCCCCTTCCCTGAACAAAGCAGGTAACGTGCACACACAAATATAGATAAACTGCATCCTGGCATCAGGGGTTAATCTCCAGAGTTGTATTTGAAGACAGGGTCGGCCACCAACACCTGTATCGCTGCTGAGGGCTCTTCAGGTGGCTCTTTGGATCAGGCTCTGCTGGCTGTATGTTGCGTGCAGAAGGCAGTCTCTTGGCATGTGCTTAAGCTGAGTGGTTTTTATGATCACTAGCAACAAAAGTTAACAAAAAGCTCTTGATCTCATGTTTCCCTTTCTAGCTTTATTTCCATGAATGAGTTTTTATTACAGAGTGTCTATGTCTACTTCAGGGCTGGGAGGGACTTGGAATTACTGGTGAAGCTTTTCCTTTGTACCAGGGTCAGGAAATTCTCCTTCTGTTCCGTTGTGTTTTGTCTACTGGGAAGGTCGTTTTGAAAGAGATGGGAAGAAGCCAAGATGCGGCTAGTTGCTGKAGCCTGGTATGAGATTTATACAACCTCTTGGGACTGCTGTCTGTCATAAGTCCTGCTTTCTGCTGTGCTAAATTTCTTTACTTGAGGTTAGGACAGGATTTTTCCACTAAGATCTTACATGTTGCAGGTCAACAGCATGGTTTCTGGATTGTTGGAGCTACTAAACTGAAAATGTCCTGCTAAGGCCAAATAACCCTTCTGGAAATCAAGGTGTCATTGACAAGAAATTCCCTGCTTAAGAATTTGGAAGGGGGGGGAAATCACAAAATGAAGGGAGGATTTAGAGACGATGTCAGGCAGAACAGAATCAGGATCTTGGTTTCTCTGCCACACGTAGGAAGGACAAAACTGTCTTGAACTGTTGCGGTCCACTTGCCTCCAACTTTGCTTTCCATTCAGGTACACTGGTGGAGAGATTTTGCTCGCTTACGATAAAACAAATCTCTGAAACTTTTTTGTACTTTCTTTTTTCTTCAGCATAAATTCCTCTGCCAGGGAATATTAGTCTTCAAAACTTACGGGAACTTTCTTCAGATGTCAGCTTTTTTCAGTACCAGCTTTCTACAAAGACGCTCATTATATGTGTAACACCATACTGGTGAGATAATTAGATGCTGGAAGAACAACCGTATAAGATACAGAGTTTGTGTTAATGGATATCGCGCAGGTATGCAGTCTGTCCTATTGTGCCCATTTCCCATGCAGGACTTGGCCCTTCTGCCTTTGAGTATTCACACTGAAGCTTTAAAGTGTTTGAAAGCCTTTAGGTCAAGATGACTATTTTCTGCAATGTTCTGGATTTTTCATTCTTTCTTCACCTGCGTGTTTTTAATGGAATTTCTTCTCTCCTTTATTACAAGAAGGGTAATAAGTGTTTCCCATATCAACAACTTTGCGTTTTCATATTCAGCAATGAGTAACGTTGCCCCAGTGTCTCTCTGAAATACACCAAAATGAGATTCTTTAGTGTGTGGATCAAATACCATTTGAAAGTCATATAGGTACCCAGTGTGAGGTTGGATTATTGCATATTGGCATAAAAATGATAGCATTTGTACTTGGCATCTGCGATGATGCGTTGAGAATTCTTATCAGCTTGTCACTGTAGGAGAGGAAACCTTGTTGACAAGTCAAAAGAACAAGATACCATCAAAACTCTTACTCTGTAGCAGAAATCCTCTGTCTCCTGCTTTCTTCTCCTTGGGTACCCCCTATCTACAGCTGCGTCCTGAGCCCAGCTGCACAGTGGGGAAACAGAAGGTTCCCAGCAGACTTTATTGGGGTGGTTGTACTTGGCTTGTGTGCATCGCTTCAGTAGCTGGACCCAAGTACAGAGGAAACATACGTGCTTGAGATTGACTAGTACAGAAATTGTCCTTTATTTTTAGTCTTATTTCCAGCAGGTTGTTCAGAATGCCTCTGACTCTTTCTTGCATCTTGCTTTTGGATGGACTTTTTCCTTTGAAGAAATGTTGGTTTTTCTCCTGAAGGCACCCCCCTTTTAAATTTTTTTTTCTTTTCTAACCAAACCTATGATCCAGTTTGTTCTTCATCCACTGGATGCTCTTGTAGCACTGCAGTACTTACAGATGCAAGTTCTTGGGGAAAAATGTAAAATCAATCATCTTAATTTAACATTGAGAGTGTTTTTCAGAAGATGTGTTTTGGGGGTGTGGATTTATGCTCCTGAACTCTTTCTGAAGGTCCTTCTCCATTTCTTATGCTTTGCCTACATCTGAATTCTACAGCAGAGAGAAATTTGTCTCTAAATTGATCACTGCTAAACAGTGTGTTTGAAAGCATAAGAATTTAAAAAGCATCCTCATGAGTGGCTGCTGAACCACGTACTTGCCAAAATAATAGCCAAGGTTATTCCCTCCTCAGGTTTCTTCTAGCAAGGTAGAGTTCTCCTTAACGCAGTGACATTTTCTGCTTGTTGACACAGGAAGAGCAGGACAAATACAAATGTCTCATCTCATCTACCACATGCTCCTCTACTTCCCGCATCTGTCAGATGCGCTTTCAGGACAATCAGGTACTGACAGCTAGCATTGCCTCTCTGTCTTAAATCAAATTACAGCGAGGTTTGCTTTAGCTGCCCAATGTCGTCAGTCAAATTCCTGGCAGATGCTGTTTGGCCCTACCAAGCCATCTTCTTGTGAGCACAACCCATCCCATTCGTGGACCACGGCGGATCAATTAAACAGTTCTTCCTTTTAGTTCAGTCCCGTCTTCAGCCTGTACCAGTTGTGAACCTGACGCTGGCTCCAGCTGCCTTAACCAAGCCGCACTCCCCTGCTAATCCCTGACCTGCTGTCACTCCATAGCTGAATAGGCCTGTTCTTTTCTGCTATAACTTGCTTGTGGCTGCTTTTTTTTTTTTTTAAACATTGAATAGCTTGAAATTTGTGTTAGGTTATAACAGAAAATTTGCCTGTTTATATTCTCAGAATTTTATCTATATATATACGTGTGCATGTCTCTGTCTCTCTAATTTTACATAATCCCACAGCCCCTTTCTGGCATCCCATAATAAGTTTCACACAGTCCTACAAGCCCCCCCGCATACCCCAAAACGTTCCTGCTTGTCACGTTTCCCCGTTCTTGTCAGTGACAAAGTCCGGGTCTCCCCTCCAGCTCTGTGCCTGCCCGGTTCCCTTGCTGCCCGTCAGTGCAGACCCTCAGCATTTTGGTCTTCGCTGTCGTCTCCAGTATGACCTGCTGTGAATGCTTGTATGTCTGCGTTTAATGTATGGCTTCCTCTCGTATTGGCGATTTCTGTTATACTTGAGCAGTTCTTAACCAGATACCATACTGAATCAGGCACTTTCCTGTTCCACGTACCCTCTCAGCGAAAGCTGGCTGTCCCGGATGGATGGGTAGTCTCCGGGATCTCTGTTTGCACAGCAGTTTTCCACTATGAAGTGACTATTTTTTCCTCCCAAGCTGCTTTCCCAGCTCTGGAAGTTTTTCTTCTGAGGTTTCTTGTCCGTTGCACTTGAGCTGTTTCTGTAAAGGGCAGAAAGTCTGATATTTTTTTCCCCCTCATCAGCTTTCTGTAGGGTTTCTCTGGCTGATCTGGCAGCCTTAGAAAGGAGAGGCTTAGGTGGAAGGCGCGTTCTCCTGAAGCCTGGGGTCTTTAAAAGCTCCTCCTGAGGCGGTCATGGCTCCCTCAGGGCAAAGTCTCCTCTGACCGAGCATCTCCTTAGGGGCAGGAGGCAGCGAGCACAAACCAGAAGCAATTGGTGGCTGCGGGCTGGCTGTTGCTGGAGAGCCTCTGCCGAGGTCCTTGGCTGCAGCGGCCCTCGCGCAGGCTGACTGTGGGGTTGGGGTCACCCCGTTACTGGCAGAGCTGCCATCGTGTTTGAAGCACCAGTGTGAGTCTCCTCTCTGGTCCAGAGGGAAGTTTAAAGGCTGTCGGAGAGGAGAGGGGGTGATTCATCTGTCTCTGTGTGGCTGGCTGATGTACACAGCTACACCTGAGGTAGTTGTCTAGACTCCCTGTAGTCAGTGGTAAGAAATAGCTCTTCCAAAGTGCAATTTATCTCATCCGAAGTTAGACATTTAAAATAAGTCTGATGAATCACACTCTGAAATAGCCTATTTCTCTGTTGACTAGCTCAGATATAGATAGCCTTTTAGCTGTGTCTTTCATGTGTCTTGGCCATTAGCAGTGGCTCTTGCAAGCCATAGCAAGGGTTTGTTTGACTTTAGCATGTACTTTCTGTCCAGAAAGTAGAAGCTCTGCTGTTGTCTTTAACAGCCTGCTATGGAAGTTAATGAAAACGTCATCAATCTGACACTCCTCACCTATCCCAAGTGGGTATTAACCAAAGTTATGGGTCTTCTCTTGGAACCAGCAAAACGTTCCCTAATGAGTCATTGTGCTTTCCCAACATAAAGGCTGCTTTCCGTGTGGCCGAAACATCGCTTTGCAAAGGGAGCAAGAGACGGATGTTCATGGCTGCCTCAGCGTACGCCGTTTCATTTAAATAGTGAATTCATATCTTTAATCTTTTAAGGGTGAAGTTAATTAACGACTGAACAAACCTACCAGTGGGTGTCTTTTGCATAAAGATCAGATGTGTTTCTATTCAAGGCTTTCCAGCTCAGGAGAGGTGAGACTGGCACTTTAGCAGTTTGCTCCCAAGGTGGAGCTCTGTTGTTTGACTGTCTGGGACTCTGCTGGCACAGAGGCTTGCTAGATAATCTGAATCTTCAGCTTTGGGAAGAAGCGTGCCAGCAGAAATCTCTGTGCCTGACAGTAACAGCTTGCTTCGAATCCAGCCACATGTTTGTGGATTAAATATGGACCTTGGGTCTAACACCTGTAAGACGCACCAGGGGCTGCCTCTCTCGGGCTCTCCAAATGATGCGTCACAGTCTCTTAAAACTAGAGGCATTGCTGTCACACCAGCTGGGAATAGCTGGTGGGCATGAGCGGTCACCCTTGGTGTGTTTGTTTCTTGTCTTGATTAAGAATTAGTAATGATCCACATACTCTGCTCTTTGTTTAAAGCTTGCTGTCAAATCATATCTGTGTATTACCATTTTCCTTTGATCCACTGCTGCCTGTCAGAAGCAGCATTTCCTTCTCAGTGGGCTCATGATTGATATAGTTGAGTAAAATGTTGGGACAGTTGTTAATATAGTCTGCCTACAGACTGGGCAAGAGATGCTTCTGTGTCTGTGTGCCCGAGTGCCAGCATGTCAGGTGCTAACTCATAGGGAGCCTTCGGGAAGGAAGGCTTGAGTTTGAACTGAGTCTTGGAAGAGCTCAGCTCTGATGTAATGTAAAAGCTAAACCCAGGACGTGGATCTTGAATCCCATCCATGGGAGGCACAGAGGGATGCCCCAGCAGATTTTTAGGAGGTTGATGAGGAGAAGCTATGTTACCTGTTTCTAAAATGCAAGTAATGATAAGAAAGATTTTCTGTAATTTCTGTATGTTACCTCTTGTTGTGGTTTAACCCCAGCCGGCAACYRAGCCCCACCCAGCCGCTCGCTCACTCCCCCCCRGTGGGATGGGGGAGAGAATCAGAAGAGTAAAAGTGAGAAAACTCGTGGGTTGAGATAAAGACAGTTTAATAGGGAAAGCAAAACCCATGCACACAAGCAAAGCAAAACAAGGAATTCATTCACTGCTTCCCCTGGGCAGGCAGGTGTTCAGCCATCTCCAGGAAAGCAGGGCTCCATCACGCGTAACCGTTACTTGGGAAGACAAAYGCCATCACTCCGAGCGTCTCCCCCCACTTCCTCCTTCTTCCCCCAGCTCTATATGCTGAGCATGATGTCATATGGTCTGGAATATCCCTTTGGTCGGTTGGGGTCAGCTGTCCCGGCTGTGTCCCCTCCCAACTCCTTGTGCACCCCCAGCCTCCTCGCTGGTGGGGTGGGGTGAGGAGCAGGAATGGCCTTGACTCTGTGTAAGTGCTGCTCAGCGATAATGGAAACATCCCTGTGTTGTCAACACTGTTTCCAGCACAAATGCAAAACATAGCCCCATACTAGCTACTATGAAGAAAATTAACTCTATCCCAGCCAAAACCAGCACACCTCTAAATACTGCTTGGTTAATTTTTAATTGTAAGAATAATTGCAGTTTCTTCGGAGCGCAAGAGTTACAGTTCAAGGCGGTTGCTTTAGGCTGCTGTAGCACGTAACTCGAGAGATGCGCAGCACTCCATACAAGTTCCTACACCTGAAGGATGAGGGGGACCTCCTCCACTGAACTGCAGGGGCTCATCTGGGGGCTGAGTGTGGGCCAGGAAGAGGCATCTTCGGAGCAGCTTTTGGCCAGCGTACCGCAGATCTGTGGGGAGAGGCTCTAGCCTGGCACGGATCCACGAGGCACGCACCTAGTCAGATAAAGATTTTGGTATATGGCTTGTGGTTGTCAGCCCAGTGTCCAGCCCTGTTCTGATCTGCCCGGATTACTTCTTCAGTGCAGAAGTTGCTGGCTGAAGCTGTGTGCTGGCAGAAATCAGCCCAGCTGTAATTTGCCTTCTGGCCTCACCCAGAGCACTGCTGGCCTTTAACTTGACAAGAGTTTTCTTTGCACTTCTACTCGGCTCTGTGCTGTGGCCCTGACACCTAGGTCTGCTGCTGGGATTTTGGTGACTTGTGTAGCTAAAACTTTTGATCGTCATCATTTTTGAACCCAGGGATTTCTTGTTAATTGGCTGGCTGTAGTGAGCACCAGCACAGGCAGTACTGAGTGTTGAATGTCTGCTTATCAACAGCGTGGTCCTTTGAGACTTCTATTTGTTAGGTCCCACAATTCATTTTTTCCTTTGTGGCTTGGCTAGATAGGGTAACCAGAAAAGCTGATCCATGCTGCCCTTTGTAATAGACCAGTTTACCCACTTAAAGCCATTGTGGCCTCTGACTTGGAACTAAAATAGTTCATTTGGTTTAGTTCAGTTCACTCCCAAAGCTATAATTAGTACAAAAGAAATGATATTCGCTTTAATTCTGCATAAGAGCATCCACTTACAAATACGATTTGCTGTGACTAATACATTTCAGTTCAGATCACCAATATAAATTAACTAATCTTTTTGAACATCAGAGCCTTGACATTGTAATAGATTCTTTAACGGTGACAGATAATGGGGATGCACCTGGTGGTATAACCTTGCTGATCTGTACAAAGTGGTCAGGATGCACACACATCTTTCACCAAAGTTGCTATTTACAAACTTTTGGACATACAAATAGTAAATGTAGTAGGAAACTTACTGTAGTTTTAAAAAATAAACAAACCTCCCCCTCTTTCTTTTAAGGTTTAATTAGGATATTTCTACATTTCTTGGCACTTACTTCTTACTGCATGTATAATCCCATGGTTTGGTTCTTGASCATTGCTTTTCTCTGTCCTCTGGGAAAAAGAGTTTCCTTCTACTCCCCCTTCCTCACTGAGACTTCTGTAGGCTATAAATCAGTTATTAGTCAGAGTTATGGGGTATTCCTACAAATGCACGTAAACAAGATAATACCTGTATTCTCCTTGGTAATGGAATGCTCTCTGAGTTTTGGGGGTTGCTTTGGTAATCGTTGACTAGACCATCCTAGGAGTACAAGATGGGCTTGCCTCTTGGCTTGGCTGCAGACAAACCTGGTAACGCGGCAGAGATGTGTCTTCCTGCCAGACATATCGGCAAACAAATTTAGGGCTAAAATGTGTTTTGTAGATGACCTCTAAACATGACGTGTTGGAATTTGGGGATGCCATTTTAGCAATACATGGTCTGTCTTTCCTTAGAAACTTCTTAAATTAGTAAGACATTCAAGTCAAATGCGTTTAGGTGCGCACTGAGCTGGCAGCTGTCCCTATTTACCTTCCAGAATTAGAAAATGCTTCATTAATTCAAGTCAGCATCTTCTGTATGCCTCAGCTTGACCTTAGTAGTGTCCCAGTTTCGACTATGGGGCCACAAAGACCTATTATTAGAGGGAAAACTCAGGTGTGAGCTTGCCAGACTTTAGTTGCCGTAGGATTGATGTGCGCTAGGATAACTTAGCTTTCTGCTCGCTGAAGGAGTGCATGGACCATGTTCACAGCAAGGTAAGGCTGTGCATATGGACAACTGTGCAGAGTAGCTGAAGCACTGACTGTATGTTTGCATGCTTTTGTGTTCTTCAAGAGCCTGCTTATGTAGTCAAGTTCTTAGACATCCAGAGAACTGCCTCGTGAACATCTGGCTTCTCTCTTTACGGGTGTATATTCTTTGCACTTGTCAATTTAATGGTAGCAACAGGTTTGAAAGGGCTGTGTAACAGTCTGACTTGGGTATTCAACCTGATCTGGGGATCTGTGTTGAGGATGCTGACCATTCGCATGCAGCATGGTGCTTGTTTGCGCAGGTTTCACCGTCCTTCACTCAACTGAGTCCAAGAGCTYGGAGCTGAACCTAGGAGCAAGTGGGCCTGAAAGCACCTTGAGGGCACGGGCCGCTGGGACAGTCAGGTGTGTGCAGTCTTGGTGGACTTTGGTCTGGTGCTTCCAAATCCATGCTCGAGATGAATTCATGCTTAGCATCCTCACGGTTTACACAAGCACTGTGCTGAGGACTGTATTAGTTGAACGTATAGGACTGTTCACATCTCCTCTGCACAGCACCAAGAAGTAGCAAGGCGTGCAAGGTCATCTGCCATTACAGAGCATGTATATACACTGATGGTTTCTTCAGGCCCTTTGGTTCAAGAAGCTGCTAGAAAACACACCAACTCCTTTCCTCTTGCTTACTTCTGTGCTTCTAGAGTGACGTTCTCTGACTGTTTTTTGCAGCATTACGGTAGCGTGTTTCCCTGTAGGTGCAGTGGGAACCGTATCTGACAGCACCATAAACCCAAGACCCAGCAAAGAATCTGGGCAGGGAGAGGCTGGCAGTGAAGTGTGGAGCCAGCTTTACATTAGGATGCTCTGACCTGCAGCAACAGCCACCTTCAGCTTCATACAGCGTGGCACAAGCGCCCAACTGCTGAGCTGGAAGGGACTGTGCCCTCCCTKCACAGCTCCTCACCGCGTCCTGGGTTGGGCGATGCAGGAACTGGCACTCTAGTGTGAAAGTTACGGTGGTGAAGTGGGGGAGGTTCATGCCCATTGTAAAGGAGTAAGGTTGGTGTTGATTTAGCAGTGCCTGAGGGTTCAGCATCTCARTGTAGGCCAGAGGAAGGGCAAGAACTCAGTGGGGAAAGCCAGCAAAGAAAGATAATTTAGAATGCAGTGGTTGGAAGAACAGGTATTGGTATGTTTCTTGATGATGAGATTATTTGTTTAGATCTGGAATCACTTGGAGCTTCTTGAGGACTTTAGTTAGATGAACCAGATAGACATCTGTCTGGCTTGAGTTTTCAGGAACACCCAGAACCTCATGGACATCCAGCTCAGCTTAAACAGGCCATATGTTGTGTGACTTAGGGCTTCTGGCTGTCAGCAGCCTGCCAGTTTATGCAGAATTGCTATTGTACACCATGCACAGGGTATGAGAGGGGGGATCAGTAGGTGAGCAGGCTGTCTAGAGGAGGAATGTAGTGGGCTGTCCAGATCTGAGCAGGAGGTGGTGCAGGGAGGAAAACGAAAATGCTTTCTATTTCCCTCCTGGGCAGGAGGGAGAGAGGAGACTTTTTTATTTTTATCTTTAGTATATGGACAGTTTTATAAATTGAATTTCCTTTTCTGTTTTGGACCAACAAGGCCTTGCAGAATGGGTTTGTCTCTTGGATGTGAGGCCATGGGGTAGAGGAGTCAAGAAGCGTTGTTCTCTAAAGGCTGTATGGTTAGAAAGCGTGTGGACCTCTGGGTTTTGGTAGACCAGACACTGTGGGGCCAACATCAGTGGGCTGTAGGATGCCAGGCTGTCAGTGCCCTGTTGCTACCTATGGCCCAGATGTGTCCCGGTGACTGAGCTGGAGACAGTTCTTGTGCTTCATTTATGTGTTTTTCTGCTTTGCTCTCAGCTAGTGCATGTGTCCCATGTTTTTTCTCTTTCATTTTCATGCATGCTTCGCAGTAGACGAGCAGCTTCGTGAACTAGGTAACTATGAATTTTTTCTTTTTTTTTTCTCCACTCCACTGCATCCTTTTCCACTTTTCTCCTTGCCGTGTCCTCTGTGTGTGGGAGTTTACAAGGGCTTCTGGAGACCAGTCTTTCCTCTTGTTTCCTTGATTCCTGCTGTCTAGCCTGGATGGGGTTGGGGGGCAGAGTACAAGAAGGGACCTTCCTTTCCCATCCTGCTGGTTTTCCCACAGTCCCTGAAGTTTCTCTGTTCTTGTATGTGTGATGTACACAGGAAGACCAACCAAGGAGATGCACATGCCTCCTAAGAAGATACTCCTGTGGTGTCTGGTGAGAGCTGTGGAAAAGAGTGAGCTGATCCCTGGAGAGTCTCTGCAGAAGTGCTAGCTATCTGCCTGCTGCTTGCTGCCCAGGTGGTGCAGGACAGCAGGGAAGAGGCAGTACCAGACCCTGCTTCTTCCCCCGTTGCTTATGAATGAGGTGGCGGGAGTTCACACCCAGCTCATGTGGTCTTGGTGTAGGTTGTTTGGATTTTTCAATGCCAGGATATAAGTATTTGAGCTTAGTCAGGAGGGACAGATACCATACTCTTCTTTGTGATACCAGTCCCCCCAGGCTGGAGATCCAATCCCCTGCTCTGTGAGGATGTGACTGGGGAGCAYTGGGTGAAGCAGAACTGACCCCAAGAAGTGCTGTGCACCACCAACGTCCTCATCTGCTCCCGTTGCCCTCTTCTGTGGGGGGACCTTGAGCTGAGTCCCAGTGAAAACGCCATCTCTTTCCTGTGTCCGCAGAGGAAGCCCAACTCACTCCAGATAGATGTCCACTCACTGCCAAACAGGTCTCACCCGTTGTTCCAGCACGGGAGAGACGAGGTAGCTTTAAACCCGGGGTCTGCCTCCTCCAGGCTGCTGTTCCTGATGGTAAAGCTAGCTGCTAGTTGATGCAGGAAAGGTAGAGGAAACTCTGCCTGAAAATGAAATTGCCTTCCTAATTCACATTGAATAATAGTTGGCTTCTGCCTGTAAACATTGTTGTAGTTTACAATTACAGGCAGAGCTGGCAGTTGAGATTGCTGTGCACCTTCTGGGCTTTCCCAGGCTTGCTTCTCCCATCCATGGTATCTATTGTGGCCTTGGCACAACAGATGGCTGGGAGGGCAGCCATCCACACTGGAAAGCAGGAAGAGGAGGCACAGCTTCACGGGAACACTGTGGACAGCTAGGGACTAGCTTCAAGGTAGGATGCAGCAGAGACCGCACAGAAAAGGAGAGAGGCAGGAGACCAGGAACAGGTTTGGAAGCGTTTTTCCTCCCTAGGATGAAACGAGACCTCTTAGCCTGTCAGAGAAATGGGCACTACGTGTTCTCAATGTGAATAGGCTCCAGAAAGTTATCTGCAGACCTGGAAAAGTGACACCAAGCGTATGTTCAGCTGTGATTTTTTTTTTTTTTTTAAGCTTAAACTGTTCCCAGATAGGGTTGGTTTTGTGTGTTGGTGGCAGTAAGCACCTTGCAGAGACCTTTTCTGCTAAATTTAAGTCTCATCTGGAGTGTCCAAGTGTCACGGCTGCCTGTTCAGAATTTTTGTAAGAGAGTTTTGTTTATTTTAGACACTGAAAATGTTTTCTGTCAGTTGTAGTTCTGAACCACAGCTGGACTGCGGTTCAGTTCCAGGCCCAGCTGGAACTTGTTGTTTAAAAGATCATTGAGGCAAATACTTGGTATAGGAAAAGTCATACTAAACAGTTAACTTCAGGCACATTAGAGGTTGCTGAAAACAGAATGTGAGACATCATAATGCACTGGCAGCTCCACCATGGTGATTTATCCTGTTTTAAACTGTTGCCAGTGTTTCCCTGAAATGCTATTAGATTTGCAAATGCTGATTCTGCTTGGGAGTGTTTCCTGGGGCTCTGCTGACTCAAAAGACCAGATCTGTGCAACAGCATTGTCTGCTTGGCTTGCTTGGCCCCGGCGGGAGGAGGAACCTCGCTCTCTGTGGGTAGCACCCTGCCAGCCAGCACAGGGTAGATGCAAGCGTGTGATGGGAGAAAGCTGATCTCATCAGTCTGCAGTTGGAGTCTGGCAGGCTGGTCAGTGAAGTGTATCCCCATTCTTCAGTATCCCAAACCTTGTCTTGTATGTGAAGTGCAGTCATTAATTAGAGCATTGCTGTAAAGGGATTCACTGCTCTTTAAGGAACAGCAGTGCTTGCCAGTTTACCGTGAAGTGCTCTCATTGCTGAGCACAATGAAGTGCAGAATAAGGTGCTCTAGCAGAGAGTGGAAGCGCTGCTTCAAAAAGGAGAGGGGGAAAAAAAAAGGTGTTATCGATATCTGCTTCAAATGTAGCAGTATTTCTGCTGCTGCTGGGGCCTCTCTCCTGCCATTTTTACTGGGAACTTCCCAACAACATTCCATGCTGTCAGTATTAATTTTTGGATCCAGTACCTTTCAGTAGCCTTTGACTCTTAATTAAGAAATGGAGTACCTCCTCTACCTGTATACTGGCTACTTGCTCTTCATCCTTGGCTTCCTTGGGCTACTTCAGAACCACACCTTTAAGAACTTTCATAAAAATGGAATATTTTTCTCTTCTTCCCTTGTAATTTTCTTTGAATTTTTCTTCCATCCCCATTGTTTTGTGTCGTGGATCTTACATGAAGCATGGCTGCGAAGGACTCATAACTCCTTCCTATCTCTTTTTTCTGGACAGGAGCTTCTCTTGCTTTCCTAGGCAGCTTCATTAATTAGCACATTTCTTTCCCCCTGAAAGGTTTTCCTTCACTTTGCAATACTTGCAACATGGATAGCATATGTTGTCAGCCATACGCCACATGAAGTGTTTACTGCACATACGTCTTCTGGGTCACTAACTTCTAGTCTCTGCTGAGAACCTGCGTGACGTCGGGATCGCTGATGAGACTTCATGCTAAACACCTCTATCTTAATATCAAAACTGACAAGTGTGTGCAGGACAGTACCTAGGTTTCATTACTGTATTTCTTCATCATTCTGCCCTTATTTTCTCTACTTTAAAAGTTCCCAGGATTTTCAGTCTTTTACCATAAAAAGCCCTTTTATGGCTCTGGTCACGTCACTTGTTGGTCTCTAACTTTTCTGTAGCTGTGAAGTACTCTTGAAACGAAGTGGCCAGTGTTGCACTTGATGCACAGATGAGGTGGCCCATTTAATGTGTAATGTGCTTTGTTCTCCTGATTTTTTTTTAAATGTCTTTTTGTAGCTGTGGCAGCTATCCAGAAGTCTCACCACCTGCTTGTCATGCTTCTGGGGTCTCCTTGCTCTGGGGATATATTTAGTTCGAATGCAATGAAGTGTGAGCTTCTCAGATCTTCTTAAAAGTTCGCTGCATGGTGCATATCATACAAACTGCTGTCCATGATCTTATGACACAATTACCCTCTGAGGCTATGATGTTTCATATTCCTTGCATAATCACCTTGTCCCAGTTAGCAACAGTAGTTTTGTGTGATGTMAGCTCGGTGCAAGGGCATCTTCTCTTCTCCACGTTGTTGTCCTTTAATATAAGAATGTAAAAATGGTCGTGTTTGATCAGGACAAAGGACCACCTGGTTCCACTTCTTGTTGGTGAGAGTGGCCCAAAGCAGTGGTCTGCAGAAGACTATGAAGGGAGGAAGGTGCATAGTGGTGCTTGGCTGGCAGCTGGGAGGTTATGCTTGTAATGACTCAAGGCTTAATTTGTAGCTCTTGGTGATTTTTTTTTTTTTTCCCCTTCATTAATTTATCCAGTGGCATATTGAACCCATGATCATTTCTACTGTCAGTAATGTCCTGTGGCAAAGTGTTCCTCAGCTTAGTAAGCATGGTATGAAGAGTTACCTCCCTGTTCGTGTTTTAGACCTGCTGCCTGGCATTTTGGTTGACGCACCCCAACTCTTGTGTTAGGAGAAGCAGTGAACGTCTGATGCGTGTCCGTCCTTTCCTCGCCATGTGCGATTCCACTGACCTCCCACTCCACTGGTCTCTTACAAGCTGAAGGGTCCTGGTCTATGTATTATTTCGTGTGCAGATGCTATTCCAGACCTTTGTTCTCRTTGCCCTCCTCTGGAACTTCTCCCAGTTCTCTTTGTCACTTTTGAAATGGGGAGGCTGGAGCTGTGCGTGCTCTTAAATAGGTGGGCACGCTCGAGGTTATGCGGCGGCTCAGTGACAGCTTTGCTCATGGTTGATCTTACTGAACCTGCAGCAGCGAGAGAACAAAATGTTTAGGTCCCCTCCTAACCTGAAGAGAAGTAGTGCTAGGCAATGATCTTGGGCCCAGCAAGAAGGAAGATACTGACGAAGCTGGTCTTCATCGTATAATAGTGTGCTAAAGGATAGCTACTACCAGCTTATTCTTTTCATGGAAACTGGCTGTAAAAGCCCTTTTAACCTTGTATTAACTGTGGAAATTAAAGAAAAATAACTTTAAAAAATACAAAGCAGTTAATAAGACTTTCAATTTAACATTTCCTCTCCATGTCCCAGGAGGGAGCAGTATTTGAAACCCCCATGCTTGATCATTTTTTTGTTGGTACCTGCCGTTTTGGGGGGGTAAAGTGAAAGTTAGCTGTGATGATCTAGAGCAGTGGGGTGGAATCTAGTTGTTTTAAGACAGGATAAAATAAACAGTTTCTGCTCCTGAAGCAGCTTTGGGTGTCTGTACACTGAACTGCCCTGTGTGGCGTAAACACATCCTTATTTTCAGACCTGCTGCTTGGAAAGCATGGCAAGAGTGCAAAATATGGTCAGCCCTTCAGAGACCTCATAAACTCATCCCACCTCAAGGCTCTCCAAGGCTCTGTTGCTTTCAGCTGCTTTTGGTCATATGTTCAAAGTGACATGATATTCCTCAGAAGCTAACCCAGGCTTTTCACAAAAAATGAAAAAGATAAGAAATAAAGCAGTAGTAGAGGGATGAAGTGGGAATGGATGGAGGAGAAGGCAGGGAAGGAAAAGTGTGGGGATAAGCAGAACAACACGCGTAGCTCGGTCTAGATGGAAGAGGTGGGAAGCTGCCAATGTCTGGCCGCAGTCTCTGAGAGCTGTGGGCAGGCCCTCAGCATTGTAGGGCTGGTTGGAAATGCCGGCACGCCAAGGTGAGTCACAAGCCGCTTTTGCTGCGTGGTCTGCAGGACTGGCTCACGCCGTGCCTGGCTTCACTCGGTGGTGCCAGGAGGATGGCTGCTGCACCGGCGTGCCTTTCTCCCTGCCCAGGCTGGGGTCCGCGCCTCCCTCCGTGGTCTCCGCAGGAATGGGCTGCAGGGGCGGCTGCTGATCAGAAATGAATCCTTCCTTTCATCTGCTCCCTTCACGTCTGTGTGGGTGTTTCTGTCTCAAGCAAATTGGATTGCAGGTTGATGAAGCGGCGCCTATGGGAAAAGCGGTGAGCGCAGCTCCAGCGCTCAGGCCGGCGGCTGGAGGCGGCAGCCGTGTTCAGCGAGGAGCGCCGGAGCAGTGGCAGCAGCTAGCTCCGGCTCCCGGCGCGGGCAGCGGGGTGGCCGTGCGCCCGGTGACCTGCAGGGAGGCTGGTGCAAGCCCTGGGGGCCCCGGTGGCCCCCGAGCCGGCGAGCGGGAGGCAGCGCAGCATGGGGCCTGGCACAGCGGCAGTGCCTTCCAGGCCGTCGATGGTCTTGGGGAGTCTTCCAGCATCTGGTGCCCCGRCGCTTGATCAAATCCAGCCCCTGGAGCGACCCTGGCAAAGTTGTTCGCTCGCCTGTCCATAACGGACTTTGGAAGAGAAAATTAAATACCATATTAATGAATTTGGGAGATTCCACAAGGACTGAGCAGTTTTTTAGTGCCTGCTGTTTATGTCACAAGGAATTTTAATGCTGACTCTGTAATCGCTCTGGTGTCCACTGTGATTTGGACCTCAGCCCGTGAGCACGTGTTCCCTTCCTCCCCTTGCTGGCTCCAAGCAGAGAACTTCCAGCTTCTCTTCTGCCCACCTGGCTGGAGTTATTTCCTACATGGCTGCAAGGTTTTCATGTCAACTGTGAAGTCTCTTGATTGTACTTCTGTGGGTGATGATGGCAAACGTTTCCTCTGGTTGGACTGTAGAAACAGAGTGGCGCAAGGCGTGAACTTGGGGAAGCGCAGTAGCTCTCCCTGGCCCTTTCCCAGTACTTTCCCAGTATCTCGCTGGTGGTGGGGCTCCCTGGGGCCCTGCACCGCCATATCCCAGTAATGTGCCAGGGTAGGCTGCCCTCTTGGTCACTTTGTACTCTGCCATCATGGGAGACAAAAGCCAGGGCCGTATCCTTCTGGAAGCTGAAGTGATGAGCTGAGTGGCCCTAACAGTGCTCTAGTTCTGTGCTTTGTATGTTTGTGTCAAATTCAGTGTATTTAATATCACAGAAGATGTTTAATTTTCAAAGAGCTTCACTTCTGTTTCGAAGAAGTGCAGCGTCATGCTGCAAAGCGCCTTGGACAGGAGGAGAGGTCTGTGCTGCTAATTACAGAGCAGCGAGCTCTTGGCATTTGAAATTGCAAAGGTGTCAGTGGGCTGCTCAGAAGTATACGATCTGGTAATTTTTGTTTTAAAAAAAAAAAAAAAAAGGAAGCAGTTGTGAAATGGCTATGAGTGTTAAAGGAAAAGGTGACATACATACTACTTGCAGTGCTGCGAGCTGTCTGCGGAGTCAGGCAGAGAACAGCCCTCCTCGTTCTCTCTCTCCGAGCAGTCTGCAGACAGCACAGCATCCATGCTTACCCAGGGTAGATAGCTTGAAAGCTGACTACTGAGAGCTGTGGAGGGATAACATGATGCGGAGTGAGTGAGCAATAAAATGCCTGTTGAAGTTCAGAGCTAACAAATGCAAATCACGCGTATAGTGAAGAATAGCCCAAATGATACATACGCAGCAATGGGAGTCAATTAGCTATTGGCATTCAGATAGCAGATCTTGGAGTAGCAGTTTCTCTGTAGCATTGTCAATAATGATTATAAATAAAGAGATAACCAGCAATGCTCTGGTTTACGCTGTAAAATCAGTGCAGTGCTCCAGAACTGGTCAACCCCACCCCAACTAATGGAAAGTGAGGAATTATTAGGAAAGCTCTTAAGACCAAAACAAAACCCATCTGCATAGCGTAAATCCACGACGTACCTCATCTGACAGCTTAAGCCCCCCTCTCCCTATGGCATACAGCTGTGTTGGCAGAGTGCAGAGAAGGTATTGAGCATGATCAGAAGCCTTCAGTGGCATCTGCACAAGGAGATACCCTTGTGCAGTTTAAGACTTATCCGTTCGGGAAATAAATGGTGTGACAGCAGTCTGTAGTTTCATGATAATTTGGAGAAAGGCTGCTTACTAATCCTCTAATATGGGAACCTGGAGGTGCTCAAAGAAATATTGGCTCCAGCCTTAAGACAGAGGAGAGCGCTTTTTTGTGTAGTGTGGTGTTAAACTGCAGAATTTATTGCTGCAGGACACTGTGGGGGCCAAGAATGTGAATGCATTTTTAAAAAGGAGTAGGTTCATTTATGGAAGACAGGTTTGTCAGTGTCTGTTAAGCAGTACAACTGCTGCAGTCTCTGACTTTGGAAAACCCCCTGGACTGTCAGCGGCTGGAAGCTGAGCGTGCTGTTCCTCGCAGCCCTTCTCAGGCAGCTGCTGTCACGTACAGGCGCTGGGGACGGGGTGGTGGGTGCCTAAGCCTTTGGCTGGGTTCACAAGGGCTGAGCTGGCATTGCCCATGGCTCCTCCTTTGGACGTGGAACTGGGTTCTCTGTTTCAGGCAGCCGGCAAGCCCCCAAAAGAATTTGCCGGATTTCTATGGCTGTTGTTTTCAGTCCAAGACAGGAATATGAGAAACGAGAACAATTTTGTCCTTTGTGCTGCACTCAATGTGCAAAGGGAGGAAGGAGAAAAGCAAGCGTCGTGCAGGGCAAGGTGAGGCAGCGCGTGCTGAGCCCTCTTTGGGTTGCCGTGGCTCTTGCTGCTGAGTTTGGCTTAGCTCTGGTCTCGCAGAGAGTGTTTTCGACAGCAGCCTTCGCTCCGAGCTCTCGCAGCTGATGGATGGCTGTTGACGCCTCCGCAGCGAGCCCGTGCTAGTCACTCTGCTTTCCTGCCTTCTTCTTGAGAGTGATGTGTCAGGGTGGGGATTCCTTCCCAAGAGGCCACCGAGTGCTTTACAGTTCAGGCTTTCCTCTCTATATGGCTCTTGAGTGGATCTGGGGGATTCCTAATCCTTCTGTCTTTAAGGACAAGCTTTCTGAGCTGCAGCAGTAAATCAGAATTGCAATTGCCAGTCCCTGCATAAGTATCTGATCCTGAAATGTTCCTCGGAGTGGGGCTCATTCAGCAAGGGTTTAGAAGAATCACATCAGCCTGTAATAACCTCCAAGGCGCTTTCTTGCCTTTCTTTGACAAGGCATTTTAGCTGCTTGAGTGGTGTTAATATGGCAAAGTACATCACAGCGCTTCAATGGAAAGAGGATTCAGGCAGCAAAGGGATTTCCTGAACTCCAGGAGTCTGAGGGGGCTCYTCCTCCAGGAAAACAGCTTGTCGGCGAGGAGCAGGGGGGAGACGAGCAAGCAGTGTGATGCAGCTTGGCAAGGTGGTTGCATTTCTCCTGGATCTCTGTTCTTCCTGGCAACCCGGCGCTGGTGCGTGGCTGCGAGTTTGTTCTGTGGGCAGCATGCTGAGCTCTGGGTGCGAGCCGGCTGAGAGAGCTCTCTGGCTGCTTTTCTGTGTTCAAGAGCTAGGGAAGCATGTGCTGCTGCTTCCTGCACACCAGCGACGCCACTGATGCCACTGAAAGCCTGTGACCCCTGCAAACCAACGGTGCGCGTCCCGCTCTGCAGCACTAACAAACATGCCCAGTGTGGCAAGGCATCGGTATGCACAGCAGGACAGTGGCAGTGCTGGGCTCTGCAGTTAAGTGCTCTAACGGCCCCACTCTTCTCTCTGATTGCCCACCAGAGGGTTGGAAATGAGATGGGCAAGGGCATGTAAGATGGTAAYGAGGCAAAAAAAGCAAAGTGTCTTGTGCTGAGGAGAAAACCGAGGCAGGTGACAGCAGGCACGTGGGGAGTGCTGTGTCTGTGTCACCCCTCTGTGCAGAAGATGGGTGATGTAAAGGGCCCCCCATTCAAGGACTGCTGAGCTGTGGTCTCTGAATCCAGAAAGTCCTCTCGTAGGGGAGCTGCCAGGGCTGAACCTGCCAGCACGGGAGCTGGGGCAGCGCAGAGTACCCTCCCCAGGGGCGTGCTCTGGTCCTAGGGAATGTGTTAATCGGTGTAACCTGGCCAGGAAGGCAGTAAATGGGCAACTGTGAGTGCTCTGTGCTGGGCAGCTGCTTCTTTTCCCTCTGCTGTCCTTACTGGAAAAGGAAGAGGCTAGCTGCTGTTCAGCCTTGCTCTTCAGGCCATTGTCACCAGCGTGCGGGCTCACCTTGTGTGCTGCACTAGAAGTGTGCAGTTCTCCTTCCTTCCCTGTGCTGGGAAATCAAGCAGGGATTACATATAATTTTTAATGAATATATTATACTTGTTCTGTGCTCTGTGTATATATTAGCAATAGGAGAAAACAAACAAACAAACAAAACAAACCACCACCAACACCCTAGGAGAGAGGGGAAAAAAAAAAGTTTTAGTGTTGCCTCTCCTGCAGCAAGAAATGCCCTGATGTCTAACGAGCAGACAACACCTTCTCTTGGGGTCTTCCTCCCAGGCCTTTTGGTCCTTTCAGGTGCTCTGTGAGAAACCAATGCAGAAGTCGGCGTGCAGGAGCTCCTGGGTGGCTGGAGAGGCATGTGTGCTCTGGGTGACCAGAGTTCCTGAGGTTTCGGGGGGTTGTTGTTTCTTATATCTAGTAGTACAGTGTGTGTGAAAACAAGACCAGGCTATTGTCCTTCAGGATGATATTAAGCCTGCAGGTGAACAGACATCACGCAGGTGTTTTTCGTACATACTGCTCTGCAGTGCTCAAGATTGTAAGGAATCCAGGAGCCTCCTAAATTTTGTCTGTGTAATTATATATTAAAAAAAACCATAACACCACATCTGCAAAGTCGTGTCTTTCTCATAGTTAACTTCTCCTAGCTGCTCTTTGTGAGTGTTCTGCCAAATAGTGGGTCCTCTTGCTGCTGGTTGTGTGGATGGACATGGTGGAAGGAGCTGTGTTAGGTGTACATCGTCCTAACTTCCATT
Organism: Phoebastria nigripes; assembly: GCA_035582835.1. NCBI lineage: Eukaryota > Metazoa > Chordata > Aves > Procellariiformes > Diomedeidae > Phoebastria > Phoebastria nigripes. The sequence continues at coordinate 736,612 of JAYKAV010002839.1, read as the reverse complement.
TCTGTCATCCAGCCATTTCATCTCCTGGTTGCCTGCAGGTGTCAATTGTAGTAGAGAGAGATGTGATCCTTCCAAAATCTTGACATGTGAGGGATCCGGCAGCAGGAATACAATTGCCTGCAACTCTTCTTGGGTACACTTTCTGAGGAGTTTCTTATGTTTGTGTCCTCCTGTCTCCTCCAGGCAACACAGGAGTGTTTCATGAGCACTGCCTCTGCACAGGTGGGAGGAGTTCTGGTCCTTCCCAAACTCTGTGCCCTCTGCGTGCCCTTCCCTTGGCAGGAGATGTCTGAGGACCAGGAGATCTGCAGGGTGCAGATGGACTAGAACTACGTGGTCATCCAGAGATGACTGTGTTGGCTGTTAAAACTGTTATGTGCTGACAAGAGATTTCAGTGGCCTTTAGTCCTTCTCATTTGGGCAACCCCTTTGTAATTCTGTGTCTGCTGATTGTACGTCCATCGCTGTCTCCTGAGTCTATCTGATGTCTGTACTTTGGGGGAGATGTTAGCAAATTAAAGTGGAGGAGATCTTAGGAAAGGGATCTGACTCTGGAAAGCTTACACGACAGCTTTACGGAGGGAGGCAGCTTATAGAAGGGACTCTAATGTGGCGCAGAAGGAAACAGGATGGTAGAAGCTGAAATGAAAACTTCAGACTACAAGAGCTGAGTGTTGTGTTTTTGGTTTTTTGTTTGCTTTTTTGCTTGTTTGTTTTGGGTTTTGGGTTTTTTGGTTTTTTGTTTGTCTTTGGCTTTGTTTTGTTTGTTTTGTTTTGGGTTTTTTTTTTGTTGGGTTTTTTTGTTTGGTTTTTTTTTTTCCTTTTAAATCTTGGGGCTATTTAACCACTGGAGTAACTTACCAAGGGCTGAAGTGAGTTCCCTGCCTTAGGCATCCACTCTGGCCCTAGAGTCAGTGAATTGTTGGGACACTGAAGACAGGATGTGGTGGATTTACCATCCCCTGAAGTTAAAGAAAGATTCGGTGTTTCTTTCTAAAACACTTGTTCTAATACAGACAGAGTAATGGGCACAGAGATTCTGGGAATTGGCAAAGCAAGATTAATACAGCAGTTTCTTCCATCCTTAGAAAACACAAACTCTCAAAGCCCCATATCCTTGAGCATGGTGGATTTGGCTTGCTATGTGACCTGCCTGAGCAGAGTGCCCGTGGCTGTGGGAGCTTCCTGGGGATGAGGGGAATTGACTGGATGAAATGCGGGACCCTTCCAGGCAGTAGCTGTTTGTAAAGTCCCTACTGGGACCTGCAGCCTGAAGACGCAGGCCCACCTGTGTCCTGAAGCCATCAGTGGGCAGCGGAGGGAGATGGAGGAAGAGACAAGCATTTGAATTTTGCAGCTGAAACTTTTTGAGACCCCACCGGTGAAGTCGAGGACAGTGACCCTGGTGTGCCCCACCAGCTGAGAGCTGTCACTGGGAGCTTCTCTCCAACCCTCTCTGAGCGGTGGAAGCTCTGGTCAGCACAAAATCCTGTCCAGCCTTGGCTCTGATTTCCTCCTGACTGGTGGTTAATTTCCAGTGGCTCGTCTTATTTGGATTGAGCTTAGTGTAGATGTTGAAATCCTTTACCTATGTTTCTGCCTCACTTACGGGTCGGTGAGAGATTGCGTAGCAGGGAGGGCAAAGGTGACCAGGATGGGATCGCTGGAGTTGTGCTGCTAGTCCCTGTTCAGAAGCAGTCAGAAACTTTATATTTAGTGAAGCCGATGGACTCAATGTTGTTTGTCATCTGTTCATCTCGCTGTGAACAGCATCGGCTGTTGAGGCTCAGTTTCTGGTTTATGCAGACAGGACGGTTTCAAAACAGAGAGGCTCCCACAGCCATTATTGTCCCACCTTTTCTGGCCTTTCTCTCTGAATGAGCGGTCAGTAGCACTGGGTACATGCCTGCCCTCCTGGAGGTTAATTGTCCCCGTTACCAAATGCTGTGGATGGGACATCTGCCTGGTCCCTGGCAGAGCTGGCACGCGTGCTGCCCTGAGACCTTGAGCCAGCTCCTGGGCATGTGTGTCAGTGAGGACATTCCTGCAACTGCCTGCATGGGACAGAAGTCACAAGCATATAAAAACTTCTGCTTCAGGTACAAACCAGCTCTTCTGACAGATTTGGGAAGACATACACACCCCTCCGCCCCCCTGTATCCCCTCCTTCCCCAAGGCAAGTGATTCTGTTCCAATCTGTTAGAAGGAACCGTGCTCCTTCCCCCAAACATCTGCCTCTTTCTCCTTTCACAGACAGGAGAGTAGCTTAGATGAAGTCCTGCTCAGGCAGCTGCATGACGCCCGTGTTCCTCCTTGCTTGCCAGCATCCTGTGCAGCGTGTTGTGGCGCTGTCGACTGTGAGCAGCAATCTCTGGTTCCGACGGCACTGCCTCTGCAGAGAGGTTTAGCCCGTGGAAGCTCTGGCTCGTGCCTGGGATTCTTGACCTGCTCCTCCCGCCTGTTCCCAGCCTGCCAGCACCGCTCCCGTTGGTGCCTGTGGCTGCACGGCGGGCAGTCAGGGTGTGCATGGGCACTGTGCAGACTGTCCATAGATGTGGTTGATGTTCAGTGGTTGGGGCCCAGCTGCACCTCCCATTACTTTAGGCACCGAGCTGAATCGCCTAGCTCTGACTGTGCCCCCCACGCTGGGGGGAGAAGGGAGGTGCCGGAGCATACGATGGTGTGTGGGCTCGGCTGCCCTTTGTGTCTCTCCGTGCACCGTACTGGCACCGCAGCTCCTAGCTGAGGCTCATCACCTAACACTTGCTCCAGTGGGTGCTTCAGTTAGGTAACCGTGTTAGCCAAGATAAACGTGGGCTTTAGAGGGGCTGAGCTCGCCTTCTTGTGACCAATGTGATGGGTGGACAAGTGAGAGTTTGGGCCAGTGTGAATTGGAGCATACAGCATACGGTTGAGACTGCCCTGTGGTCCAGGTGGGGTGTGTTCACCGCAGCAGGAATTTCTGAGATTTAGGAATTGCAGATTGCCGTATTGGGTACCTAATCACCAGTGAAGGTGGAAATGGGCTATTTCCTGGATTTTCTGTTTGCTGCTTTTAGTACTGTTTCTGACCAGGGATTGTTGACTAGTTTCCACTTTATCCTTCTGAGGTAGACACTTCTGTAGCCTTCAGCTCATCCTCAGACATCATCTTTTTGATTCGTTTGTCCAGACCCAGAGACTGTCAGATATGACTTCTGTTGCATTATCATCTGTTGCTGGCAGATTGGAGGAAGAGGAAATGAGTGTGGGGTGTGTGCATATTGTGTATTATGCAAGATGCACAGCACTTCACCCTTTTTTTTTTTTTCTCCTATTTATTTACCTGGAATGCCTCCATAGTCATTCCTCTGTAACGGAAAGAAAGAAAAAGCAAGGAGGAGAAGCATTACAAACAGCTGTCTGCACTGCTGCGTCACTCCCAGCATTGTTGTCGCTGTGCCTCTGAGGCTCGGGCAATCCCCAGATGCCGCTTTTTATTGCAGGTGATCTCTGAGCCCACCTGCTCGCAGGTACCACTGTACCTCACCTTCTGTCCAGCACATCAACAGCTAGTTATTATGGGAGTGGATCTATTGCTATCTAATTACCAACTTTGTGTTCTAATCAGGGCTCCTTAAAATCAACCTATTTTGTGCTTTGCGCATACATTAACATCTTGGGTACAGAAAGTGCTAGATATGCCTGCTGTCTATATCTTTGTTTGCACACACATGTGAATCCTCCACCCACGCTCCTCTTGGCACGTGTTGTACAACTGCTGTGCCCGAGCTGCCCTGGTGTGCTCACTGCTCACGTCTGTGCTTGCTGGCATTAGGATAGCCCAACAGTGCCTGTAACCTGCAGCTGGATTTAGATGTATCTGAGGTGCCCAGCCATGCTTTCCCAAAAGTCTTTCCATGTTGTGAAGCAGATGCTGATGAGCACAGAGGAGGAAGAGACGGAGTGGAAGTGTTGCAGGCTGAACTGTGCATATTTCTGGTATGTGAAGTGAAGAGTATCAATGGGACCAGTTTTCAGTTCAAACCAGCTTTCTTTGGGGCACTTTCAGAATGCCAGAGGAGTGGAGTCTGGGCTTCTCCCTCCCTTTCTCTGCCTTGATGCGATCAACCGTGCAGGGAACGGGTGAGGAGCTGTGATGAATCCGATTGAAGTATGCAGCACCAGGAGAACTCCCAAAGGTTTTCCCATCAGGTCTGTTATGCCACCTTGAAATGAAAGGGGGCTGAACACATACAAACAAGAAGCTTTAGAGCCAGGACAGGACACTGGGCTTGTGGTAAGGTGCCAGTTGCACCCAGTAACAGGGAGATGTGCCTCTGTGGGAGTCTTAGGTCAGTCCTGGTAGGATCTCTTTGAGGGGTGAAGGAGTTTCTCTGGAGACCTAGGAAAGGGATGGATGGATGGGAGCAAGCTGGAAAGGCTGCATGTGTTGGCCCTCAGTGGAGGGAGGGAAGGAGCGAGTTGGCGCTAGCTGGGTGGGAGATTGCGATGGGGGTTGCTGTTGCTGGTGGTACTTCCTTGGACCGGTTCTCTCTGACCTGCTTTTATCCAAAGGTTGCCCTTTCGGCTGGAGGCTCTGTTCTCCTGTAAGCGTATGTATCAGCGAGCCTTGGAGAAGGTGGGGGAGTGCGTGTTGCCTGCCTGTGTCTGTAAGGTAGTGCATGCCCAGGGCTCTTCCTCCTGGGCACACAGGGGAGAAGGGCCGCGTCATGAGCAGACACCTCCGGCAGCACTGTATTCTCCTCCTTTGCTGGAAACTTGGAATACTTCCTAAAAAGTCTCCTCTGGCGGATTGCTGTTTGTGGCATTTGGAGAGACAGCCAGCCAACAGTCAGTTTGGCCCGTGCAGGGGCCCAGCAGCAGGAATGCAGCTGCCTGCAGTTCTCCTTCCATTCACCAGYGCTCACGGCCAGCGCCTCCGGCGCCGGGGCAGCACCTGCTTGAACTCGTGCGTGACGTGCTGCAGCTACGAGCCATGCAGTCACGAGGCCGTGCATTCACGAGGGACCAGAAGCTGCAGAACATCCTTAGGAGAAGCCCCTGGCATGATCCTGCCTGCTGGGAATGGGAATAGGAGCGGCCCCATCAGCCTGTCCTCAGCAGTGGCCAGCACCAGGTGCCTGGGGAAGAGAGTGAGATTGGGAAGCGTATGAGGCTCAGAGCTCTTGAATAGTGTTCATAGTCCCTAACAGTACTTGTTGGGGTTTTTGTAGGGATCTTGTCTCTTTGCTCTTTTAGCCCATACAAATTCTTTGCAGCTACAGCAGCTTAACTGTGCATTGTGTGAAAAGCCATTTCTTTTGAGGCCTTTTTGGCCTGCTATCTGCTGGTTTTGCTTGATGACCCCTAAATTCTTGGTGAAAGAAGCAGTGGGCAGGGGATGCCTGTTCATGCAGTGCTGCTCTTGACTTTGTACACTTCTGTCCTTTGCTTCGAGGCTACATTCCTTGTCCGGGAGCCATTACTTCACTGTCCTGGTCATCCTTTTCCGTATCTTTCCCAGTTATGCTGTGACCTCTCTGAGCTGAGGGAGCTGAACTGCACATGATATTTAAGATACTCTCCCTTTCCTGATCTTCCCTAACACTTGCTTAGGTTTTTGCTGCTGTCAGTCACTGAGCTGTTCTCACACAAAGATCTAAATCAAAACCTCATTCTTGAGGGGCAACAGGTCAGAGCCCAGCATTGTACGTGCAGTATTAGTTACTTCTGCTCATACACAGCCAGGGCACATTTGCCTGTATTCGATTTGACCTGTCACTTTCTTGCCCCTTTGCTCGGTGTTGCGCGCTGTAAGCGTTAGGAGCGATGTCTGTGGTCTGGCTCTTCTCCCCTGGAGCGCTTCCAGCCGGGCACCTTCCTGGTCTGCCGGGGGGGCTGTGCAGGCATCTTCGGACCTTCCCGAGCAGCTAAGCCCCGGCCTGTCCTGCTGCAGGAGCGGATGGGATCCTCCCCATGTTCCCAGCCCTTGGCAGCAGCCGGCATCCTGGAAGGGACCGCCTGTGTCACGGAGGGGTCGTGGGCCCAGCCGGGTCTTCATGACAGGTTTCTGTGAAAGCTCTCGCTTTTCCCCAGCAGCACGGAGTGTTACCATGCAGTACCAGACTCAGGGAAGCTCTGAGCCTGAGGGGGAAATCGAAGGTGCGAGGGGCTCTGCTGCACGTCTCCCCGAGTGCCAGCCTGCAGTCTTGGTACCCTTGACTGGCTGCAGGGCTGTGTGAATATTCACGGCACGAGCGTGCGTGTGGAAGGGATGTCTGGGAGAATGGCTGCCATCGTCGCTGAAGATTGGATGTACTGTCTTCATGCTGCTCTGTTGTTCCCACGCGTGCTTCTGCAAGGCCTGAGAAGGAAGGGCACGGTCACACGCGTTGCCTCAGGCTTCCCTACACCATGACTGTAGCAGGAGCTGGAATTGGGGGAACCTCCCCTTTATCCTGGTGAGTGTGAATGGCAGATTTTGACGGTGAGCCATGCCGGTTTGTCTGGCGCAGCAGAGCAGCCTGAGCCCTGCCAGTGGCCCACACGTGCTGGCTGGCAGGAACATGCCCTTGGGACAGGTCTTTGGCTGCCGGTCCCACGGCCCCTGCCCTGCTGGGGCTGCCCCCTGGGAAGTTGAGATACCTCAGGGGTAAAGAGATCTCAGCCCCCTGAGACAGAAAACTGTTGTAACAGAAGTTGCTGGGTGTGCATGCACTGGGATGCCGGGCACAGTAACTTGTGCTGTGATTCATCTGAGTTTTCCAGGGCAGACTTGGCTTAGGGAAGATTTGACAGGCCCAGTGTCCTGAGACATCTCCCTGAAGCCTGCTTGTCAGGCCGGCTGCTGATGCTGGGGGAGCTGCTGGGGCCAGGGCTCTGCAGCGCCGGGCTGTCTGAAATCCCGAGCAGTGCATGTGTGCTCCTGTTGGTCTGCGTCGGCCGTGGAAGGGGCACGGGGCCTGGGTCCCTGGGGAATCCACTTGCGGTGTGGAAATACTGCTGCTGTGAGCAGCCTAGGTGGGATTAATGTCCCCAGGAGGTAGGGAAGGGAAAGGGGGAAAGATCAGCTGGTGTGGGGAGAAGAGGGGGCTAAGCATGGACAGCGGAAGAGAACCGCAGCAGTCGCCTTTCAGCTCTGGCCATCTGGGTCAGGGCCATCCTGCTCAAGCTTCGCATATCACGTTTCAAATCTACTTACTGGGTACCAGATCCTGAAGCTCTGCTTAGGCTGAAAAGTCCTCATTAACATTTTGGGAATACGTTAATTCCCTTCCTTTCCTATTCCAACCTGCTGACTTTGATTGGCACTATTTTTTACAATAAATGCTTAATTAAAGGCATAATGACTGTATAATGATTGTATTAAAAGCAAGATGATTATAAAAATCAGCTTAGCAGCTGGAGGCTGCAGGGCTGGAATAGCTCAGAGCAGAAATCAGTGCGGCAGTGCTGTGAAGGCTGTGCTTGCAAGTTGATTATATGCAGCATCTCTGTTGCCGTTACACTCACGGACCCCCAGCCCCTGGCCCCCTCATTCTGAGCACTGTGCAGAGATTCACTGCAGAAATACCTTCTGCCTTAAGGAATTTCAGCCTAAACCAGCAGTAGGTGGGGGAAAGGCAGATGTGCCATTGCTGCCTACTACGGGGATGACTGCAGATGAGGGGCAGAGCTGTGGCATGAAGGAAGCTACAAAACGTAATGCATTTCTGCATCGGCACCGGCTGCAGCCTCAGGTCTCTGCTGGGCTCTGAGTCCCACAGACTGGTGAGCCAAGTTCAAGGCCTGGGTCCTTATCTGCAGGGTGCACTGCAGTCCAGTCCAGCACAAGGAGCCTGAAGCTCTGGGCTAAGGCGATGACTGACGCGTAGCTCCTCAGGCACAGCGGCACTGTCCCCAGCTAGGGTGAGACATGCCAGTTTAGGGCCAGCCTGCTGAGAGCTTGCCAGGCTCCGCTCCTAGCCTCACTGCCTCCTGCTCCGAGCACCGCCACTCCTCGCTGGGCCGCCTCTGCTAGTGTGCACACACGGTCGGTATACGACCAAACCAGGTCCTTCTCTCTACTCAGTCACCAGCTCGCTCCCTGCTCATGCAGATCTCATCCCTGAGGAGTGGTGGGCATGAAACGTGACAGTTGGGTGCATCAGCCAGCCTTTGTTGTGTGTCCTTAAAGCACTGATGAGCATGACATGAAACTTGAATAGAGCAGAAATGACCCAGCAGAGGGAGCGTGACAAACCCCTGCAGAGCCYGTGGCTTGTCTTCTGTTGGACCACGTGCTGTGCTGCAGGACTGTGCGGGGCCAAGGGCGGTGTGTTCTGGTCTTATCGCTTCTGTATGGGCTCCTGCCCTTCCCTTCTAGTGGCACTCAGGTGGATCCCATCTGCTCCTGGAGACTTTTCAGGTCCCCAGGCCTTGAGCTTAATTGCTTTTACCTGCCTGCATCTGAAGGTGCCAGGAAAGTTGCAACGTAGTCAGTGACAGATGGTGCAGGCGAGGGTGGTCTGAGCTTTCTCTCTGCTGTGCCAGTTCGCTCTTTGTGCCCATTCTTCAGGTTGTGTCCCCATTCATCCATAATGATCTCATTTCCTCTGCTGCTATGCTTGAGCTCTGTACCACCTCAGATCTCATTTGGACCCAGCTGTGCCTCTGTTCCTCTGTGGTAGCTGGAGCCCCAAACTTAACAAGATACAGAAGAGGAAATTTAGAAAGTGCCCCTCACCCCAGACTGTTACTTGTGCTGTGCCTGGGTCAGGGTAGTCTGTGTGAAAAGCTGAAGGTTGCAAGTTTAATAAAGTATAAACACTTAATATGATGTTCAAGGGCAGTTTTAAAAAAAGTTGCAAGCTATTTAAGTGTGCACCGATGAAGCAATGGTAGGAACAGACGTTGAGAGAAGTCCTTTTTGTTTCTTTTTGTCTAGAGCTGTGTGCCTCTAAAATAGGCTACGTCCATCAAAATGCAGGTTATGTGTTTGTAGCAGATGATGTTCTAGTGGTCCTAGGTGGGAAGCACCGGGTCTCTGGCTGGAAGTGTTCAAGCGCAGGTTGTGCCTGTGGGCAGGAGCTGCAAGGACAGACTGGACACTGTCGCTCAGTCGTTACCAGCACTGTCGTGCTTCACCGCTGCACAGGGGAGACTGCAAGTCTGCAGAGCTGCTCTGCTTGGAGGGTGTCCCTTTCCTGGCCTCCTAGACAGAGGGAGGTGCAGAGCTGCCAACACAAACCTGTGCCTGGACTGTCCGATCTGAAAGGCTGTGGGGAACCAGTAAGTRCAAACCTCTGCCAGACCCATGAAGGCTTGTTTGGTTTGTGTTCTGCTGAACTGAGMTTAACAGCATGCTGGTCCCTTGCCTGCGCTGGTGGGCCTGAGCTCCTGGGAACAGGATGAGTGGTGATTTCTGCTCCTCAGGCACACAGCATAGTCCCCAGCAAAGGCAGTGCTTCTCTTTTTACGGACAGAGCTGGTCCAAGCTTGCGGAAGAAACCCTTGCAGCAAGAACCCAGCACAACTTTACTGTCCTCAGCTTCAAGCCCAGCTGCGTGTACCGCCAGGGCAGGTGGCTGCTGCAGCGTTACTCAGCTGATTCTTTGGACCACTGTAAAATTGAATTCTCCCCAGGATTTCTTCAGGAACAATGAGGAAACACACCCCACCCCTCTTCTTTTAATTCTAATACAGCAATGAAGGTTTTGCTTCCTTTTCATCCTTCTCTGTTTTAAAAATTGTTTAGAGGTAAAGTACCATGAGTGCAAATAGTAGGCTACCAAAAAAGTCACGTCCATCATCTTGGCCTCTTCCTGTATAGGAAGCAGATCAAAGTGCCCTGTCCTCAGAGTTAGCTTTAGTTTGGGGGTCTTTTTTGTCCCTTCCTCTTGGGATGATTTGCATTTTCTGCCTGACTTGGAAGTCTTATGATCTGGCATGCTGAATTGCTGCCAAAATTGCTTGGCTTTGACACCAGTTCCGCTGGCTTTGCTATTCAGAAGATGCTTCAAGAGAAGCCTTTCCTCAGGAGCCACGCACTTTATCAGGTAGTTGTCTCTGCTTGTTCAGTTCAACATGGCAGGCTGCAGCCTGGACTCATGCCAGCACATGCAGCTGCAGTACTCGCTTTTTTCATCCAGTGATAACTATAAATCATACCAACAATTTCATGGGATCACTGGAGGCTGCAGTTTGAGCAAGCCAAGGTAAAGGCTGTAAGTTGTCAGGCATTTGATACGCTATACTGAGACTTTCTGTGCCCAGGACTAAAAGCATCTTAAAACCTGCTCTGGTGTGATGGTAGTTTTCAACTCTTAAAATTCTTAGTGAGAAAATTCAAAAGGGGATTTTTGGTCTTTTCTGTGTGGTCTGAATATTTGTACTCTTACTTGCTGTCTTAGCCCCTACTGTGATTCAAGGAAAGAGAAGTTTGGAGAGACAGGAATTCTTCAGTCTGCATTAATTTGTCGTCTTTATTTGAGGGGGAAACATTCTGCTACAAGAGTAAACTTGCATAGTAGACTTTGAAGCTCTCCTTTAACTGATCATTTTCACTGATGGGTTTTTGGTCAAGATCTCCACTAGCCACCAAGATTAATCTGCCTCTGGCCATAGAGAGCACCTGCAAACTCAACAGAGGTGAATAAGTGACTAGAGAGCCCACCGACTGTCTTTCTATCTACATGGAGAGCCGACGTTTTCATGGCAGGATGTCGAAGACTCTTCCCTTCTGAGCTAACACTTTCTGTGTTGGATTTCTTTCTGGAGTAATTTGTTTTGATATTCTAAAGAAAACATGTAACCTTTGAGTGAGAGAAACCCACTTATTTTGCTTTGAGACTATTTTTTATTACCATGAAGTAATATAGGTAGGGAAGATAGCTGTGGTTGAAGGATGCCACATGGCCCTCGTGGAGGAGCAGTCACACGAAGCCTGTTTGGATGCGAATGACTGGAGGCTGTGGTAGGAAGCTTCACGTGCACTTACGTCCTGGTGTAACCTAGCAGTGGCCCAGCTAACCAGGTGCAGGTGCTCCTGCATTTGAGCTGCTGAATTGTTGATGTGGTAAACTGCTCTGAACACCAAGTGTAGGACAGCCCGAGGGGAGGTGCTGAGGAAGGGTCTGGCTGTGGAAAGCAGGTTAGGTCGAGGCAAGACCTGGATAGAAGTTCTCGCCCCAGTGGTGTACAGCTTCTAAGGCAGGTAACTCTTCTGCAACAGACCTTCCTAGGGTCTACAGCAGGGAGAAGTGTGGAGTGCCTTTGTTAGGGAGAATTATGCACATACGAAGGGCTGGGAGAGGGTCCAGCCTCAGGATATACGTAGAACTTCCCTTTGGAGAGCAAAATGCTTTCCTTGATGAACCAAAATTGCACTTGGGTGTGCTTCTGCTCATGGGCATTGTGGTAATGGATCATTGTCCATGCATAGTTCTGTAGTGTGTTTTGAGGTCTGTGTCAATGCAGGTGTATTCAGTGGGATGGTGGATGTGTCTTTGGAGTGGAAGACATCTATATTCATGCCTGACTGACAGGAGGAGTTCATTTCCATGTTGCATGCAGACTCTGGCTTTTCATCTGTTGTCAATAAAAGAGCAAGTGGTGTCTAATGAAGGCTTGTTCGGTGTAACCAGGATACAAAGCCTCCCCAGGGCATTTCACTGGAAGGTTATGAGGCTGGTGGACAAACCATTTTTTCTGTTCATCTGGGGGCCCCATGTGAGTCTTTCCTATTTTCCCTAATTTCTTTAACTGCCAACTTGTCTCTCCTGTGTTTTTTTGTTAATAAACCCAAGTGAAATCGGTTGTTGCGATGAAAGGACCCTGCAACATCTGCCAGCTGGATTGTACGCAGTGAGTTTATTAATTTGATGGGGCATTTAAAATCAGCTTTTATAATTATATTTTAATTTCATAACAAATAAAGCAGCTGTGCAGATTAAAAAGTTGGGCTATTGTGGCATATACTGGGGGCTCACTGACTCTAGAAATGCCTTGTGTTTTACAGCTTGACCCATCAGGGACCTATGAGCTTCACCAGATAATGGGGTTTGAGAGTCCCCCAGTTCTGGGACTGTAGCCTCGTTGTGCTGGTACTAGAGACTGCACCTTCCCAGGTCTAATGTTCCCGAGACCTGCGTGGCACAATAGGTGGGCTTCTTCTGGAAAGAGGATACTGCTAACATTGGTTCACAAACACTCAATGGGTTTTGGGTATCAAGAGTGTGAGTAATTGTGCACTTGAGGACATGTAGCCTGTGCCTGCAGTGTGTGTTCAGGCTTACTAGACTATGTGCATACCCCTGGGCAGTGTGCTCGGGTGTTGAAGTTGAGCTGGGAGTTAACTGGGCTCAGAGCAAAGGATTTAAAGCCATGTGAAACTTTACAGTGCTTGGCTTACTTCCAGTTTTGACTATATCTCAGTATAGACACAGGCAAATTAAATGGAAAGGAGGAGAAACCTTTCCTAGTGTGGGAAAACAATAATAGGAAGGAACTCAGAGCCTGATAAGCCCTGGAACTAAGTGAAGGTCACAGCACAATGCTGCTGCTCAGATGAGGGACTTGACCAAAAAAATGGGTCAGCTGCTGGTGATTTTTCAGAGCTCAGCAACAGTAATTTACAGCTGACATTGAGCAAAACTGTGCTGTTGGCATGGTTCTGGCAGCTTCCCTTTTTCTGGGTCTCCAGTATGGCGGTGGCTCAGAAGTGAAAAACGTGAAGGTGAAGACTGTTGTTGAGAGGCCATGTCATCTCCGTGTTAGCCTCTCAAACAGATTTGGGTGCTTTGTATAATACCCAGGTTACATGAGAGATTGTCCGGGACCTAGAGTTGTTGCACAAGTCGAGGCAATGTTTGCTTGTTTGCTGGGAAATTATTTTGGAATAAAACTGCCTAGAGACTTGTGTACGACAGAAGCACCCATTTACTCTTGACTTGATCTGGGATTACAAGTATGTAGTGGTGTTGTTTCCAGATGTGATGTACATGTAGTCTTGAGTGAGGTCAGGGTACCTGTTCAACTTTTTTTCATTTTGTAGGCTTCTGGAGTTTGTCTTTGCTTGTAACACATCTTTCAGGGACCAACTCTGCTGGGGTAGGGTTGGATATAGACTGGAGCAAGATCCTAGCAATGCAGGCAAGTTTACAGCTTCAGCCACTCTTGGCAGATGCATATTGTAGCTAATCTGGAACTGCAAGTAATCCTGCATGCCTGGGGACTTAGGAAGCCCTGAAGCCCTGTGGCATATGGACAGCAGTAGTGCTATTAGCACGAGGGTCCCAGATGATCATGTTCATGGATTACTGAGCACTGCAGATATGCCACTTGGAGTCATGTGTCAGGTTTGAGAGAAACACGGAACACTGCGTCAGCCTTTCTCCCTCACCATTGAGGGTATCTTACCTGGTCAGGGTGGCTTCAGGATGTCCTTTCCATCAGAGCAGTCAGGGAAGGTCTCTGAAGCCCGGGTCTGATACCCCTCTCCAGGCATCAGCGCACATCTTTGTGCTGCCTGTTGCAAAGGTGCAGTATGACGCCTCTGGGTTTCTGAGGTTATCACGAGGTTTGAAAGTTTCTGGATTCAGATTCTATATCTGTCCCCCAAATGGCTTCCTGATAGTCATTTAATAGATAAAACAAGCAGAATGGCTTTGTCCCTTGTTTGTAGCTCAATACATAAGATGTGAATTATGATGTTTTTCTGCCCCTCAGGGGGCTGAAACTAAATTAGCTTGTTATCTAGCAATTTGGCCATGACAGCTCCCAAGGACACAGAAAACCCACAAACACGGCAGTGGGTGAGATCCAGGTGCAGTGCCTGAGCGAGGCTGACGGGGAGCTGCAGGGGGTCGGAGTCAAAGGGAACGCACCGGGGTCCTGTGTCACGCAGTCCCCGGGCCAGCAAAGGAAAGGGCAAGTCTGAACGGTGCCGGAGTGGCCTAGAGAGAGCTGTGATAAGCAGGTTTGTGTAGGAGCATTAGGGAAGGTCACAGGGAGTACCAGGACTGTCCTCAAACGCTGCCTGTGCCACTTTGCAGAGGAATGGTGGGAAGAGCAAGGCCCCTCTGGGCACTGCTGAGGAGTCAGGATTTGACGACATCATTAGAGCAAGTGGGAAACCTTGGCGGTGAGTTAAGTATGAGGGACCTCAGCAGAGTTCAGCGTGGGAGTCCGAGGGAAGGTGAGCAGAGCTGTGGGTAAGGATTGATACGAGGAAGCCTGTGAAAAATGAAATGAAGGGTGTTACATGCTAGGAAGCTGGGCCTGCAGAGTTTTCCTTGTTGCCCTCTAAGTTGCACTCTGTCTTCATGCATTAACTTGTCCCCAGCACAGCAGAATCTGAACTGGAAGTCAGATTGCACTATTCTGCAATAGCTGCGTTGGAACAGCCGTGGTCCTTTCAGCTTCTCCCCTCGTCAGGGACTTTGCAGCACTGTGAGCGAGGACAGCGGTCACGTGTGTGTAGCTGTGAGATCGCTTGTTTGTTTGATTTTAATGTCCTGGAATAGATGATGGGTGCAGTATATTATGAACTTCCGAGTCTGTGTCATTAGCTCGGGGTGACAAATGGAAAGAGTGCAAGTGGGACCTCCCAACGCAAGAGCTGGCTGGTACGTGGAGTTGGTCAGCAACTCTGTTACACACCCATCTTGCATCTTCATCTGGAAACAGAGGTCATAAATCGATGGGTGTGTTGGAGAAAACTACTGTGGCACCGGTGTTATAAGTGTAGAGGCCCCCAGGGTGTGCTTGTGTCTCCAACAGCTGCCACTTTACACTGCCTGCCAGGAGGCAGCCTTCCCATATGGCTCATGGTGACTCCACAGGTAGCCCTCGGGGGAAACCTTTCTAAGGCATGTTCCCTGCAGCACGGGTGCGTCCTAGTCTTCCAGCTCTCATCTCTCCTTGTAGTAATGGCTCTAGGCAGGAATAACAACCAAAACATTTCTTAAAAGATACCACCAACTGCAAAGGCCAAAAGGGTCTGTAGGCAGCTGAGGTTCGAGCTGAGTCTGTGCAGATGCAGGTGGCTGGGTCATGCAGCTTCTCAAGCAAGACTTGGAATCGGAGCGCTCTGCGGGCTGTGCTGCGCTCCAGGCACGGTGCCATCCTTGGGACTCGCCACGGAGAAGCTAGGAGGAGGAATATCACGGTGCATGCCTTTTATGGGAAAACCTCTGGTGCTGAAGAGAGATCCTGTCTTCCTCAGAGCAAGATGGGGACAGTGCCTCATGAGCAAACGCTACGGGAACGGGGCCAGTGGCTGCTGCGTCCCCTGCACATGCCAGAGGGATCCCTGCGCTAATAGAGCAGGAGAGGGAAATTGTCTTGCAAGACAGAACAGAGGAGGAAGATTCTGCTTGAGCAGTGAATGAGATGGGGGTTGGCTGAGCCCAGCCTCGTGAATAAATGAGCAGCTTGGGTGCTAGGAGTGACATTTCTAATAGGGAGGAAACAATAACAAAGCAAAGCAGGGCAAGTCTGTATCTGAGAGACTGTGTAAGAAGGCAACTTCTGGAATTACTCTGGAAAGGAACAACCACATATCAGTGTGTAGGGGGACTCAAGAAAGGGAAAACCCATGGCTACTATGGATTGTTTCTTTTCTTTTTCTTTTTTTTTCTTTTGGTCTTAGAACCTGTGAAGCAAAGGAAACAGGGAGCTTCAAGAGGAACAGAGGTGGTAGGAACAAACTGAAGAGTTTTGTAGCCCTAGCCACCTGTGATGTTGCTAGCCCATGTGAAAGGCATACCTTGGTAGCGTCTAGAGTCCTGTGAGGCTGGAGACCTGCTTTGTGCTGTGCAACAGAGAAGAGTCAGGACCAGATCCTGGACCTGCAGGTTGTAGCTACAAACAGTAGAACAGCTGGCAATGCAAATATGGGGTGCAAAGACGTGGTATTAAAGAGCTGACGCTGCTGAGCTGGTTCTATACGTAGGCTTCAAGGGTTAAATGGGATTGAAATGAATGGAAGGAACACGGGGAAAAAATGTAGTCTTTGGTCAAGACAACTGCCTTGTCATTTGCACCTGGCTGGGGTCCATAAGCATCACTTCAGTAGGGAATTTTCCACAAGACCTGAAGGATGCTACGGTGGATCTAGGGAGAAGTTTGCAGGTACAGTGGAGTGTGTAGGAGGCAGCGTTAAATGGTCTGAAAGACATGTTTGGAGATGAGTAGGGGCTGCGAATGGGGTGCGGGAAAGTAGGTTCAGGTCCATGGTAGAACAGCAGTGGAAGGTGGATTGGTGCCTCAAAGGGGAAGGTAGGAATGTCTGCATTTGGTATGAGAGTGGAGAAGGAGCCAGCGAGAGAACCCTCAGGAGTGGTTGAGAGAAAGCCAAGATGATTTCAGCAGCTGCTGCGGGCTTTTCCTCCAGGGTCCTGCAGTAGCAGGTTAAAGGATCCTTGCAGGCAAACCCAACTCGAGAATGTGGCAGTCACTTGGGCTTCTTTGTGCAGGCCATGGAGCAAACAGCAGTGTAGCATGACACTGGGAAATGGCAGTGGGACTTGACTGGCTGGGGTCTGGAGTCCATAGTTGATTAGCTATGACTTCCTTCATTAAAGAAGTTTTTTCCCAGTATGTCTTGTTTGTTAACTTCTTCAAAGCATATTTAAGCATTTCATGTGCACATCCCAACATGACTCGGTATATGCCTCATTACCATGTTTATAGCTATTCAAATTACCAGTGACCTTCAGAGCTGATGGTTGTGTGTATGAGTCGCCCAGCTTGTGTCAATGATTTGTAGGCCTCAGTAGACCATTTATTTCTCTTCTCCTGTCAGCGCCAGCTTTTTCTTGACCGCTGTGGTATTGCCCACTCGCTCCAGGGCCCCTATGGGAGAGGAGAGCTGTCACAGCTGAGTTGGGCTCACAGGGAGTTCTGAGCCTGGCACAGAAGGAGAAGGGCAGAAGAAAATGAAACAGGCTTTTGGAGTGACTTGTCAGGAGAGGCTGCTGAGAGATGGTATCCACATGTCAAGTCAGGCCCTGCTGAAGTCCAGCTGAATCCAAGCTGCTGCTTTGAGTGCTGTCCTTTCGGCGTGCTAGGCATGAATTGCTGTAGTTTCAGTGCTCCTTGGCACCCATCTGCTCCTCTCCCTGCCAGCCCAAAGCTCATGCTCTCTGTACCTCAATTTCTGAAGAAGTTATGTCTTTAAACAGCAAGAGAAGTTTGAATGAGCTGACTGAGGCTGAGGTACCTACCTTCTTCACCTCAGCCTTCACTGGTAAGACCAGGCTTCATCAATCCCAAGTCCCTGAGACCAGTGGGATAGTCCATGGCAAGGTAGGCATACCCTCAGTGGAAGAGGATCAGGTTAGGGAACATTCAAACAAACTGGACATACGCAAGTCCATGGGCCTGATGAGATGCACCGGTGAGTGCTGAGGGAGCTGGCTGATGGCTTTGCCAGGCCACTCGTGATCATCTTTGAAAGGTCACGGTGGTGAGGAGAGGTTCCTTATGACTGGAAGAAAGCAAATGCCACTCCTGTCTTCAAGAAGAGCAAGGCAGAGGGTGTGGGGAACTCCAGGCTGGTCAGTCTCATCTTGATCCCTGGGAAGGTGATGGAGCAACTAAACCTGGAAACCATTTCCAAACACATGAAGGGCAAGATGGTGATTGGGAGTAGCCAGCCTGGATTTGTGAAGGGGAAATCCTGCTTAATCAAGCTGACAGCCTTCTACAGTGAGGTGACTATCTTGCTGGATGAGGGAAGAGCAGTGGATGTTGTTTATCTTGACTTGAACAAGGTTTTTATGTTGTCTCATGTAACATCCTCAGAGACAAACTGGTGAAATATGGACAACTTCAAATTTTTCCTTTCATTAGAATAGACTCAGTTTGCTGTTACCTTAAAATCGGTGTTCAGCTTGATGCCAGACGGGCTGAAATTTCAGTCCTTCCAATCCTCAAGAAGTAGCAAATCTTAAAAAGGAGTACTATGTGATTGAAGAGCCAAGCATAACAATACAAGAACAGAAGGCTCTGGAGAGCTGGATGAGCTCTCCTCCATGAAGGGCTGGTTTGGAAGTTAGAAATACAAAGCACTAGAAAATGGAAATTTTCCATTGGGAAGTGTTGGCAGAGCTTCTAAAGCATGGACGAGAGCAGTAGGAAATAAGGTACGGGATTTGGGTCTATTCCAAATTGTGACAATATCATAACCTTTGGAGAGCAGGAGCATTTGCATCTCAAGAAAAAATCTAGAGAAGAGACTGAAATGAGTCTCCTGTTTGGCTTGTAAATCAAGCTTGCTTGCTTGTTTGTTTTTCCCTTGCTTCCTATAGGACTAATGCCTAGATACAGGCAATCGTGAAGGTCGTCGTCTTTGGGGAATTTGCTTTGGCTGGCATGGAGCAGTGCTTAATTTATTAATAACTCTGGTGTTTGGATTTAGCTATGAATGACACGTGGGCACTGTGGTGATGGGTGCAGGGATAAATCTGATAGTGCTGTCTGTGAAGTGTTAGGAGGGAGCTGAATTGGAAAGGTAGCAGCACATGGTAGAGTGTGGATGTGTCTGTGTGTTCTGCCAGTCGGGATATCAAATATCATAGTAATTCAGGTGTTTATTTGTTTGTTAAAAAAAAAAAAAAAAAAAAAAAAGCGTTGTCCACTCAGTTACCAGCAACAGAAATCCCAGCCTGGCAGTAGGACCATGGTCCATGTCGGGGGTAAGGTGTGCTGCTGTGTGCATAATCGCACGCTCTTTTTTTCCTGAGCTGAAAGTCCCGTAAATCTGCCAACTGGGAGTTAAGCCTTATGTTGTATGCCCACCACTGGCACTTGTCTGCCTTACCTGGGAAGGACGGCTTTCCCTTCCAGCCAGGCGCATCGCTCGGGGTAGGTGGTGAACACCCAGGAGCAGCAGGAGTGAGTTCCCCAGAGGTGTTGGCCCCGATGGACATACCAAGAGCACCAGGACTCCTGTGTGGTCGGGGCTGCTGATATTTTGGATCAAGACAGGAAGAGAGAAAAGAAACCGTTTTCCTCAGAGGTCTTTGACTTGGAAGGCACCGCTGCACTAATGAAGAGAGCTCATTACACAGTGATCTGTGTGGAGATTACCAGCTGGGGCAGAAAGCAGTGCAGCTAACACGCATGAAGCTTGAATGCCGAAGGAGGTGCAGGGAGGGACCCCGGGGAGTAGTGGAGGACAGCAGGATGACACAGCGGTGACAGGCAGCAGTGTGGTCATTTGAGCACAGTGCTCCTGCCTCCCCCCTGCCTCCTCGTGCTACGGTGAAGCAGAGACATCCAGGAGAGAGGAGTCGAGCGTGCTAGCTTCCACGGCCCTTTATGGCCTTCAGGACAGATGCCTCACCATGTTTCAGCTGTAGGTGGAAGTGTCTTCATGGGGAGGTAATCTGAGAGGATGGCTTTTGTGGAGTCGGGGCTCACCTTTTCAAACCTGAGGCATTTTTGTGTGTTCTGTAGAGGTGTCCAGCCCATTCTGAGGTGATAAGTAAAAAAGTGAGGAGCGATGGGATACTGGGAATTGTGCAAAATCCTTGTGCTATGGAGAAGATGAGCAGTAACTGCCGTTTGTGTGGCTCTGACACCACGCACAGCCATAGGATACTTGCTTAGCCTTGTGGTACAAATTTTATTATTATCAAAGAGTTTATCTCAAGAGCTGTTCCTACTGAGGATCGAAGACCCGGTTGCTGGGGACCGTGTCGTACCAGTGATCTCATTTGCTTGGTGGTTTCTTGCATCTAGAGCTGAATAACTGCTGATCAGCTCTGTTCATTCTGCCTGGTTGCAGTGCAGCCTTAAGAGAACGAGACAGTAAGGTTTCCCTGTGCTTGCTGGTTGCCTCATCACTGTCATCCCGTTGCCAAAGGGCCTTCTCGGTAATCAGCCACAGGAGGTTCCCCATCTTTTATGGGGGCCTGCCTGATGGTTGGAGGGAGCATCCAGCAGCCTCCAAGGTCACTGCCTTTGTGCTGGGTCAGGTCCCGAGACTTGTCTGCAAACCTGCGGTCTCTACCTCTGGGAGAAGCAGCTCTCTCTTTAACTGCCAAATTTACTTGAGTACGTTTCAGATCGTAGGCAAGCTCAAAATGAAGATGAAGTTTCTGCTATCAAAGCCACAAGGTTAAGTTGTGATTACAAGGTTGGAGAAACAGCCATAGGAAAAAAGCATAAGATAAGATGATGCAAGTTTAAAGTAGACCCAACGTCAGGTTTTTACTTTACCTGTTGTCCAGGGATTTGTTGAGGAGCTTAAGAATCCAGTTTAGTGTCCTCTCTTTGTATGAGAGGGTTTATAACAGCTCCTGAAGTTTCAAAGCAAGTCCCAAGAAACCCCACATCTTTGTGCTAATCAAGGGGATCTCTTGATGTGGTAGGCTTGTTTCTAAGAACTTGCTGTCGAGATAATGCTGAGGGAATACTTTTGAGATCGTTTTGAGATTTCATTCTGACAGCAGGGACCCCAGGATGCTGACTCTTCTGTTTATTTTTTGTCTGGATGAATTCATTTGTCAAATGAATTGCCATTATGGATGTTTTCCAAAGGATATATCAAAATCTTATCACTTTCGGGTGATGTGCAGCAGTTTCTCTTGATCTATAGCATTTTATAGGCTACATCTAACACATTAATTCACAATCTGTTCCAGAGACCACTGTGATACAAAGAGTTAGGAAAGCATTGTGAGCCACGGTAACCTGAAAACATATGTAACTGCTCTCCTTCTCCACTTCCTTGGATCTGGATGGTGCAATTAATTGGCCTTGTAAGTGCTTGAATTCAAGTGAGAGGTGCACATCAGCCATTTTCTGGATAAAATAGGGGTAATATCTGGGCACTCTGGATATAATATATAAATGGGGAACACCCAGAAAGATTGGTAACGATTCTCGCCTCCCTTTTTTCTCTCTTGCATTGTGCACATTTTTGTTCTTTTAGATGCTCTGGGAATGACAATCGTTTTCTCTGTGGCCATAGGAAATGTAATGGTCACATCTGATGCATTTTTAAATGTCCCAAAACAATCCAGATCTTTCTTGCAGAGCCTGCTAGCATAAGGTGTGGGGGATCCAGTTGCAGGGAACTAGGAGATGACAGCTGACAGCAAACATACATTTGCTGGCAATGGTTTTCATTGCAGAAACCTCAAACTGTTTTGTAACCTCAGACTGCGCTGGTTGGTCTGCTTTGGACCCCAGTTCATTCTTCAGGTGTAATAAGAAGTGCTGGTTTTGTCAGTAGCTCTTCAGTAGTTTGTATCCTGGCTACCTGAAAGCCATCCTTTTCAGCTGGCAGTTGGTGAGGAGATCAAGCTGATAGTTCCTTGGTTTAATGGGGACACTCCTGATGTGATTCTCTGTTAAAATCTCCTTGACTCTGAATTCATTTAATCTTCAGAGCACATTTCAAGACTTCCTTTCTGTTTCTCTAAGCTTTGAGCAAGTAAAAACAAGGCTTAACGGGTTGGGAGAATTTTGCTGTGACAGTGAAGTACCTTCCTGTTTGCTGTGCCATTTGGAGTGAAACAGCTCTCGTTTTTTTGAGCACGGGCCAGTCAGGACACCTCAGTGCTCAGAGTGACTTGTATTGTCACCTTGGCCAATTTCTTTCCCTCTCCCCATCTCATTTTCCTTATGGGGCTGTGATTTCTCTGTTGCTCTGAGGATGTCAGAAGTTCCAGCAGGTAGCATGTTTCCAGGAAATGGTTTTATCAAAGCCCACGTTATGTCTGGGTCCCCCATCAACAATCCTTGTTACAAAGACGGGTGCTACCAGTTCGCTGTTTAATTTTCGCAGCACATGGTGGCATGAAGGCCATTGTCTACACTGTCTCTCTTCTGGACATGGGTGAAAGAAGCTTTTGAAGGCTTCTTGAGGTGCTTTCTTCCGCCAGACCACTCCTGACTCCAGACAGATTTTCTGTGCTCTGCCCTTTCGTGTTTCTGCTGTGTTAACGCTATACAATGGTCATTCTGGCTTTCCCTTTTTCTGGGAGCCCTGCTCATTCTGACGTGCCTGTTTCTTCCTTCCCACAGTGCTGAGTATTGGCGAAGGTGGCTTTTGGGAAGGAACCGTGAAAGGAAGGACTGGCTGGTTCCCAGCAGAATGTGTTGAGGAGGTGCAGATGCGACAGTATGATCCACGGCAAGGTAAGCTGTTTTCTTAGATCTGAGTGTCTCTCAGCAGACATGCTGAACAGCCCCGGAAATTCAGAAGTATTCATTTTAAACTTCCAGCAGTCTTTGAGTTTGCCCATTGATTGCAGTGGGTGATGGATGCCTCTGAAGAATTGTATTGCTCAAGGTGTTAGTTTATGTTACTGAGTGCATTAGCATCCAGTAGTAGACACGCTGATCCGTGGTAAGTGTGTGGTACTGTCATGAGGAGAGCAATCATCAGTTCCTTTTGCGGAGATCGCTGCAGTGGCAGGGTCTTCTGCAGGCAACAGTGGGTGATGGAGCAAGAGAGTGTGACTGTTGATCTGAACCTCCAACCCCGCTTTACGTTGTAGGAGACTTCAAACGAAAGCAGTAGATAGATCCTGAGTAATTTACATGTGTTGTTCTAGTCCAACAGAAAATATTAAAAATGGCTGTGACTCAGCCCTGGCACTCCTGACCCTCTGTCTCCAGCACCAGCCACCACCTAACAGGTATTTGCTGTTCCTAGAGGACAGCAGTGTCAGGAGGAGCTGCAGATTGCACGTGCCAAACAGTACGGTGTTCCTGGAGGTCACCATGACTTAATGGGTTTCCTGCTGTTGTGGGGTGTATCACCACAGCTTACCCCTTGTCACTGACAGCTGCCCAGGCAGCGTTCCTCTCCCAGCCTGAGGACTGGGTGGGAAACATTTCTGGCAAGCCTGAACTTGTCCCGGTGTAAAACAACTGAAGAGAAGATCTGGATTATATTTGTTTTTTCAATGTATTACTTAGGAGAGGGGAGAAGTGGTCCTGATTTGACAGATTCAGTGAAGTTCACTTTGCATATTAAATGAGCTTTAAAATTCACACAGCTGGATTCTGGTAAGTGAGAGTTAAACCTTGATTGCGAAGTTGGAAACAAAGTTGTAGAAGAGAAAAGAAAATCAATAAAATACAGTTCTCTGTTTTGCACAACAACTAGTTTTAATTAGTTTCTGGAAGCCTGAACCTACTTATAAAGTCTTCCCTTTGCTCTAATCCCAGTCCTCCTGAGAGTTTCAAATGTATATGTTTGCACCCTCAGGCATCTCCTTACCAGGATGCTTGGATTCCATAAGTGAGCCACTAACTCTGTGCATGCTGTGACGAGTATGTTGTCACAGGCAGGTCGCGTGTCCTCTGGGACACTTGCACATCAGTCCCTGTGGGTAAAGTATTAGGTGCCCTTGGGACCTGGTCTTGTGGCCATGGAGGGTGTAGTGGGAGTGGAACTCCACTGGTAGCGCTACGAACCTGCACACTGCAGGGCTAATCAGCAAAGCTTCCCCCCCCCCACCTCTGATTTGGTTCAGCTGTTAGCTCTCCAGTCTGCAGCTCCAGCTTGTGTTCCCAATGCTCATTCGTATTCTTTCTTAAAATTATCTTTGTACGTGCTTGTTGTGGTTTTGGCTGGGATAGAGTTAATTTCTTCCTAGTGCTGTGTTTTGGATTTAGTATGAGAAGAGTGTTAACACACTGATGGTTTTAGTTGTTGCTAAGTAGTCTACTAGTCAAGGACTTTTCAGCTTCCCGTGCTCTGTCAGGTGCACAAGAAGCTAGGAGGGAGCATAGACAGGACAGCTAGCCCAACTGGCCAGCGGGGTATTCCATACCATATGACATCATGCTCAATATATAAATAGGAGGCGTGGTCCAGGAAGTAGCGATTGCTGCTTGGGTATCACTGAGCGGGTGGTGAGCAGTTGCATTGTGCATCACTCATTTTGTATATTCTATCATCATCATTATTTTTCCTTCCTTTTCTGTTTTATTRAACTGTCTTTATCTCAATCTACGAATTTTACTTTTTTTTTTCCCGATTCTCTCCCCCATCCCACTGAGGTGGGGGGAGTGAGCGAGTGGCTGTGTTGTGTTTGGCTGCCTGCCGGGTTAAACCACAACAGTGCTTCATCTTACTGCACTGGTGTGACAGATGCACTCGACCCCTTAACCAGACTGGCGGTGGTCACCCCTGCCTTTGCACTCTCCTGGCCAGAGAAGGCTCCTGACTGAGCATGGTGGTGTGAACTCAGCTGTGCTCTGGGCCCATTAGAAGTGAAGCAGATGTGTTTCTCTTGTGCTGATGGGAAACGCTTGATGACAGTGAAGACTTGAATGGGATATTCCTCCTTTTTCAGGGGTGGCTAGGGCTGATGAGTTGAGACTTCCACTGAGGAGGTTCCACCTTCCGCCCTCTTGTGCTGCTTTGGAGCTCTACTCTGGAGCCATCTCAGTGTGCAGGGACTGTTTGCCCTGTCCTTTTGCGATGCTGAATCAAAAAGAGAGTAGACTAATCGATGTGGTTTATAAGCCCTTCCTGTATCTCGAGTTCATGTTTGCTGGGTATTTTCTTGGAGAATGTTATGTGTTTGGGTTAAATTGAAATTGTGTAGTGAAATGTGAAAAACAGATGGTGTTTAGACACTAAAGCTGGAGCAGAGGTATGAGCATTTTCCTCCAGTTGTCCGTACTGGTTAGTTGTTGGCATGTCGCCCAGCATGATTTTGGCTTTTGCCGACTTCTACTTTTCCAGACAAAGCTTGGGCACAGTTTTCAGGTACAGATAGTTTGCAGAAGGTAGTTTGAATAAGGCCATGATGTTTGTGCACAGAAGAAAGTTTAGCTGCACGGACATGATGTTGCTCTGCCGCTTTTCATCAAGATCAAAGAAAGAGAAATGTCTATCTTAGGAGTTTAAGTATAGCCTAACAGCTGATTGGGCTGTGCACTGTTTTGGTCTGACTATACTTTGCTGGGGAACAAAGCCGCATCAGACTTGCAGACATCTCCAAGTGTTTATTGATTGAGGAAAGTAGCAGGGTTGCATGGCAGATACCTGTCTAGACTCTTGTTGGAACAGATTGAAGATGACTGTGACAAGGGTGAGAGCAGCTCAGGAAATTCATTGTGATCTTCACTGAAATTCAGAGAGAGCAACTTTCAGGGTTGACATTTTGGAGATGGTATTAGGATGTTCCTTTAACCTGCATGTATTTTCATACTTTGAGGGAAAAGGCCATGAGCTGCATATTGATCTACCTAAATGAGCCAAGTTCTTCTCTAAGGGTGCCTCTGGGTCAGCACTTCCCTCCCAGGTCCCAGTTTGTAGAYGCAGCAGTGCTTGTTGACTCTGACGGAGGATGTCCTGTTGCCCACCTCTGTTACAGGCCCCAAGGCAGAAACTTAAGTTTCTCACAGTGAGAGTCTCCTTAGATATCTCCTGTCTGTGGAACTGAAATCCTTTGGGGCCTAAACAGAGTTTCTTTGGTAAATAACTCAAACTTTCTGTATGTTCTAAATGTATTTCTTCTGGCTCTACTGAGTCAGAGATCTCTACTTTTGCCTGTCTTCCCATAGAGATGATCCTTCTTGTATCATCCTGACATCCCGAGAGGAGATCCAAGTTCTATTTATCAGTCCCATCACTTCATTACACACTTTTATTCCTGTCTGCGCTTCCTCTAACACCATACCCTATATTCTATGTAAAGTGGTGTGACATTTCTATTGGATTCAGGGAATTGATCTTTTTGTGCCTTCCATGTGGTTGAAACAGGCCTTGTCTTTCTGCCAATGTAGGATCAAGCTCATCAGGTGGTCCTCACAGCTGTTGTAGTCTGAGATCTGTGRGTGTAAGAACCTACATGCGAACACTGGCTAGTCAAATCTCCCTGTCCCTGGATCCATTATGAGATTACGGCTTGTAGACCTGCCTTTGGGCAGTGGGAGAGCCTCCCCTCAGATCTCAATCTGCATCGTGTGATGCTGCACAGGAATGTCTTTGTCTCCCTGAGTGGAGGCACTGGTGGAGCTTGGGACTGGAGGGACTGCACTCCCACTTGTCGATCAGCCACTTGGAGCTTCATTCACTCTTGCAGAGATGCTGCGGAGTGTCACCAGGGGATGTGACAGGTACCATGGGTGGGCAGCACTTGTACAAGTACCTGAGAGACTGCAGATCTGTCTCCAAGTGATGTAGGAAGATGATCTTTCATGGTGTGAATGAATGTAGGGCTCTGACTAAAATGAAACAGAAAAAGAGGTTGTTTGTCAGTGACTGTTTTTCAGCACGTCCAGCCCATATGTATGTCTACCTCCCATTCTCCTACCTCTCCTCCTCCGCATGTCCCCAAGGACCATGTAGCTCAGGGTTTAGAGAGCACCAGGTCACTGAGAATGAGCTGCCTGATGTGCATCATCAACGAGGGAGGGAGGCACATGCTCCTGTGGCTTGTGCTAGAGGTAAAGCCCTTTGCCTGGAGTGGTGATGGCCCAGGCACATGTGGGTGGTGGTTCCCAGCGCTGGTAAGTCACCTGCTATTCAGCCACTTAAAGCACTGAGAGAAGGAGTGCTCGGTGAAGAAACTCTACCCAAATGTCTGGTTCCTCAGAAATCAAAGTGGCTTTAAACCAAGAAATGAGGGGGGGTGATTTGGATAGGCTATCTGCATTGCTAGTTTTAGTACAAGAGGAGGAAAATCAGATAGACGTTGACATATCTTTGCCTAAAGGAACACAAGAGAGGAGGCGAGTGGACAGGTGAAAGCAACAGCAAAGCAGGCAGACTGCTCTGAGAAGAGGCTGTCTTCTCTGATGATGGAATTAATGGTGGCCAGTAAGATAAGGCTGAGGTATTTGGAATACAAATGCCAGCTCATGAGTGCAGAGGGGAAGAAGCTGAGCCAAGTGGTTTGGTCAGTACAACAGCTGTAATGGATGAGAACAGGCCAGAGCAGCACATGTGTGCTTTAAGGAAAGGTAGAAGTAATGATAAAGCCGAGGGTAGGAAGTGTGTGTGATGCATGGACTGTGCAGAGACAAAGATAGCACAAAAAACATATACCTTTGCATTGCTTTGGAAAATGGTGGTGTAAAATATCCTGGTAATAAGGATAGAGTCTAGATTTTTATATTTGGTAAAGAAGAAAAATGTAGTGAAGTAAATGGAATTGACTGTCTTCAGTGAGTTAAAACAGAGGTGGAATTTTGAGTGACTATTTTAAGTCAAAGCTACAAAAACCTGCCCTAACATGTATTCCTGGCAAAAGAGAAATCTTGCAGGAAGGGAATCCAAATGCGATTGTCCCTAAGCCTCTAGGAATAAGCAAAGCTCTCAAAGAACGAAGACTAAGATTCATCTGCAAAAAAATCTGTGTCAGGGGGATCTGAAATCATAAATGTAAGATGCAACTTGCCAAAAACTCGGCTGAGCTAGACCTTGAGAATGTTAAGAGGCATAATAGTAGATTCTTCAGCTGTACAAATAACAGAGTAAGGAAAGAGGATGTAGAGCTATTAAGCAACAAGAATGAGATAAAATCAAAGCTAATAGATGAAGGTCCAAATCTACCAGAACAGTTCCCTGTCAAAATGGGCACAATGTTGGATGGATGGGCTATGGTGGGACTGATACTGCCAGCTGGGGAAAACGATGTCAGGGCCCTGAGGGCACAAATATGTCTTAATGTCCCTGACCAGCTTCACCTGGGGTCTCCTCCCACACCACTGGTCCCAGAAGCTCTATTTAAGCTCAGACTGTGGCTTTCAGTCCCTGCCTGAACTATGTTGGAGGAGTCCTGGTCTCCAGCTCAGTCATAGTCATGCCCATGGCTGGCCATGGACCCTCTTGGTCCAGACCCTGACCCATGGACTGATTTCCCAGCTTGACCTCAGACCTGTCTCATGACTGTGGACCTGCCCAGTGATCATTAGACCTGGCCTTAACCCCAACCTGCAGACTGGCTTCCTGGCTTGTCTTGAGACCTGCCCCATTGCTGTGCTACTGCCTTATGAGCTGGACTCCTGGTTGGACCTGACCACCATCTCTGGGTCTGTCCTGCTGGCCTTGCTTGAGTCGTGGCCAGCGAGGCCCCTGCTGTGCCGGCTGTGGGGTCTCCTGGGTTCCTGGCCCACCTCCCTTTGGGGGCAGCCCTGCCTCTGCAGCCCCCAACAAACAAATGACACCAGCATTCTGAAAAAATAATAGGGAAAATTACTGGCACATCAGCAAAGATTTCAATGAGGTAATGGTGAACCTTGTGTGTGGGAGCGTTCTGGGCAACCCCAGTTAAGGTACTCTGAGTTCACTGGTACAAAAGTGTTTAAAACAGATTTTGAAGGAAGAGAGAGATGGGGGAAGATGGGAAAAGGGGTAGGATAGAACGGTGTTTATCCAGGAACGTTTTTGTGCTAAAGGAGTTTGATTGACTGTGTTGGCTAAGGAAATGCCGTTGTTCCAGCTTGCTTGGATTTCAGGACAGTGTCATGTGGGAAATTATTAGTAAAGTTGGAGGAAATGTGGGGGAACACTGGAATTTTGTCACCTGTCACTAGCTGATTAACGATTTCACCTATTAAATACTTTCACTAATAGCTGTGGCCAGAAGAAAACTGAAATGTGCTGGTAATGTTTCCTTGTGACGTCTTACGAGGTGAGAACACTTTACTTTCAGAGCTGGATGAGTTGGCGTAGCAGAAATAGAAGGAAAGTCAGTAGGATAAAATGCAGGATCTTGCACTTAACAGAAGATCATCTCAGTAGTTACAAGCTAACATTTTACTTCTTGAAACAACAAGAGGAGGCATGTTAGTGGTTCAGGAGATGACTGTAGCATCATGTGTCTGTGAACGAGGCAGGCGTGAGCCTGGGATGTCTCCTACAAGGTATTTCCAGTACGTGGGAGGCATTAGTGCTACGGCATGGGGAGCTGTTAACATCTGGTCTGGAATTGATTGTCATTCTGATCACTGTCCGCAGGAAACTGGATTCACATCGATCTTGTTCTCCTCGTGTGCACACACTTCTTGTTGGGAGCTGTGCTGCTCTAATAAGAGAAATTCAAAATGTGGGCAGCCTCTGTGTGCTCGGCGAGGAACCGAAGCCTCCACGGTGGGATCCCTTCTTTGATGGGAATTGAGTAACCGCTTGTAGGGCTGGGACTCTATGTGCTAAGCTTGCACACACAAATCTCAGTAATATCATTAGGGAGTATTTGCAATATATGAAGTTAAATATGAGTATTAATTTTTCAGGACCTAGTTTGTCAATCATTGGACAACTTTCTGCTGAAGTTGGCACTGGAATGGCTGCGCCTCCACTTTGAACACAACTCATTCTTGCTTTGGGTGAATTAGAGTAGTCCTGAGTCTGTGGTCCAGGGAAATGTTGGGAGAAGGACCTGCAGCTTTGGTTAAAATTGCAGAGGAACATTTAGTAACTGTAGTTAAGACAAAATAGCTGTTTGGGATAGGTTGCAGGCACTGTAAAATGTGCATTTACTTATTATAACTTGAAATGTGGCAGTCCTGTGGTAGTGTCAGCGTCCAATTTGGGGCCCATTTCACCCTGAGCTATCGTCTCTCTCTTCCCTGACCCTCACTCCCTTGCATTTTTCAAAATCACCTTTTGCAGCAGATCCTGTGTGTCTCTCCCACCTGATTTCAGTGGTGGAATAGACCTCACCTGCTGTACAGATCTCACTGATCTCTCAGGAAGCACCACCCAGAAATTAAAGGACAAGTTTGGGTGTGTGAGGCAGAATGTGCCAAATGCTTCGACGCATATGTGCAAGCAGCCTGTTGTCACAGTAACTCGTCCGTGGACTGAGAGAAGGTGTGAGAACGGAGCATAAGCTCCCCCATGCACCGCAAGCCTGGAACCCGGCCTTGGTAGAAATGCAAGACTGTTGGGTATCACCTTGCTACTATTTGCCTCTCTCAAGTTGTGTTTGTTTGGAGAGATGCTGTACCGTCTCCTCTAGGAAACATTCTGTGCTGTTTATCTGCTTCCACATACAAATCTGCCTTTGTGGAGAGAAACGTAGGGATGCTCTCTGCAAACTTAATTAGGCTGCGTCTGAACGGGTGGGCTGAAGAGCACTTGCAGACATACAGGGTCTGGGTTTTCCTGCAGCTGCTTCCCCACCGTTCAGGGACATACAGCTGTCTCCTCCCTCTGAAGCAGCTGAGACCTGGGATGCTCTGGCAGTGCCCTGGTTCGGACGATTACAGGACCAGGAGGTGGGTGCGCTGCAGATACGCCTGCTCTCCAGGGTAGGGGTTGTCGAAGGATGGGCAGGTCTTCGGCACTGGGAGACGCAGGGGTGCAGCTGCCCAGACTGGGAAGGTGCTGGTGCCGGCTGTGGTCGGGGCTGTGGAGAGCGTGTTGTGGGAGGCTGGGAGCGACTAAGAGCTACGGCTGGTCCTGGGTGTGCAAGAACCGTGGCACGACTGTCGTCTTTATCGGATCTTTCCCTTTTTATCTCGCTTTGATTCCTGTGGAAGGATGTGTGAGTCAGTGGTGTCCAGGGAACTGTCTGTTTTGTGTGGCAAGAGACCTCTCTCCTTACTGCTCCTTGTCTGCCCATCTGTTTGTGGCAAGATTTCCAGTTGTTCTCCATCATCATAGCATCTAAATTACCATTTCATGAAGCTGTGTTAACCAAGTTCCTAGTAGACTTAGTCTTTGACATTTCTTCTTTTTCTGAGAAAAGAAAAATAATTTTAAGGGTGGAATACACACTCCCTCGTGTGACGGGGATGCATTTGGTTACTTCCTCGGTACCTGCAGGTAGCAGTGGAGTTGGTGGAAGTGTTACTGCTTCCTCCCGTTGTGAAAAGGCTTTTTGAAGAAAGAATTAGGAGCTCAAACCACCTTTTGATCAAGAAACAAGTTTCTTATGTAAGAAATGTTTCAAAATTGAAATAACAATTATTGGGTACTTCAAATTATGTACAAGTCTAATAGTGAGAGCATCTTGCTGGCTGGGCCTGTCCCCTCACTGTCTTCCCTAGTGGCCAGTGTAGATATTGGAAGAGCAGATGGTATAACAACGGGATTTAAAAAAAATCGCTGTTTCTGAATCATCCATTCCTGCGTTGTGTAAGAGAGTCAGAAGTATTTTCCAGCCTGGTACATCAGAGGCACCGGAGCACATCACCACTGAAGAAGATGAAGTGTTGGTGCGCATGCTTGGCCCCAGTGGTCTGAACCTGGACCGCATCGTCCAGAGCCCAACCTGAGCCTACCTTCCTTTGGAGAGCAGGTCTGTTTCTGTCCTGGCTGCTTGGGCTCAGGACGGGAGGTTGCAGAAGTCGTTGGCTGTTTCTTTTGGTAGAGGGCACTGTTGTTCTTCACTCATCTCTGATGCCAACCTCAGGTGATGCAAACGCGTAGGTTGCAGAGGAGGAGGAGGATTGTGGAGGATTTTGGTACCTTAATGAAATACAGCTCCCTGATTTCCTGCAGTGAATTGGTCGTCTTCCTCCTGGAGGTCTGCACCAGCCTTTGAGGAGGTCAGCTTGTTTTGTTATGGTACCTATTTCATGACTTTATCTCTGTGTGTCCTGCATGTGAAGGGACAAGTTATCTCTTCCACCTTCTCTTTTGTTTTCTTGGTATGTTACAGAGTCTGCCTCGACTGATGGTGATCTTTCTCTGGAGAACTTTATCCTAAAGTGAGACTGGGGTGGTATTGAACTAACGGGGGATATAGCCTCATCCACAGGGAGACTGGATGGTGTGTAGAGCAATGGCATGGAGTTGTAGTCCTGTAGCTGAGATGCTGTTGGTGTTCCCTGTGGCCATTTGTACGGGTTGGGTCTCGTTGGTTGTAGGGGTTCGCATGTAGCACCCACGTACCTTGTTGAAACTTTGCAATCATTGCTTTTGACAAATACCTTGCTTTTTGAAGAAAGGCTACACTAGGAGAGGAAGTACAGACAGCAGGAAATGAAAAAAATTCAGTCAGCTAAACTTCCCAGGGCTGGAAAGGAGAAGCCCTGGCTGAGCAGCAAGCACCGAGTCCGCACACTGCGGCTTTTCTCAGCGGGTTTTCTGAGAGTCCCTGCGTTGGGGGGAATGAGCTCCTAAGGAGGCATCTGTCTCAGAGCAACAGTCGGAGCAGCAGGTGGGGAGTCAAAGTGGTGCAAGCCCAGCCTCAGGAACTGGAGCACCGTCCCGAGAGACCCTGTGGGAAGGAAGGTCCCTCTTTTACTTTTCCAGCTCTTCGATGTGGTGTTGCAGAACGATCAGCAAGAAGATGGAGATGCAAACGCTTCACTGCAGCTGCGTTGGGGAGCAGATCCGCACCTCAGTGCTGCGTGACGTGTGCGTGCGCTTGGTGACAAGCTTGGAGGTGGCTTTTCTCAGAGGATACCGAGTGACAGCTCGCACACCGGCACAGCTGGGAGCAGCACAAGTGCTGTCAAGTGCCCTGCTGTGACTCTCTGCATTTCACCTTCTGACTTTGAGTTCAGTCCCCTCCTTTAGTCTGTACACTTAATGGTCCTRGGGAAAGACTTCAGCATGAATTGAGCTGGAACCCTTCTTGGCCTGCTGGCCACCAAGTCACTGTGCGTGACACAGCCAGCGTGCACTCAGTGCTCAGACTTCGCCCAGGTAGACAGGCAACCTGAAGAAAGCTCCGAGCTTGGGACAGGAGGAGCAAGGGAAGTAGGGGAGCAAAAGCATGGAATGACCAGCATGGATTTACCATGGACAAATTGTGCCTGGCATGCCTGATGGCCTTCTGTATTGGGATGGCTGGCTCTGTGTGCAAGGAGGGGCCGGTGGTTGTTGTGCACCTTGGCTTTTATCAAAGCCTTTGACGCAATCTCCTGTACTATCCTTATAGCTGTTTACTTCCACATGAAGACTGGTGGTAGGAGTAGATCTGCAGCCTAAAATAGCTTCCTTGTTAACAGTCAAAGAAATGTGTCTGCTTTTACCACAGTCTCTTGGCTGGAGAGAGATGACTCTTCCCATTTGGCCACTCATAAGGTGACAATTCCCTGACAGAACGGGAAATCAGAATTTCCTCATCTGCAGCTAGAAAGCGCGTGTTGAGCTTTCTGCAGCTGACTGCTGTCCTGGCTGGAGTTATGCATGCAGCACATGAACACACGGGAGCATGTGCAGAAAGGGCTGAAGACCTGATAACAATAGAGCTGTAGATTATGGATCATTGATTGACATGGCCAGCCAGCTGCCACTGGAAAAGCATGCAAATTAAATCCATCTTCCAAGAGCTCAGATAACCTCTCATCTCCCCTGGGCCTGGTGCACCATCCAGCCTTCCACACAGAACTGCTTTCCCCTCCAACATCCATCACTTGTCATGCACGAGGTGGGGACGAGTCCCCTGGCTGCTTTTATACCAGCATTTTAAAAATCCTCTTGATTTCTCTTTCACTTTTCTGACTTCCTTCCAAGCCTGATCCTGTCTCCATTATATTGCTGCTTATGTTAGGTTTCCTCTCTGCCTCTGCTGCCTTTAACCTTGATCCCCTTTGTTTCTGTGAACTTTCCTCCTGTCTTAATTCATCTGCTGCTCTGCTGGCAGCTTCTTCTTGCAGTGAAGAATAAAGGTCAGTGTTATGAATATCCCAAGGTGCTGCTTAGGTTTTAAAGCTAATATCTATTAGATTTGCTGATTTTTCTGCTTCTCAAAGTGGGAATTTAAAAGTTTTGACACTAGATTCTTTCCAGATTCACTTTTCCTTAACATTTCTGATAACAGAACACTTCATACTGTCTTGACCACTTAGCAACAAACCATACATGTATCATGAGTAGTTTAGTGGTCAGGTTTACATACTACAAATGTTCTGGGCATGAACTGAACACCCATGTTCCTTAAAGTGATGGGTGTAAGAGTACTGAGGTCAAGCAGGGTGTATCAACAAACAGTACAAAGTACYGAGATTTCCTGTGCCAGTTACGTATGAACCTCTTATCAATGCCTTGGCACTCTCAGCCTGTTTATCTCACTTGCACTATGTCTCCAAGGAGTAAGGATGTGGTTGTCTTAAAGCACTCTTAGGCTGACATTTGAACTGTTCAGAATGCAAGGGAATTTGAAATATAGAAAAAGCAGTTGCTTAAAGTGGTTTCTCCTGGGCTGATTTGTTTAGGTCTGTAAGAGAAAAAAAAAGTCTGTAGCATTACTTAATTTAAAAAAAAACACCTCACATCATGGCTATTTGGCCTCCTGCAGAAAGAATTTGTACTCAGCAGAATAGTTTTATTGACATTACAGAGCATAAAGAACAAGAGGCTCCCTGGAACAAAGACTGGCACTGCTGCTTCTGGTAGCCTGGGAGGACAGGAGATGCTGGCTGTAGGCTCTAAATGGAATAATTCTGAATTCGGCATCTCTCTTGTTTCAGCAAAGCACTAGTCTGCACATGGTGGACTCAGGCTTATCTGTACCTTGTTCCAGAATTCTTGACAGAAGTCAGTCCTTTTTATTGCCATCTGAATGCTTGACCACAGGCTGGTTGTTTCCAGCTCTGTAAATTTTCTGCTGGTCTGTTGATGCTACGTCAGTTGCCATAGTTAGTGTCTTCTGATCATTTTTGTTTCAGGCTTACTTATGTTTTATTCATTTCTGGCACTGTGTTTGATATCAGCTCAGACGGTGAGTTAGAATTTCTGTCTTTTTTTAAGTGACTGTATCATTATTAGTTGCTAATATCCTCTGGCGCTCTTTTGTACTATGCACTTCCCATTGTTTCGGTAGCTCAACAGTCTTAAAAGAAATGGATACAAATCCTTTCTATATCCAGTTCCCTGCTTTTCTCAGTTAACTTTTTCATTTCTTATCTTCTGGAGCTTGCAACAAGTGTCCACCTTCAGGCTGCTGGGCAGCTGGTGAACGGTAGAGGCCTCTTAATTAGGTGCCCGTCCTCAGAGCTGGCTGGACAGTCTGAATCCCAATGTGTGTGTGTGTGTGTGAGAAAATGCCCTTGAAGTTTGCTCCAGGAAGCTTTTTGGTTCAGGCAGCTCAAGTTCAAATTAGAGGGGTCTGAGTCTGGAGGCCTTCAGTAGTGCTTCTCTTGCCATTAACCACCCAGGGAACCCGGGTACTGTGGGTGGTCCTGCTGGGGCCGGGTATCTCACTGTAAAGCGTGGAGCATTGGTTAAGGTTAGGTTTCCCTTAGGCAACCTAGATCTGCACTGTAACTTTGTAATTGGTTTGTGATATGTGCTCCAAAGGTAAAACACCATACAGCATTGCTGTTAAGTTCCAGGTGACCCATTTAAGTAATATCAAAATTAGCGACCAAATCAAATTATTAAATCATAGAATCAAAGAGTCGTTTAGGTTGGAAAAGACCTTTAAGATCATCGAGTCCAACCATTAACCTAACCCTGCCAAGTCCACCACTAACCCATCTCCCTAAGCACCACATCTGCACGTCTTTTAAATACCTCCAGGGATGGTGACTCAACGACTGCCCTGGGCAGCCTGTTCCAATGCTTGACAACCCTTTCAGTGAAGACATTTTTCCCAATATCCAATCTAAACCTCCCCTGGCACAACTTAGAATCATAGAATAGTTTGGGTTGGAAGGGACCTTTAAAGGTCATCTAGTCCAAACCCCCCTGCCGTGGGCAGGGACATCTTCAACTACATCAGGTTGCTCAGAGCCCTGTCCAACCTGACCTTGAATGTTTCCAGGGACGGGGCATCTACCACCTCTCTGGGCAACCTGTGCCAGTGTCTCGCCACGCTCAGCGTACAAAATTTCTTCCTTATATCTCGTCTAAATCTACCCTCTTTTAGTTTAAAACCATTCCCCCTTGTCGTGTCGCAACAGGCCCTGCTAAAAAGTTTGCCGCCATCTTTTTTATAAGCCCCCTTTAAGTACTGATAGGCTGCAATAAGGTCTTCCCGAAGCCTTCTCTTCTCCAGGCTGAACAACCCCAACTCTCTCAGCCTTTCTTCATAGGAGAGGCGTTCCATCCCYCTGATCATTTTYRKGGYCCTCCTCTGGACCCGCTCCAACAGGTCCGTGTCTTTCTTGTGCTGAGGGCTCCAGAGCTGGATGCAGTACTGCAGGTGGGGTCTCACCAGAGCAGAGCAGAGGGGCAGAATCACCTCCCTCGACCTGCTGGCCACGCTGCTTTTGATGCAGCCCAGGATACGGTTGGCCTTCTGGGCTGCGAGCGCACATTGCCGGCTCATGTCCAGCTTTTCATCTACCAGTACCCTCAAGTCCTTCTTGGCAGGGCTGCTCTCAATCCCTTCATCGCCCAGCCTGTGTTGATACTGGGGACTGCCCCGACCCAGATGCAGGACCTTGCACTTGGCCTTGTTGAACCTCATGAGGTTCACATGGGCCCACTTCTCCAGCTTGTGCAGGTCCCTCTGGATGGCATCCCGTCCCTCAGGTGTGTCGACCGCACCACTCAGCTTGGTGTCATCTGCAAACTTGCTGGGGGTGCACTCGATCCCACCGTCTATGTCATTGATGAAGATATTAAACAGTACTGGTCCCAATACAGACCCCTGCGGGACGCCACTYGTCACYRRTCTCCATCTGGAYATTGAGCCGTTGACCACTACCCTTTGGACGYGACCATCTAACCAATTCCTCACCCACTGGACAGTCCACCCATCAGATCCATACCTCTCCAGTTTAGAGTGAAGGATGTTGTGGGGGACCGTGTCAAAGGCCTTACAGA
>JAYKAV010002839.1:686461-699793 GCA_035582835.1 Phoebastria nigripes | reverse complement strand
GCTGGCTGTCTCGAATCACCTCCCTGTCCTCCATGTGCCTTAGTGTAGCTTCCAGGAGGATCTGTTCCATGATCTTGCCAGGCACAGAGGTGAGACTGACTGGCATGTAGTTCCCCGGGTCTTCCTTTTTTCCCTTTTTAAAAATGGGGGTTATGTTTCCCCTTTTCCAGTCAGTGGGAACTTCACCAGGCTGCCATGACTTCTCAAATATGATGGATAGTGGCTTAGCAACTTCATCCGCCAACTTGAGGCCATTTCCTCTTGTCCTATCGCTTGTTACTTGGGAGAAGAGACCGACCCCCACCTTGCTACAACCTCCTTTCAGGTGGTTGTAGAGCGCGATAAGGTCTCCCCTCAGCCTCCTTTTGTCCAGGCTAAACAACCCCAGTTCCCTCAGCTGCTGCTCATCTGACTTGTGCTCCAGACCCTTCACCAGCTTCGTTGCCCTTCTCTGGACATGCTCCAGCACCTCAATGTCCTTCTTGTAGTGAGGGGCCCAACACTGAACACAGTATTCGAGGTGCGGCCTCACCAGCGCCGAGTACAGGGGGACAATCACTTCCCTACTCCTGCTGGCCACACTATTTCTGATACAGGCCAGGATGCTGTTGGCCTTCTTGGCCACCTGGAAACACTGCTGGCTCATATTCAGCTGCCTGTCGACCAACACCCCCAGGTCCTTTTCTGCCGGGCAGCTTTCCAGCCACTCTTCCCCAAGCCTGTAGCGTTGCATGGGGTTGTTGTGACCCAAGTGCAGGACCCGGCACTGAGCCTTGTTGAACCTCATACAGTTGGCCTCGGCCCATTGATCCAGCCTGTCCAGATCCCCCTGTAGTGCCTTTCTACTCTCAAGCAGCTCAACACTCCCGCCCAACATGGTGTCATCTGCAAACTTACTGAGGGAGCACTCGATCCCCTCGTCCAGATCATTGATAAAGATGTATTTAACAGAACTGTCCCCAGTATTGAGCCCTGGGGAACACCACTTGTGACTGGCTGCCAACTGGATTTAACTCCATTCACCACCACTCTTTGGGCCCAGCCATCCAGCCATTTTTTTAGCCAGAGAAGAGTACACCCGTCCAAGCCATGAGCAGCTGGTTTCTCCAGGAGAATGCTGTGGGAAACGGTGTCAAAGGCTTTACTGAAGTCTAGATAGACAACATGCACAGCCTTTCCCTCATCCACTAAGCAGGTCACCTTGTCATAGAAGGAGGTCAGGTTAGTCGAGCAGGACCTGCCTTTCATAAACCTATGCTGACTGGGCCTGATTGCTTGGTGGTCCTGTACGTGCCATGTGATGGCACTCAAGATGATCTGCTCCATAACCTTCCCCGTCACTGAGGTCAGACTGACAGACCTGTAGTTCCCCGGATTCTCCTTCTGGCCCTTCTTGTAGATGGGCATCACATTTGCTAACCTCCAGTCAACTGGGACCTCCCTAGTTAGCCAGGACTGCTGATAAAGGATGGAAAGTGGCTTGGTGAGCACTCCCACCAGCTCCCTCAGTACCCTTGGGTGGATCCCATCCGGCCCCGTAGACTTATGTTTGTCTAAGTGGTGTAGCAGGTCACTAACCATTTCCCCTTGGATTATGGGGGCTTCATTCTGCTCCCTGTCCCTGTCTTCCAGCTCAGGGGGCTGGGTACCTGGAGAACAACTGGTCTTACTATTAAAGACTGAGGCAAAGAAGGCATTAAGTACCTCAGCCTTTTCCTCATCCTTTGTCACTATGTTTCCCCCCGCATTCAATAATGGATGGAGATTCTCCTTAGCCCTCCTTTTGTTGCTAATGTATTTATAGAAACATTTTTTATTGTCTTTTATGGCAATAGGCAGATTAAGTTCTAGTTGGGCTTTGGCCCTTCTAATTTTCTCCCTGCGTAACCTCACGACATCCTTGTAGTCCTCCTGAGTTGCCTGCCCCTTCTTCCAAAGGTCATAAACTCTCCTTTTTTTCCTGAGTTCCAGCCAAAACAATCAAGTTCTTATTGGGTTTAACATCTACCTCAAGATCGGTGTTAGTCCTTCATGCCATAACTACAAGAGCCGTCCCGACTCATCCTTTAAACACTTGCCACTGACTCAGCTTTCTTCAGTTATTTGCTCTGTGTTCTAGGGCTTACTGAAAATGTTATTCCAGAGAGATGATCAGTGAGATCCTTAAAAGATCCTGGCTAAGAACTCTTACCTAGAACTGCTAATTTTAAGGTACTCATCTCTCATAGTTGTTGTTCAGCATCTCCTGTAGTTACCACTAGAATAAAAACTACATAGTCAGTATGCACCATCTTTTCTATGTATGAGGGGAAGAAAAGAAGTCTTGCTTAAAGAGTTTGCCTTAACTGCATTATTTTTCATTATTGTAATAGACGAGCACCACTGCCAGGATATAAAGACCAGTAAGTCTGGTTTTGTTTCTTTTGTTTCTTTTTTTTTTTTTTTTTTTTTTTTTTTTTTTTTTTTTTTTTTTTTTTTTTTTTAATCTTGCAAATTAGTGAAAACTAGAATACAGCGATATTTTATTGACTCTTCCTCATTTTAAAACCTTTCTGGGGGGAAGTCCACTAGATGTCCTACAAGTCTTTGAAGTAGTCAACAAGCACTGGGACAAGGATTGATATAGTGTACTATAACAGCTTTCAAAAAGCTGTTAAGTAGGCTTTCTCAAAGTCTGCTTTTCAAAAAAAAAAAACTGGTTGAAAGATAAAAAGCAACGGATAGAAATAAGCAGGCAGGTTCTACAGCAGATGGAGATTGCCAGTGGTGGGCCACGAGACTTTCCAGGTGAGGAGATACTGAATTAAAAGAAGAGGCAAGTGTGGGGAGATTGGCAGGAGAATACAATGGGAGTCTGAGAAAGTATGGAGAAGTTGAGTGATTTATTGTTTTGTCTAAACGTGAGAATTAAGGGACAGTCAATGAAATTAGGCAGCAAGGTTAATGCCACAAAATGAACTATTTCCACACAGCGTGCAGTTGTGGATCTCATTGCCACAGTTAGTGCAGATTAAAGGCTCCAAAAAGAGGTTAGGCAAATCCATGGAGGTTGTGTTCCTTAGGTTTAGTAGAGTAATGATTCTAATACTCCTGCTGCTGAGGGGAAAAAGTGAAGCCTTTTCTAGCACAGAGCATCTGCACTGACCACTGCTGTTTGCCAGAAAGGTCTTCCTCCAGACCCTTCCCGTCTGGAAAGTCTTTTAAGTCATTGTGGAGAATGAGAGCACCCCAATCTTTGGTGCCAATCCCAATTCTCCTTCTGCAGCAGGAATGTAATGTTTGAGGATCGGCAGACAGAAACACAAATGATCCTCCCCAGACTTGCTGTGGTTGTAATTCCTGCACTACTTGCAGTGTCACCATCCTCAGTGGCCCAGGGGGTGCCTGTATCTCCAGAATCTGCATTCGCCGTGGCTGGTACCAAGTTCCAGGTTGGTTGTGCTGTCAGTGGGTTTCCTAGCTTGGCAATGAGCTTTTGCAGGGGGACAAATCTCACTTGCCAGCTTCCCCTCTTTACTCTTTGTGATCCCCTCTTTTGGCTGAGTGTTGGGACAGCGCTCTTCAAAGAGCAGCTTGTCACAGAGGTGTGATTCCCTCATGGGAAGACTGCTCTCCACTCTCTGTGGGGACTACTGAATATCATTTCAGGGCTTCTTCAGCAGGATGTCGGATTTCTTGCATCTTTGCACACTGAGCAGTGTGAACATATGTGCTCTTGGATGTCTGTCACCATATAGCTTCTGTTAAAAGTGACCCTGTCCATCAGTGAGGTCATAACAGACCCTGCTACGGCCATCTGGCACTCCCCTACCCCTGCTAAAGCCTGCACCTCTAAAAATAGACCTAGTACCAGAATCCAAGAAAGAACTTGAATTCCCATTATGTACCTTACTTTGTCTCTGATGGTCCTGACTACTACTTGACGGTCTAGTTAAGCTAAGCCTTTAGGTCAGGACCCAAGAAAATTAGATGCTGTGGGCAAAAGAGCATACTGCAGAGGCATTCCTATTTTTTCATTTTGCCAGATGACCAGACACACTTCATTTGTAAGGTATGCCACCCTCAGATAGCTTTAGCTGTGTCTGCATCCACGTACTCGGTGAACTCCAGAAAGGACATTACAGGCTTTGCTTAAGATCCAGCTCATAGCCAGAATTTCAGTGCAGGCTGCCCTGAGAGTTGTGGGCACTAAAATGTCCACAGGCCTGGCCACGGTCATATCTTCAGTGTGATCCTTTTGAGTCTGGAGCACTTACTCTACTAGAAACACCGAATTTTTGGTGTTACTGTTCTTCTCTGTGGTATCATCTTCATGTTGAGGACAGATGCAATGCTACACTTATAGGAGGGTTGCAGTTCTGTCCATGTGCACAGGGACAAAGGATTCAGCCTGTTGGCGTGAGTCAGCACCGGGTGTGCTTGGGTGAGCTGGATCGTCTGCATGAAAGGTTTCTGCAGGCATCTTTCACTGGAAGACATGGGGACATTGGTTCTGTCTGCAGAGGGCAAGGATGAGAAGCATAAAAATGACTGAAGTGCTTTTGTCCCCTAAGAGTGATGCAGTTGGCAGGTGTGGAGGTGGTTGTACATTTAGCATAAAGGGTTTTGGTGTAGGTTCAGTGGTGTAAAAGGGAGATGTTGCATCCTCTGGAGGGTAGCTCCTGCCATACACCTCAGTGAAGAGCTTTGCTCTGTCTTCTCAATAACCTCCTCATGTGTCCAGGGAGACAGCTGTTATGTCCTCCTGAAGCTGTCTCCTCCTCGGCACTAGGCAAAGCCAAATGGCCAGCAGGGCCTTCTTGGTCTCATGGCAGGTGGCTCCTCAATGCTGTACTGGATGAACACCTCTCTCCTCTGCTTCACCTGGCACGGGTTTCACTGGTCTCAGTGAGGCTGCTTTTATTCTAGCTTGTTCTTGTTCAGACACAGGAGAGGGAAGCCCCTCTCTGTCTCAGTGCTGTCATACGCAGAACTTCAGGGCTTGTGCGACCCTTGGGCCATATCACCCTGTTGGGCAGAGTGTTGAAGGCCAGGATGGTAAAAGGGTGAAGCAGCGTCAAGCACTGCCGTGCCATTTGTTGAACCCTAGAGATCTGGGAAGGTGGGAACAACACGTGAATGTGTAAACAAAATGCTGCTCAGTGGAGAAGGAGCATACCGAGTGTGTGCTGTGCCCGCCCGCTGCTGCCTCTCAGCAGCTTTGCCCAGTTTCCATTGCTCACAACAGCAGTGTCCCTGTAATGGTGGGACAGTAACTTTTGCAAGTGTTCAGAGTGAAAACGCCTGTCCCAGGCTGTGCTGAGGAATTTGGTCCCCTCCGGCGTCAACAGAGCCGTAGTCTCCATAACGGGGACTCATGGGGCTCGTGTGCCACGCGGATGGCTCCTGTCCCTGGAGGGAGGTGACGTGTGCCAGGCGGCGGATGGAGACGTGGCAAAGTAACCGAGGTTGTCAGTACCGAAGGTGTTTGCGTGGGTCTTCACACTTGGGTAGGGTCCTTGTGCTTCCGAGACCCCCATTTGCTGTGCATGGTCCGGGGTCAGGAACCCCGACCTGTGCTGGGTTATGGCTCTGAGGCCTCCTGCTGCTGGCCTTCTGGACAGCAAGGAGATGGCATTGCTCAGGTCCCCATCTGTCCTAGCACGGAGGTGTTGGTGCAGGACTGGCAGGCTTTACCCTAGGATTTGGGTGGAAACCATTGGCACAAATGATCTTCCCTGGAGGTAACTAGCAGCTTGTGGGAGTTCCTGATCCTCATAGACTTGTTTTATATCTATTTAAAAAAAACCCAAACAAAACAACAAACCAGAAGAAAAAAATCCATACTGGGATTGTGTGTTGTCATCCCCCGTCCCCTGGTGCTGCGGAGGAGTTGTGGGCCTCTCCCGAGGGACATGTCCTGCTGATGAGTCCATGGGGGCAGCGTCTCCAGAGTGAGCAGTGTGCTTG
Source organism: Phoebastria nigripes (assembly GCA_035582835.1). Taxonomy (NCBI): domain Eukaryota; kingdom Metazoa; phylum Chordata; class Aves; order Procellariiformes; family Diomedeidae; genus Phoebastria; species Phoebastria nigripes. Next base: position 693,844 of record JAYKAV010002839.1, on the reverse strand, counting down.
GGGAGCTGCAGCTGGTGCTTCCCCCAACGCGTTGTGGCCTCCGAGGAGGCTGCGGACAAGGACTGCCTGCCCTGAGCACCTTGGCACCGCGCTGGAGGAAGGCGAAGTCAGACAGAGTCCCCTCCGTGCGGGCTTAGGGCTCAGTCAGAAACGACTACAGCTGCCTGGATGGCACTTCTGGAAATACCTTTGTTGCAGAAATGTGGGTAAATCCCCATGGAATAGCTGTGGAGACCTTCTGCTGAACATAACCTCCTAGGTCCTGCTCTGCTACGTTTGTTGGTTCAGCGTTGTGGCTTTAACTGATCTTCCCGTTCCTCTCAGGCTGACAGCCTGGCCGTTAAGTCCCCGTGAGAGGTAATGCACAGATGCTGCTCTCTGACTCATAGTTATTTGAGAGTAGACTTTCATTTTATTTGCATTTTTTTCAGTTACAGATAAGCTAAAAAATCTAACAAGCATAATTGTATTGCAAGTATAACTCATAAATTAAGGGCAAGAGGGACTAACACAATTATCTCCTCTGTGCATTCGTGTAACACAGGCCAAAGTTTCACCAAATGTATCACATCTTGTATGTAAATTGTTGTATGAGACTAAGAATGATACAGCAAGGCTCCTAAAAGTATTCAGTCTCAGAGAAAGGTTGTATTTGAACTTCATAGGATAAAGATCAGTCATGGGGAAAGCATAAATTAGTTAACCATTCTGCATAAAATACAGTAATACCACAGATCACTAAGTAAATACATTCTCAGGCTTTTCCCTGTTTTCAGTCAGCAGATCCAGGTGCCGCAGGGACATGAATTAGTTCATTCTCCTGCCAGCCCTGTGAGAAGGGGAAGAGTCATACTTCAAGGGTTTCCATGCTTGCTTGCACTTGCAATAAGGCTCACGGCTGCAGCAGGCAGAGCCCCTGCCTAAACGGGACCCACTGCTGCCCCGGGAGCACTGGCCAGTGGTCGCCGCAGCTGGCGACAGAGGTGATGCACTCCAGCGTCTTACCTGCTCTGACTCCTTCTCTGTGTGGAGGAGCATCAGGCTCCTCTCTGGTCTCGGGCACTGCATGTCCTCCCGCCCCTCAGCATAGTTCAGCATTTCTTCTTCTGAAATAATTCCCTTTCTCTTCATCACCAGCGCTCTGAGGCCGCCCCAGCCAGATTGGCTGCCTGGCACAGAGCCTGGAAGAGGCTTTAATTGCGGTGGCATCTGCTTGTCAGCCTACTCCGAGTCAGGTGCTCGAGAGCACGGTTTGGGACGCGTGGGTGAAATCCACAATGGGCAGCAGTGCTCTGGCTGCCTGGGCCGGGGGGGCAGCAGGGGAGCGGGGGGCTGCAGCGCTTTGCTTGCTCCAGGGCTGAGACGCTGCTTCCTGGACGCGCTGTGGCACCACAGCTCTCCCACCAAAACCCTCCCCAGCTTTGGAGGGTTCATCTGCCTGCCGTCCTGGCGCTGGCTGTACCCGCAGCGCAGCACAGCTCTCCCTTGGCACTGAGAACAGCGTCAGCCAGGCTTGTGGTCCAGCAGCTGCAAGAGGATGAGACTACCCACCACTTGCCTTCACTGAGAGCATCAGCTGAATATGGTGTCTCTTCCAGGGTGATGAGACAGTTCAAAAAGCAATGAATCAGTACTCCCATAAGGGATCGCTGAAACTGAGACAGGGCATCTGCGAGCCTCCTCCGTGGGTGTGTTGGCACACGAAGTGTCCATGTACTTGAGAAGGCACAAATATGGACCCCAGCATTCTCCGTTCCTGAGACCACATCTCCTCTGACTTGTGTGTTACTGCTTTTAGTTGGCATTTCAACTTAGAAGATAGAATCTATTTTAAACCCTCTTTCTCAACTAGCACAGAGTCTTAACTGGTATCTCCCTTCCTCAATTCCATATCTGCCTGATGGCTCTATGGTTTGCTGTGACCTTGACCTCTCAGGTGGTTTAATGTAGCTCTTGGGTGATAACCGTACCATCCCTGTTGCTGCATCAAATGATTAAAGAGATCGGTTTCCAGAAAAATGACTTTGTCATTCTTCACTCAGTGCTGCGGTGCAGGCATCTGTGTTGTGCTGGCCCAAAGGGCATGCAGCTGGTGACCATCAGGGAAGGTGCTTGTTGGGGCATGTTGGCTGCAAGGTCCAGTCCTTTGTTTGGCTGGCATGGGGTACTTCTGCCTGTTCACCTCTGAGAATGCCTGCTGTTAAGGTGCTTGTTGTGATGCAGGAGCAGTTGGTCAAAAATAGATGATGAAAGAGAAATTGCTGCCAATAATTAGAGGTGCATAAATCTTGCATTTAATGAGATTAAATTGAATTAAATTAAATTCTAAATGGTATTTAGAAATGTAATTCCAACATTCTGTAGAAACAAAAAGGTATATTTTCACATTCCAAAAGAGTTATTTTTTCTGTTGGTTACCCAGTGTTGATGCCTGAGAGAAGAGAGGATGGGGACAATCGAGGTGCTGGAGGATGCATGGGAATGGCACCCAAGCTTCTTGTCAGTCCGCCCTGGCCCAGCAGGGCTCTCTGTCCAGTCAGTTTGCGTGAGAGCTGCCTCTCTCCCAGAACTTTTTCTCTGGCACGTCCAGGCTGCTCTTGGTCAGCCGTGGGATGTTAATATTCCTGTATTTTTATCTAATGTTTTAGGCAGACTTACCTAGAAAGAATTGTGTTTTAAAAACTTTACAAAAGCGCTTTACAGGCAGTGTGCAGAGCAGCTTGAGTACAGCCTGCAGCTGTCCACATGCTCCTCCTGGTTTCCAGGCTGTAGTTTTCCAGTGTTCTGTATTCCCTGTTCCTGTTTTCCCTGCTTGTGCCTGTCCTTTGCGGGCTGCCTGTGCTGCTGCGTGCGTCTGGATGAGCCCCTGCCACCCCGTGGGCGCAGCCCGTCCCACTGGGCTGCCCTGCTGTCCTCTTGCTCCCTCTTCTCTAAATATAGAGCCTCCCTCTCCACACCTATCTCCAAGTGATTCGCTCCTCTCCATCCATCAGCCTCAGTCGCTGGTGCCTCCGTGACGGCTCCATTAGACACGCGCTCGGCAGCAGCTATATTTAGGAGTCAGGAAGAGAACGAGCCTTTGGGCTGCGGACAGCCCATAAATCCAGCTCCTGTCACCAAGTCACCATTCCTTTATCTGGAATGAGATCGAAAGAGGTGTTTGCAGATGAGGTACACGTGTCCGAACATGCGTGGAGGGAGGCAGGGGATGAAGAGGAGGAGGCAGAGTAGGGTGGAGAAGAGGGAGGAGAAGGGACTGAAGCACAGGCGCATGGGGCCAGGAGAAGCGGGACTTCCTAAAGGCAGGAGCGAGGGGAGAAGCGAGGCGGGAAGAGGGGGTGCCTGTCTGAACAGCATTTCTGTGCTGCAGCAGCATGCTGCCCCCCTCGCAGGGCTCTAAGGGGACTGTTGATACCTCTCACTGAAGAGTGTCTTCACGTGCCATGAGGTGGAGAGGGTGGATGTGCTCACCATCACTGTCCTGACCTGCTCGGGCTATGCCATGTCGGCGCCTCCATGGGAGCCTGCCTTCCTTCCCTCTCCCACCTCCCCCCTCCCGTTTTTTTACATCTGTGTCAAGTTGTAAAGAGTTGTGGGTGCCAGCTTGTTGACAGGCACAACACGCAAGGCTTGTCCTGATGTTTTAGGTGTATTTTAGGCCTCTGCTGTCTTGCCTTGTTCCTCAGTGGAAAGCGTTGTGGGATCCCAGCTGTGCACATGGCGTGCAGGCAAAACTGGAGCGGGAGATTGCTCCCTGCTGCCGTTGTCTGGGCGCTCCCACCACAGTGGGGAAGGAGCCGGTGTGCGGTGCAGGTACTTCCCCGACAGCACGTCAGCCCCCCTTGAGAACACGTGGTGCCTCCTTTTCCTTATGGCCGCAGCGTGCTTTGGTTGTGCTGCCGGGGGTAGAGTCCGGTATCCCCGCCTGACTCGGAGCTGAGAACGCTCTCCTCCACGAAGGATGGTGAGCAAGGTGAGAAGCTGCCTCAGATGATCCAGGCGAAAGGGTTATCTCCTTTAACTCTTTGCGGCTTGTTGCTGTGCTGATCAGTCCTTAAACATCTCTGTTTCCTGGCGTAGCGTGTCTTTTTGCCAGTAAGATTAATTCCTTGGTTCTTTGAGACAGTTTTTCCCAGGACTGCAGGGACGAGGCTCGGTAGACAACCACCTAATTGGAAGATTCACGGGGAGCCATCAGCCCCCCTTGTATCATCAGGCTCCAAGAAATCTCTCTCCGGATTAGGTAAACACATTAGGCGATGCACAGCGGCGAGGCTGGAATAGCACGTTGGATCACCGGGGCTGCTCCCTGCACGGTGATGTCCCCTAAATGCTCCTAAGCCGTGGCACTGCGAGGGCTGGGCTGCACCTCACCTAGCGCGCGGCATCCTTGTCCTCGCTGTCTGCGTGGGCTTGCTGGGGGGTTGCTGTGCACTTGCTTCTTTTTGGGGGGGATTGCCAGAGCACCTGCATTAATCTCTGGGATGCTGCATGTCCCGTGCCTTGGGGTCTCACTGTTTTGATCACGTGCCCCTCGGTAAAAAAAAATTTTTGAGCACACTTGCCCCCCGTACACATATATTTACTTATGAATTATATACCTGTACTACTCTGCTAATATACTATGTGCACTGTAAAGCRCATGCAAAAATAGAAACTAAAAAATAGTGAGATAAAGATGTAAGAAACACCATTCTTCAGCTCTTCTGAGAAAGAAGGGAAAAAGCTAAAAAAAAAAACCAAACATGCAAGAGGAGCAGAAAAACAAGAATGAGGGGGAAAAAAAACCAAAGCTGTATTTTCAGTAGTATTGAAAGTATCAAACCAGTACTGTATTTGGTGATTTTATTTCTAAGCTTTGGTAAAGTTAATTGTTCTTTCAACCTTGCCGATAGTAAGCATGTTTTGCCTGTGAAATGGAGATGCGTGCTGAGGGTGAGGTTCCCCAAGAGCAGGACATCTGTGCTGAAGTATGTACCTTGTACCCCATGCAGAGGCCCCTTTGGGATCGGAGAGGCTACTGCCAAGTCTCTGGAAGCAGTGTCTGGTAGTGGAGGGCAGCCAGTGCCTGTCAGGGACGTGTGAGAGGCAGGACAGCGTGTTGGCGGGGCGACACGGCTGCTGCTGCTGCTGCCTCAAGGGCTGTCGTCTGTCCCCAGGGTGGGGAGCTGGTGTTGTGGCTGCTGTGGCAGCATTTTCCTCTGCCAGCAGCGGTGGTTTCATGTGATCGTGAGACCAGAATGAAAGGTTTGAAAGTGCATCCTGTCCTGAGCTTAAAACAAAGTTCGTTGTATCGACAGTGCTGTAATAACAGTAAAAACTGCCCCTCTGCTTTTGCAGCCCCTTCCCACTGGCTGTTGCCATTCTGAATTCCAACGCAGGTAAAACCAATTGTTTACTTTGCATTGTTACTGCTTTGGGTGCAAACCGTTTTGTCCCTACTGAAGAAAAAAGGTGAGTCTCATCTATACTTTGCTCTTTATTTCCTCTCTTATTCATCCCCTTTATTAATTCCTTTTATCTGACTGCCCTAGTTAGCATGCTTAAAGACCTGCTGAATTTAAATCAGACCAACAGCCTGCCTGGTGTTGTAGCCAGTAGTGCAGTGAGCAGCATCAACGGCTTCACAAGAAAGTGGTGACAAAGTGGAGGAGTGGAGTTACCTGATTGTTTGGAGTCCCATCACCCTACTGTAGCCATGGCTGAGTTGGTTCGATGTAACGTACTCAGTTGGGTTAGTGCGAGGACCCAGTTGCTTTCTGCAGGGTGAGTCTTATGTACTAATCCTGGGTCATGCAATAAATTCATTTTTGGTAGTGTGATGCAAATTCCTTCTGTGTTAGGAGAATGGTAGCTTAAATTCTTTTTCATCTCCCTGTCATGTCTCCTCTTAAGCCATTAGCTGCAGACCGTATTTCGGATGTCTGCAGTGGCATCTCTGTCCACTTAGCCATGAGTCAGGCTGCCTTCCTCCAGCATCCAGCAGCCTGAAGGCCCTGGCATTCTCTTTGGTTGTCGGCTTCACAGATCAGGCTGGCAGGTTCTCTGGCTTTTTCACACTTCTGAGGCAGGCAAGTAGACTCCTGAGTTCTTACACCCTAAAGGGGAGATTTGGTCCAACAAATATGGCCTGAAAAGCCTGCTGCCCTGACTTTGGCCAAAGCGCTGTTGGGGATGGTGCTGGGGTTCATAGACGAGTGGTAACAAAAGTCTCTCTGGGTTCCCGGCTTTCCTTCCTCATAACTCCTGTGCACCTGGAGAGCTTGGTGACCACCAGGTGAGAAGGAAGGCTAACCAGGACTATTACCATCTCTTCTGTGGGAACTGCATCCCTCTGCCTTGAGATGTGCAAGATTGATGTGGCCAAACCGAACAAGGGGAAGGAATCTGGCTGCTGCCTTGGGACAGAATCATAGAAGCATAGAATAGTTTGGGTTGGAAGGGACCTTTAAAGCTCATCTAGTCCAACCCCCCTGCCATGGGCAGGGACATCTTCAGCTGGATCAGGTTGCTCAGAGCCTGTGCAACCTGACCTTGAATGTTTCCAGGGACGGGGCATCTACCACCTCTCTGGGCAGAATCACCTCCCTTGACCTGCTGGCCACGCTGCTTTTGATGCAGCCCAGGATACGGTTGGCCTTCTGGGCTGCGAGCGCACATTGCCGGCTCATGTCCAGCTTTTCATCTACCAGTACCCTCAAGTCCTTCTTGGCAGGGCTGCTCTCAATCCCTTCATCGCCCAGCCTGTGTTGATACTGGGGACTGCCCCGACCCAGATGCAGGACCTTGCACTTGGCTTTGTTGAACCTCATGAGGTTCACATGGGCCCACTTCTCCAGCTTGTGCAGGCCCCTCTGGATGGCATCCCGTCCCTCAGGTGTGTTGACCGGACCACTCAGCTTGGTGTCATCTGCAAACTTGCTGGGGGTGCACTCGATCCCACCGTCTATGTCATTGATGAAGATATTAAACAGTACTGGTCCCAATACAGACCCCTGCGGGACGCCACTCGTCACCAATCTCCATCTGGACATTGAGCCGTTGACCACTACCCTTTGAACGTGACCATCTAACCAATTCCTCACCCACTGGACAGTCCACCCATCAGATCCATACCTCTCCAGTTTAGAGTGAAGGATGTTGTGGGGGACCGTGTCAAAGGCCTTACAGAGGTCCAGATAGATGACATCTGTAGCCCTTCCCACGTCCACTGATGTAGTCACTCCATCATAGAAGGCCACTAGGTTGGTCAGGCAGGACTTGCCCTTGGTGAAGCCATGCTGGCTGTCTCGAATCACCTCCCTGTCCTCCATGTGCCTTAGTGTAGCTTCCAGGAGGATCTGTTCCATGATCTTGCCAGGCACAGAGGTGAGACTGACTGGC
>JAYKAV010002839.1:633027-686366 GCA_035582835.1 Phoebastria nigripes | reverse complement strand
GGCTTAGCAACTTCATCCATCAGTTCCTTCAGGACCCGCGGATGGATCTCATCGGGTCCCATGGACTTGTGCACCTTCAGGCTCCTTAGATGGTCTCAAACCTGATCTTCTCCTACAGTGGGTGGCTCTTCATTCTCCCAGTCCCTGCCTTTGCCTTCTGTGGCTTGGGCGGTGAGGCTCGAGCGCTTGCTGGTGAAGACCGAGGCAAAAAAGTCGTTGAGTACCTCAGCCTTCTCCACATCCCGGGTAACCAGGTCTCCCGTTTCCTTCTGGAGAGGGCCCACATTTTCCCTCGTCTTCCTTTTATCACCGACATACCTGTAGAAGCTTTTCTTGTTGCCCTTGACGTCCCTGGCCAGATTTAATTCTGTCAGGGCTTTAGCTTTCCTAACCTGATCCCTGGCTGCTYGGACAATTTCTCTGTATTCCTCCCAGGCTACCTGTCCTTGCTTCCACCCTCTGTAGGCTTCCTTTTTGTGTTGGAGTTTGTCCAGGAGCTCCTTGCTCATCCATGCAGGCCTCCTGSCGTTTTTGCCTGACTTCCTCTTTGTTGGGATGCATCGCTCCTGAGCTTGGAGGAGGTGATCCTTGAATATGACCCAGCTTTCTTGGGCCCCTCTTCCCTCCAGGGCTTTGTCCCATGTCACTCTACCAAGCAGAGGTAGAAACACACATGGAGTGTGTGTTTGCATTACCGGCACTGGTTCTCCTCTTTGGCTCTACTTTGGAGTCTTGGTGAAATTTGATGCCTTGATGTGGTTTAGAAGTTCTAGTGAAGAGATCTTACATTCGCAGAAGCTGTTTGTGTGCATGTGGGACTGTACACAAGCATGCATGGGAGTGATCACATTGACACATGTCTGCACACAGATTATTACTTGTTTATTAATAAATGCTTGCATGAAAGCGGGATTCACTCTGTATACTTGTAGGGGAAGCAGAGACAATGGAGAAGTGTTCCTATAACTCTCAGCTTTGTGATGTGTCTTTTTTTCTTGTAGAAACCAGAGAAGACAGAACAAAGCGTCTCTTCCGACATTATACTGTGGGCTCTTACGACAATTTCACCTCTCACAGGTAAGTATCAGCATCTTTGCTTTGTGTTTACGAGGAGATTCATTTCCATGGAAAAAGTATCTCCTTTTCCTGACAGAGCAGTATACGTTGTTTTAATTTCGTGAGAAGGAAACTTTTCTGGTTGTTTTGGTCAATTCAGTTACAGTCTAAATTATAAGTCCTAGATAAGGCTTAGTTGAATAAAATGTTGAAGCTGCAGGGCAGTCTGGCTCATGTCTCAGTTGAGGAACAAACATTCTGGAGAATTTTTGGTGTGCTCCGGGAACTGAAGAACATGAGTTGGATGCAGATGCAGAGTTACAGCTTTGCTCTGGAGGGGAAGAGGAGGATGCTGTCGTGCAGGGGGTGGCATGAAGACAGCTGTCACTCCAGCCTGTCGGCAGTACTGAGTGTGCTGCCTGGACTATAGGGGTGTTCACCAGCGCTGTTCTGGTACATGGCAATTGAGCGTACTCGCCTCGGCGTGGAGACTGACCTTTGGGAAGATGGTCAAACTTGATAGGGAATCAATTGTGAAAGCAGGGGTGATGTGGCTGGTTTGTGCTTGGTCTTGAGCGCATGTGGCTGGTGGACATGTTCGTGGGAGGCTGGGCTGTAGGAATGGGTCTGCTGGTTGGATTCAGGAATACACTTTTGGCACTGGGTTTCTGCGTTTGAGGGATAAATGTAGGGTTACTCTGTGGAATACGATCTCTGTTTGCAGTCAAGCTTTAGTGATGTTAAAAACTATTGGTCATTAAAGTAATTAGATGGACATTATTGCTTATGACATGACAGGAGCAAATTGTGAGAATTCATTATACAAAAACGAAGTTATCCTGCAGTCTTGGAGCTTACCAACAAAGCAGTGAATGTGTTCTGGTTTACTGAGCTTCTTATCCCAAATCTGTCTCCGTGGGTCTGAGCACTTTTTACTCAAAGTTATGTGTGCAACTTGTTTTGATTTTCAAAAATCCTGTGACATGCTTCTTCAGGGCTGTTTATATTCTTAACTGATCATGTGGTGAAAGAGAAAATGCTGCTATGACTCAGAAAACAGTAAAGAAATAAAACAGAGGAGGAAAATGGTCCATTTCCACCATGGCCGAATGCTACAGGGAACCCCCAGAAGGCCTGTGCTGGGGTCACTGGTTGCTCTTGGTCTTAAAGGGCAGGAAATAGGTCAAAATTTGCAGATGAGTCAAAATTACATTCCTTAAGCAAGAGAAGAGTAGGTGGATGGGATTGCATTAAGCTGGGTTGATAAACAGTGTGGTAGTAAAATAAATTTATTTTGGCACATGCGAGGTAACACACACCAGAAGAAGCACTGTGAGGTACTCTTGCCCATTAAAGATTTTTCAGCTCTTCATAATTGCTTAGGAATAAAGATCTGACATCACTGTGACATCACAGTGAAAACATCTTCTTTAGCACTGAGGTATTCAAAAAAACAGACAAAAGAGTAGGTCAGAAAATACAACTAAAGCAGTTGTGAAGGAGGGTCACTGGTGGCACTGGGTACTGGATGGTCGAACAGCAGCTGAACACCAACATGGAAAAACAAGAAGTAATGTATATGGGGAAAAAAAAAACGTAGCAGTATTTCATATTCAGTGAAAATGTTGGACTGACTTCTGCTCAGGAACAAGATTTGGACCTTACTTTGATTCCAGTCCAAACCTGAAAAAAAAAATTGAATTTTTGGAATTGTTAGGAAAGGAAAAAAGAACAAAATGGAAAACATCATTATTAATATCTTTGTATAAATCTGTACTGTACCCACATCTTGAAACCTGCATGCAGTTTTGGTCTTTCAGACTTAAAAAGTAATACTTGAAAAGTTGGCAGAGAAAACTAACAGGTGCTCAAAACTGTGAAACATCTTCCATAAGAGGTGAGACTAAATAGACTGAAACTCTCAAGCTTGGAAAATGATGCTGAAGGAGAAGGGGTTTGGTAGAAGTACATAAATGAGTGATACGGAAAAGGTGAACCAGAGGTAGTTGATCTTTGTCTCTTCCTGTGCAAGAACATGAGGTACTGAATGAAACAAGTTTGTGGTTCTTCATCTAACGTACAATTAACCTGTGCGACTCCTTGCTAAGTGACACTCTGAGGGCTAAAAACTGACAGGGGTTCAGAAAGCAGCGGGACAAAGCCGAGGAAGAAAAATCGTTTTCAAGCTTCTGAGTATGAAGAGACCAGCTCCGACTCAGGGACTCACTTATCATCCAGCAGTGGAGGTCAGGAGCACGTGGTGGGGAAGCATTGCTGTGTTCTCGCTCTGCTCTTCTTTCCTCGCCGTGTTCCCTTTATCGGCTGTTGCTGGGAAGGCAGAAGGACGGCTGGCCTGACCCGGTACGGCTGCTGCTGTGAGCTGTGGGTGAGGTGGGCTTTTCTCTGAAGCCCAAAGCAAGGTTTCCCAGCCCTACAGGGAGCAGATTTCAAGGCATGGCCTTCTCCTTGATATCTTCTGTAGCTGCTGAAATGGCTCTGTAGTCAGGCACCTGGCCAACAGTGGTCCTATTCCTGGGCTCTGAACTCTTCACTCCATGATGGAAGAAGCCTGGGCATCTGACCTGAGTGTCTTGAGAGCAGACTTTAGCCTCTTCAGAGATCTGCATGGCAGAATCCCATGGGATACCATCCTGGAGAGAAGAAGTGTCCAAGAGAACTAGTTGACATTCCAGGACAAGCTCCTCCAAGCTCAGGAATGGCCCATCCTGACAAGTAGGAGATCGGGCAGGGGCAGCAGGAGGCCTGCGGGGATGCACAGGGAGCTCCTCGCTAAACTCAGGCACAAGAAGGAAGTGTACAACAGGTGGAAGCAGGGAGAAGTGACCTGGGAGGCATATAGAGACGCTGCCCAATCTTGCAGGGATGGGGTTAGGAAAGCCAAAGCCCACCTGGAGTAGAATCTCGTGAGGGATGTGAAGGGAAACGGGAAAGGATTCTGCAAGTGACATCAGCAGCAAAGGGAAGACTAGAGAAAGCGTGGGTCCATTGCTGAATGGGGCAGGGACCCTAATGACAAAGGACAAGGAGAAGGCTGAGGTACTAAGTGCCTTCTTTGCCTCAGCCTTTACTGGTAAGACCAGCCCTCAGCAATCCCTGGCCCTTCAGACCAGAGGAAAAGTCTGGAGCAAGGAKGACTTGCCCCAGGTAGAGGAGGATCAGGATTCTGATTCCCTGGAACGTTCAAACAAACTGGACATATGCAAGTCCATGGGCCTGATGAGATGCACCGGTGAGTGCTGAGGGAGCTGGCTGATGGCTTTGCCAGGCCACTCGTGATCATCTTTGAAAGGTCACGGTGGTGAGGAGAGGTTCCTTATGACTGGAAGAAAGCAAATGCCACTCCTGTCTTCAAGAAGAGCAAGGCAGAGGGTGTGGGGAACTCCAGGCTGGTCAGTCTCATCTTGATCCCTGGGAAGGTGATGGAGCAACTAAACCTGGAAACCATTTCCAAACACATGAAGGGCAAGATGGTGATTGGGAGTAGCCAGCCTGGATTTGTGAAGGGGAAATCCTGCTTAATCAAGCTGACAGCCTTCTACAGTGAGGTGACTATCTTGCTGGATGAGGGTAGAGCAGTGGATGTTGTTTGTCTTGGCTTCGGTAAGGCTTTTGACACTTTCTCACGTGAGGCCCTCAGATGAACTGACAAAGTATGGTTACGTAAGTGGAGGGTGAGGTGGATTGAAAACTGTCCAAATGATCGGGCCCAGAGAGTTGTGATCAGTGGCACAAAGTTCAGTTGGAGGCCAGTCATTAGTGGAGTACCCCAAGGGTCAATACTGGGGCCAGTACTGTTCAACATCTTCATTAGTGACCTGGACACTGGGGCAGAGCGCACCCTCAGCAAGTTTGCAGCCAGTACAAAACTGGGAGGAGTGGCTGATACACCAGATGRGTGTGCTGCCATCCAGAGGGACCTGGGCAGGCTGGAGAAACGAGCAGAGAGGAACCTCATGAAGTTCAACTGAGGGAAATGCTAAGTCCTGCGTCTGGGGAGCCTCCAACTGTGGAGATATTAGAAACCTGACTGGCCATGGTCCTGGGCACGCTGCTTGAGCGAGGAGGTTGGACTAGATGATCTCAAGAGCGTAATTTTCCAACCTCACCAGTTCTGTGAGTTTCCCGACCAGCAGATGTAGACTGATGCAGCTTTTAAGCCCTCTTGTTGAGCTACATCTCCACAGGAGTAAACCCGCTGTTCGGATAGTTGTTTCTAGAATTGCACATTATGTGATGCATGCTCCCAGAATCCCTTGCCAACTCAGGCCCCTCGTTCAGACCCTTTCCTTCAGGCCAGTTTATTTTCCGAGTAAGGCAAAACAAAAACCGTACTTAGAGAAAGGTGCTTGCCCTATGGTCTGTGAGTTTTGTGTTGCTGCAGAGGAGCCCATCCTGGCTCTGGCTTGTTCCTGTTTTCCCTCTAATCCAAGGGAAATCCCCTCCACTGCCATATGCATGCCTCAGAAGTATTTGTCTGTATAAAGAGCCTGTGTCGTGGAGAAGGGTGCTGGGAAGGATGGCGGAATGGAGTCATCTCCCACAGGTGAATAAGCAGCTCTCCCATCTGTCTTACAACTTGGTCTCCAGGGACCCTCATGAAAGAGGGCAGCTGGGAGCAACATGCATGGATTGTTCTGCTGGGGGCAGTTTTGCTCAGAGTGGCCCCATTTCCCCAGAATCGACCGGCAGAGGAGGGGGAAGAGGTTGTGTGTATGCGCAATGCCTTTAGCTGCACCCTTAGCCAAGAGGAAGACCACATCTTTCCACCCTGAAGTCCCCCAGGGCTACGTGTCAGGAGGATGTAAGCCTCTTCTGGACCCAATCATATGTGGCTTCTTGCAGACCATAGTCCAGTTGGCCTTGGCATTCCTAGGCAGTTGATGCATGCAAATTACTGATAAACTGGACTGCTCTGCTAAAGTATGACTGGGATCTGCTGGGATCACAGTAACAGTGCTGACACTGAATGTGAAAACTTGGTGTTTTGACAGATTTTGGTGGGTTGAATTGGAAAAGATTGGAGGATTTTAGCTGCATCCCCATAGTATGGTGCGTAGTCATGCAACATAAAAGCATGAGGACGGCCACTCTGGAGCATGCTACAAGTCCTCCAGGCCAGTATTGTGTGTTGCACGGTGGCCAATGGCAGGTGCTTCGTGCAGTTATGAGAACAGAATAAGCAACCCAAAATATTATTCCTGCCTGCGGCAATTTTCTGTTCAGAGTCTTCCTGAGCCAGAGGCAGTGTCTTTGTATTTAATAGCCTTTAATGGATCGTTATTCCGTTAATTTGCCCGATGACATGCAACTCGAGTGCTTTCACTCTCTCTCCTGAAATGGAGAAGGAGCTAGGGTTGGCTTTGGTGGAGATGGTGAGATAGTGGTGGTGCCGAACAGGGGGGTACCTGTGTCTTCTGCTCCTGCTGTGTCAAAATACTTAGTGTGGCGACAGGAAATGAAAAAGAAGTTTCTTAAAGCGTATATATATGCTCATCACTCATTCATAGGTTGCTCTGAGCGCAAAAGTGAAACGTAGCCTCACCATTTAGTTAGGGAAAACCGATGCGAGGTAAAACAAGTGGCTGCCTTTGTTACCTTCCATGAGACCATGCGCTGGCCTTTCCAGAGCCTGTGCAGCACCCACCGCCCTGTCTGCAGGGTGGGTGATGTAAGCAGCGCTGCTGGAGCCATCAGCCATCCGACCAGCAAAAGGCATCCCACGACACAGGCACCAGGCGGTTGCAGAAGCATCATTTCAGTGGAAGCTTCTCTGCTCTGTTTGCTGGAGTTCAAAATGTGGCTATTGCTAAAGCACGGAGATGGCGTTGGTGACCAGGCTTGCAGCATGGGACCGAGCACAGCTGAGCGGAGCGGTCAGGAGTGCAAGGGTGCGTTTTGTCAGCGTTATGGGATGGAAGTGGGGTTTGGACTCGATAGCAGGCAGCTTGTGGGCATGGGGTGGTGGTCAGGAGTGTGGTATGAGGATTCACATAGTGATTTTAGGATCACCTTAATAAATAGGATAAACAAAATGGATTTTTTTCCCATTTTTTTAAATATTAAACATTTGGGCCAATAGATTCCTTGAGAGCAGACATTAAGAACTAACTAAGGTGCTGTAAGATCACTGCAGCAGATCGATTAACACGATTCGCAGGAGAGTGCTTATTCCATCATCTCTGACTTCACTGGAGGTCTCAAATGTGGGAGAAGATTAACATAATGACAATGTTTGAGGAACAACTTAAAAGTACTTGAGAAAATTACACACAAGTGACTTTAGATTTCAGGAAAAGCCTTTGAAATAGTTGCAGGTTTGAATGGATGCCCTGTGCAGTAGAGCAGGGAACAGCATTCACATGGCTGAACTGCAGATTTGGGTAGGGTATGTAATTTACTCTTTTTTGCTTAATAAGGTAGAAAAGAAAGCTACAAATATATGGAGGGGTATACATGAGAACATGAGAAGATACTAGGCTGTATACTGAATAAAAATATTTTCTTTTGTGGAGTCAGCCTCTGGGGAAGCGATGTTTCCAAGTTGTAACTTCACTAGCACGTTGCCAGTAACAGACCGTAGGGATGAGGTCTGCTTTGGCGGAGGGTGAGAGACTGTTCTGGGGCAGGTTCCTCACCTCTCATTGATATCACTTTGAAGCATAACTGTAGTTAAAGAAAGAAGAAAGCATGAGGCTGCTCCGGAGTCGAGGTGTGCTGGGGTGCACCCAAGGTCACCAGAGGACAATGAGAGCCTTCCCCAGACCTCTGAGGATGCGGAGCACGGGACAGGGCTCAGCAAACCTAATCTGGTCTGAAATAGGAATAAGGCAAACAGGAAGAGAAGTCTGAGCTTGTTCTTATCAGAAAGAGGCAATCACAAGGGGAATTGACTTCTCTGATGAACTATGTTAAGGGAAGAGATTAAAGTGATTCTAAATTAACTCTATAAAATTAAGAGCCCACATTCTACATGGCACAGCTGGGAAGGAAGAGATTTGGGAGCAATAGACAATTTAAGATTTTTTTTTTTTAATGATTCAATCACAGGGATTAGTTGACCAGGGAGAGGGATTACAACTGTGAGTATTCACAAGCCATCTGGATGGGCCTCCCCTTAGAAGAGAGGAAAAACATGACGTCTCTAAGCAGGCATTTCTGTGCCCTTAGATGCTGTGACTAGCCAAATATGTCGATACACAGAATTACAGAATAATTTAGATTGGAAGGGATGTCTGGAGGTTTCTAGCACAACCGGTTGCTCAGAGCAGGGCCAACTAGATCAGGTTGCTTTGCATGTCTCCAAGGTTGGAGGTCCCACAGCCCCTTAGGGCCCATGTCCCAGTCTTTGTTTCCAGGGTGAAAAAGTTTTCTGTGTATCTCATTACCATTTCTTGTGCTTCTGTTTGTGTCCATTGCCTCTTGGCCCATCCCTGTGCGCCTCCAAGTCTCTTCCTCTCTTCTGTACAGCCTCCCATGAGGTAGTTGCAGGTGGCAGGGAGGTGTCCACCGTCTCTCCTCCAAGCTGAGAAAGCCCAGCGCTCTCAGCCTCCCCTGGTACACTTTAGCCCCCATCTACTCAGGTGGACTGAGTGAGCAAATCAGTAATACAAGTGATTGGTAAAACCACCTAGAAATCATTGGGACTGCACCAATAACTTGCTATTTCTCCTTTCCCCCGACATGCAAGAGAGCGGTACCCGTGTTTGCCCTGCACAGCTGCAGTTCAGTGGCTGCCATTTCCTTCTCTTCTCTAGGTCCTGTTCAGGGGTCATCCCTCTTGGCAGTGTGAGCATAGCTCGTACTCCCCCATCGATACCGGCATCTTTGCCTGCATCAGGCTCTGGGATCTCCCATCGCCTGAGGACCTCCTCTGCACATTCGTTTCCTGAGGCTGTACGTGCCTCCAGGGAGGCCAGGGCCGTGCGGGCAGTGGGGACATACAAGCAAAGAGCTGGTTCCCATTCTTCCAGACATGACCAAGTAAAAGGAGTTGCTCTGGATTTCCTCGAGCTGTTTCATGGCTGTGTGTGGCTCTGAGGCAGCTTCCTTTAGTCTTTTCCATTCTGCAGCTTATTTATTGGCTGTTCTTGCCTCATCAGTCCCCAGCGCACTGTTAGTTTAGGATTGGTATTAAAGCGTGCTGAGTGGGTGGAACCCTCCCCGATTTCTGCTCCTGCGAGTTATCGTCTAGGAGGCAAGCAGCAGGCAGGGAGTTGGAAATTGCATCGGCTTTTTCTGTCATTCTGTCTAGTTGTGACTAATTAGCAAGCCCGGAGAGAAGCTGTGTTACAGGCAGGGCTCAGCAAGGAGCGTGGAAGAGGCCTAGGTAATGGCCTGGCAGGGCAGGGCATCGAAAATACCCCTGCAAAAGGAGTTCCATGCTTAGAAATGGAGAGGGGGAATGAATCTTTGACAAATGTATTGTGCAACTCGAGCTGCTGGTCAGATGGCGGCAGCTGATCTGGAGAGGTCCCTGCTTTTGATGTATTGCAGGAAATGGGGTTTTATAGTGGCAAGCCCATCTAGTTGGAAAAAGGTAGGGCTAGTGCAGCCTTCATTTCTATAGCAACAAAAGTGTAGAGGGAGAAAATCAAATCTCTTCGTGAAAAGGCTTCTGTATAATCCCACTTGTCAAATTAACGTGCCTTCAGAATAGTCTTTTAAGATCTTTTGGTGAACAGTATCTTTTGGGACCACGTACCTCTTTCACAGAGAGTTTCAAGAACATGAAATGGTAAAAAGTGAACTCCCCCCAACCCCGTGCTTTCCCTCAGCAGTCCTTGTGCTTGGGTCCTGCACCAGACTGCTCAGCTTTTTCTGAAATTTAGAATTTCAGAATTGGTGGGTAATACGAGGCTTTGTGGCCTGTTTTATACAAGAAATAGGACCAGGTAATGATATAATGAACTGATTGAAGCAGAGTGCAGCCAGCCAGCATGAGCTGTTAAGAAAGGTGCCCAAGCAGAACAGCTCCAGCCTTCAGAGCTGCCTATTAATGATTAAAGGAGCGTTGGAAAGGGGAACTGTTTACTAAACCCCATTCATTCTCCTCTTTAAAAAAATATTCAGGAAAACTGGCTAGCAGTTTGAAAGCAGGTCCTGGGGAACTGTACGAACAATCTGTCCAAAAATTATTTGCCAGGTGCAGAAAAGTTAGTGGGGTTTCCCTTTAGTTTTTCCTTTCTTTTTGCAGCTAAGCAAAGGATGCTGTGCCCAATGTCACTGCTGTGAATGTCGCTGTAGGTGAAATGCTGGAGCAAAGGGCTTATGGCGGGGTGCTGGGAGGGTCAGCGCGCACCATCCTTGGTATTTGTCAGGGGACTTGGTCAAAGGAGTCCTGTTTTCTGCAGTGTATTTGCAATAAGTTTTGGTCAGGTAGTAGGCAGAATACAACCAGAACTTGAAAGAGGTGACAACTGGTAGAGCTGTTGGCCACTAAACAGCTCGTCTGAGACGAAAGTCTTTTCTGGCTGCTTGTGTCTCTTGAGTTGAAAGTCTTTGAAGCACATACCTGCTTAGCGATGGATTCCTGTAAGGCATTTTACTCTGAGAGGTTTTGGAGTCATGTGGGTAGTTCTCAGCAAGCATCAGCTGGGCAGCAGCTGATGACACATATAGGATGTTAGGAAATAGAAAAGAAATAGAAAGTCTGCTAAAAATAGCGTTATACTTCTATGTAAATCCACAGTTTGACAGTCTCTTACTTGCAGTTGTAGTTTACCCATCTGAATAAGAAGAATTAGAAAAGGTTCAGAGGCAACCAACAAGGGTGACCCAAAGCACGGCCCACTTTCATTTGAGGAAGGGTTAAATAGACTGGAACTCTTTAGCTCGGGGAAGAGGTGCCCGAGGAAGGTTTGACGGAGTTTTATGAAATCATGAGTAGGCAAGGAGAAGGTGAATATGGAACAATAGTGATTACTCAGTACAAAGGAATGAGGTGGCACTCTGTGGAATTAGCAAGCAGCAAGATTAAAATAAAACAAAGTACTTTGTCACACTGCAGGTGATTAAATTGTAGAATTTATTCCTATTGCATGTTGTGGAGGCCAAAAATATAAATGGATTTGAAATGAAAGTACAAAATTACTGGAGAGTAAATCTGTGACCAAGAAACATTGTGACCTGTTCAGAGGCTTGAGATGAGGAATGCGGTTACTGGCTTTCAGACGCGGGCAAGGTATCACATGGGTGGATCACCAGTCTTTTATTCTGTTTCTTATAGTCTTTCCTTTGCTGTTTGTTACTGACCGTTACTCACGAACGGATGCTGGTGTCACCAAACCCCTAGTCTTCTGCAGTGCCCCTGTCCTTGTATTCTGGTTTACAAGAGGACATCAGGTGGAAGGAATCAGCCTCCCTCTGTACTTTAACATTGAGTGCAATTGAACACTCAAGACTAACTTTTAAAAAAACAAGAAACCACCAACCACAAAAAGTCACAAATTCCATAGAGGGTATTTTCTTGTTCCTTCATGCTAGGTGGAAGAATAAAACAAGTTAGACCATGTTGAAGCCTTTTCATTTCTTCTCAGCCACCTTTAGAGATGAACGACTGATCAACCACCTGGTGTCTTTGAGCAAGGCATAGATGTTTTCTCTGATGCTGCACTTTGTGTAATGGTTTTCTCCCATCTGCTGAATGCGGGAGAGGAGAGGCTTTTGTCATCTGTCGTTAGTGGAGAAATTCATCTTGTGTAACTTCAGACAGTTCAGTACCTGTCTACCTGACCTTATTGTCAAGGTCCTCTTTATAGTATGCAGTAGTAAAAGGGGACTTGCAGGGTGCAATTAATTTCCATTTAAAACAATCATTTAAGCCAGATGAATCATGACCTCATCGTGCATCTTTCGCTCCATAAGTTATGAGGGAACCATGGGAGTACTAGCACACATGGAGATGTGTACGCCATCACTGTCAAAACTTAGGCAAGGTGCGTCCTACTCTAGGTGTTGGCAACAAAAGGTCTTCATTTAACTACCCAGTTAAACCCGGTGGCTTGATGCAGAAAAATAGGGTCTTCCATAGCAAAATTTATCTGACTTCAGATACATTCCCTAACACGACGTGACTCATCCCCTGCAATCAGTACCTTTCCCCTCATTGCACCAAGACTTGCTACTGCTGTGGTCCCTTCCCCTGTGTTGTGCCCCAGTACTGTGAATGTCTTCAGCATCATTATTGTTGTTCACTGACTTGGAGACCTGAAGGAGCAGAAGAGAAACGCACAGCCCCTCTGTTAACTTCAGCTCCCCAAAGCGTTTAAGCATTGGGGCAGGCATCATCCTCCCCTTTTCTGGACAAGAATGCTTGCTTGACGAGGGACAGAAGACATGGCAAATGCCCTCAGTGAGTCACTGCAAATACTGCAAATTTGTAGGCAGGATGAGAATTCAAAATCATCTTGATGGATAGAAACTATTGTTTGAAAATGCTTAGATGCAATTCAGTAAGGAGAAATGCAGATTACCACAGCTGCGGAAAAGTAATCAGCTGTGCAAATGCAGGAAGGAAAAGAATGGAGAAGAGGTTCAGAAGTTATAGTGACTCCTAAGCTGAACATTGATTAGCAATATCAAAATGTTGTAAAAAACAAAGGTAATGGGATATTAAAACAGAAGTCCAGCAAACATTCTCCTTAGCTTAGCACTGGTACAGTATAAATTGAGGTGCTGTGCTGAGTGAGYGCATGGTAACAGTCTTCAAATGCATAATTTAAACTGCAGAGGTGGGAATAAACTCTGCACCGTGCCTTTTTGAATAGGACAAGAGGTAATCAGCAACAATCACAGCAAACAAAATTTTAGCTAGGCAGTAGGAGAAAAATTCTAATTATAAGGGTAGCATAGCATTAGAAAAGATTGTCTAGGTAGTTATTTAAAGGTCTCTCATTGGAAAATAGAGAACATTTTAGACAAACATCTGTTAGGAATGTTTTGGTATAATTGATTCTGCAATGGGGCAAGGCTTCTTAAAATCACTTGCAGACTGGGGTTTCTGTGAATTTTATTACTGTTCCTTTGCTAAATGTTGACAGTCCTTCATCAAGTGTTCCACTCCTGATGGATAGGGCTTCAGGCTGCGTCTGTCACTGCAAGCCTTGGTAGCTATTCTTTGAGTGTCATGAGGAAAGGGAAACAAAAGTATTTCTTCAACATGACCAATTGTAAGTTATTTGTACTTATTTCTAGAAAGCAATTAAAAGCAGGAGATTGTCATATTTCTCTGAGCTGTATCATTATCTGCAGAAACTAGAATTATGAAAAATACTGCAGATTCTTACAATATCTTCTTAGTGAATTTTGGTGGATTTTTCTTTTGATTAGAGTCTGCTGGTTCTTGTTCTTCCAGGCAGAAGATAATCAGATCATTATAAACAAATGAAATTAAAAAAATGGTGTCAAAAGTTCTTTCCTCTAGCACTTCTTCAACTCACAGTAGTTCCATTAAATAGGTAAGAATTACCAAAAATGTTTTCTGTTTTGACAAAATATGAGTCAGAAGGGGCAATTACATTTAATATGATTTCCTGTGTATAACAGCCCATTAAATTTTACCTAGATATTGTATTTGATTACAAAGACTTGTAGTAGACTAAAACATTAGTATATTCACAAGACTAAACTGTTCTTTGCCTCAAAAGCCCTTCCACAGTGAGGGGATTTAACAGATACAGTTTTCCAGCAGAGGACTAGCATCACAGGATGCAAAGGAAGTGAAGACTCCTGGATTTTTTTACCAGTCTAATTTGGGAGATTATTTGTTCCCCTCTTCAAATATGGAAATTGTTTGACTCAGAGCATGCAAGAATCCTTGCACGAGCTCAGAGAACTGGCTCGCCCTATCTGTTGTCATTTTTCCTGTTCTGACCAGTTTTTGTGTTTCGCCTTTTCCTGAAGCAGCATCTGCAAAGGGAGGGAGTAGAAAGGAGAAGATGGGGGTGTGTGACCATTACAGATTTCAAAATGAGAAGTAATCGCAGCTTCCAAACAGCCTAGTCCTCTCCCATACGTAATCTGGAGAAGCAAGAGTCCACCACTTTCTTGATGTGGTGCTCAATGTTCAGTTGCCCTCTCTAGCGGGAATTCTGCCTTATTTCAAGGCTCTTGAATCACATCTTGAAATCTGATCTTTTTTCTTAGCATTGTTTGAAAATTCTAAAACACTGGAAGTATTTTTCTTTCCATATATACCTGTGTATAGTGATCTAGATGCCTCTTGACCTTCTCTTTGATAGGAATAAATCAAGCTGAATTTCACATTGTAAGACTTCCATTCCTACTCCTGGGATTCTTTTTTCATTGCCTTGTGGTCTCAAATGTTTTCGTGTCATTCTTGAAGACACCAGCTGGACTGTTCTGGTAAAGTCATGTGTACAGAGGGAAGAGCATTTTTTTTTTTCCACTGCATCATTTTTATAAGTCCAGAGATTGCCTTTCTTCACTTGATTGCAGTGAGAGCTAATGTTGTGGCGGTATATCCTTTTTGAATTGTTGCTTTCCACGAATGTCTCTTATCTTGAAAACAGAGCCTGTATTTTTGACACTTTGCATTTACCTGTATTAAAAACTCTTTTTGTCCCGAGTATTTAATGATGCAGTCCAGATCTCTCTGACAATCACTTCTTCTCTACTATGTCAGCGTTCTTTGTATCCTCTTCAAACACAAAGATCTTGAGTTTCTAAATCAGGGGGTTACATTGTTATTCACAAACTGGATATGGCTTATTCAAAGAGTCTGTCCAATCTCTAAAATTATTTGGGATGTTTCCTGATACTTGTGTGGTCAGCCCTGGGACTGCTGCCACCACGCTCGTGTGACCGCAATGAAGTGGGACACAACTCTAACGGTGCAAAGGTTGGACAGCTCTGGTATAGACCACCGATTGCAATATGAATTAGGACTGGTCCTTATGGGGCTAACTGGAGACAGCTGCCCACGCGGCGTCTGCATGCTTTTGATTACATTTTTTGGCCTTTTGGTGAGTGCACTTTTAGTATACTAATATGTCCTATGAGAAGGTTGCAGTGTATGGAGTTAATTCATGTGCAGTGGTACCAAACCCTTAAGCCACAGTACATGATCTCCTGTGGTTGCCATCATCAATTATATTAGGATCTTGACAAGGTGCTTGACAGGATCAACCTCACATTAACCACACCGATGAGATTTCCTATTCAATCTTCTAAATAAAGCATTCTGTTACTTTACTTAGGACTGGAGCGAGGCTGATAGTTTATAGTTCTTGTGTCATTCCTGGCAGTCCTTCCAGGGTCTGGAATTTCCCAAGTTTCCAGAATTTCTTAAATACTGACGTTTGTTACTGAGATAGTGCCTTAGGTGATTTCTCTAAAGCTCTTCAGTGTAAAGCATTCTGGCTTCCGGATTTGAAAATGCTTTATTTTAACAGACGCTGCCTCATGCTCTCCGTAGAAGTGACAAGTGTTCTGTTTCCACCCACATCGTTCTAGTAGATGATGACAGTGCCCTTCTCTGTTCCAAACTCAGTACCAAAGTACCTACTGGACATTTCTGCCTTTCCTACATTACAGTTCACATTTCCTCACCCACCTCAGTGCTGGTCTTATACTTGAGCCACATCTAACTTGTAGGCAATCTCATCTTGCAATGGCGATGCTGTAGGAGCTATGACGAATACATGTTGAAATGGTAGTTGGTGTACACTACAGATTGTAAATGCTCTTGAAGGAGTAAGATGCTTCAAGAGAAACCATGAATCTTGACACTCAGCAAGTGAACAAAATGTGTTTTGCCCCACGTACTCTGTGCAGATTCATCTCACTAGAGAGCTTTGTGAGACCAGATTATTTCAACTGGACTCATATTAACTTTCCAGCCAAAGCAGGATCTGCAGCATCCCTTGTACTCAGTTAAAATAAGAGAGGTTTCTACTGCAGGCTTGTTAGCTTGTTTGTTTTTAACTGTCCTTGGGCAAACATTTGCCAAGATCTTTATGCCAGTGGTGTCCTGAAGATCAAATGCAGCATGTGCTCTTGGTTTGTGGTGGCATTTTCTCTCAGATTGCGTGCCTGGAGTTCAGCTGCCTGTAACTCTTCCAGCGAAGTAACTCGTGACTTGTGCTAAGATTGCAGAGAAGGGTAATTCAGACCCTTGTGATACATCTGTTAGAAACACGCTTTGTAAGAACAAGGACTAAAAATGTGATGCAAATCGTCTAGTCAGAACAGAAATGCTGTGATCGCTGTTTTACTGCTCGCTTACCTGTGCGATCTTGGTCTGATCGTGACATGGGGGCCGCGCGGGGGCCGGGGAGATGCCCCTTGCGCCCACGGGTCACGTCCTGCGGCTGGCAGACACAGACAGGCTGGAGTCTGCTGGCTGGGGGCCGAATACCGTCACTTTGGTAATAATGCGAACGCTTTTAACAGTGAGGGTAATTTATTGTTAAATGGCTGAAGAATATGGTGGATTCCCCTCTGTGGGGTAACCCGTCAGCACTGGGCAGATGCGCATCTGAGCGGGACCGACACGGTGAAAATCTGCAGCTTGCCCTTTACGGGAAGCTGTCCTTGGTGAAGACACTCTGGTGAAAAGCCACCTTCCTCGAGGCAGGGGGTTGGGACCGACTAGTGAACGGGACTGTCGCAGGGAGTGCCCGATGCCAGTCTCTGGACCTTGTGCCGCCGTTGGCCGCGGGTGCCGGAGGCGAGTGCTGCTGTGCCCAGCTGGAGAGCGCGGGGCGAGCGCGAGCAGTGCCAGGACATGTCGGGGCAGAGGTCTGCAGCCACGCGGCTGGGAGCAGATCACATCAGTACTGAGTCCTCTTGTGCCATGGGTGGTTGTTTCAGAGTAAGCTGGTGGGGCCAGGGGTGTCTGTGGTTGTCTAGCGTCTGCTACGCTGGCTGCACCCTCAGGGCTGGGCAGGCCTGAAACGGGGCGGTGGGGGTAGCCAGGTGGGGCTGGAGGGGCTGTGGAGGAGCTGTGCTCTGCGGGAGGCTGCTCTGGCGGTGTGTGCTGAGGAGACCTGGGTTCCTGCCCCAGTGCCCGAGCTCCACCATCACCTCCTGAGCGCAAGGGGCACCGGGAGCAGAGCAGGTCCCCGGTCACCACCTGCCTGCAGGCAGCCCACCCCCAACCCCTTCACTGCCACATCCATCCCTCCCGGCAGAGCCCACTGGTGAGATCCCGGGGAGACATGCCCTGACTGGGGAGGGGGGCAGGCCAGGGAGCTTGGGACCGGTGCATGGCTGGCAGAGCTGCTCCAGAGGCTGCCCACGGAGGCTGCCGGGTGGGCTGGAGCTGGGCACTTCTGTGTCCTGGCTCCCAGGCGAGCCCCAGCCTCCTCACCCTGCTGGTCRTGGGCGCCCTGGCCAGGTGGGGGGCTCCTGCCAAAGGCCATGACCCACTCAGGGTGTAGGTACCCATGGAGTTCAAACAACAGTAATAATGGGTCTTTGTTTTGTGATTTGAATTTAATCCAGTTAGTACAACATTTAATATGCTGACATCAGTTATGGGGATTTGAAAGTAGCTTCCTGGCCCATCTTCTGTAGGAGATGCTGAGGAAGAGAAGATTCATTCCAGAGGAATGATTATAGCTGGTTCTGGCACTTCACATAAAGGCCAAGTAGGGTTTCGGTAGGGTGAGGGAAAATTCAATCACCAAATGGGAAACTGGATGTTTCAGTCAGAGATGTCATTTAATAATGGGTCCCCGCTGGTGTWCCGGAAGAGCTGTTTTCATCCTCATGAAATTAAATATCTTGCTTTCTCCAGTGGGTTTCATAGATCTTGTGGCAAGAGAAGGTTGAACCGCAGATCTTGGAGGCAGCTGACTTGCAGAATCGTAGAATCACAGAATCATTTAGGTTGGAAAAGACCCTTAAGATCATCGAGTCCAACCGTAAATCTAACCCTGCCAAGTCCACCACTAACCCATGTCCCTAAGCACCACATCTGCACGTCTTTTAAATACCTCCAGGGATGGTGACTCAGCCACTTCCCTGGGCAGCCTGTTCCAATGCTTGACAACCCTTTCAGTGAAGAAATCTGTCCTAATGTCCAATCTAAACCTCCCCTGGCACAACCTGAGACCATTTCCTCTCGTCCTATCGCTTGTTACTTGGGAGAAGAGACCGACCCCCACCTCGCTGCAACCTCCTTTCAGGTAGTTGTAGAGCGCAATAAGGTCTCCCCTCAGCCTCCTCTTCTCCAGACTAAACAGTCCCAGTTCCCTCAGCCGCTCCTCATCAGACTTGTGCTCCAGACCCTTCACCAGCTTCTTGCCCTTCTTTGGACACGCTCCAGCACCTCAATGTCCGTCTGGTAATGAGGGGCCCAAAACTGAACACAGTATTCGAGGTGCAGTGCTGAGTACAAATAAGGTGCTGCTGCTTTCCTAACTGTGCATGAGTGTTGAACTGCTGAAATGACCTCAGTAGTGGACAAAGCTTCACATTACAGATGAAGGCAGAAGAAATAAGTGTGTGACAGTAACCTGCAGTGCAGGTTCTTTAGCATTCTAAAGAAAAGTGTTTTGGTTGCGTACTAATCAGATTAGCTCTAGGCACGTGAGTGAGATGCACCAACTGCCTGTTTGAGGCATTTTTCAAAACTGCTGTGAGCAGCAGTGTGCACAACTGACAGCACTTCCCTGGGAAGGGCGCTTTGGAAAAAGGCACAGAAACACCACTGAGTGCAAACCATAGGTAGAGGTAATGGCAGAAAGCAGCAGAAGCCGTGGTGTGTCGTATTGGTACAACATAAGCATGGTTTGAGCAAGCAAAATCAACAGTCTTAAAACTTCCTCTCCACCCATCTTTCCGTCTCCAGACTGCACTTGTCATACATTCCCATCTGTAAATAATGAGTTAAGTCTGTCAGTAGCAGGCCTGAATGCTAATTATCCCCCAGTATAATTATCAGCCTCAGCTTCATAACCAATGCTACGGGGGGGAAAAAGCCTTTACTTTGCCCTGCAGTCCCTTCTGCCCTGCTTGTGAAGGGCATCTTTAAATGGCATTATTAAGGCATGCAGAAGATAAGCCTGTCCCCACTGCTTTCTTGCCAGACACAAGTTACCTCCGGCTGTCATTTGTGTGGCACAGAGCCTGAGCAGGACCTTCTCAGCTTGCTAGAGCCGATGCAGCCGCTCGCCCTCCTGCTGAGCATGGGATCTCAGCATCCTCAGACAAGGAATGCTCGCGTCAGCCCAGAGAAGAGTGTGTGGAGCTACCCATATGTTAGCTGCATATATTTGCATGTATGAATACCAATAGTCATGTGCACAGCAGGAATAACATACTAACAAATCACAATAGGTTTTATAATTATTTTGCGTGGGTGTAAATTACTATTTCAGCTGCAGGGCAGAAGAGAATCAAACCATAAATCTGTCCCTCTTCCTCTGTACACTGACTGCGGCGCTGGTTCCGAAGCAATCGAGGGTGCTGGTACGCTGCTGCTGTTTGTGAATGTTTTGTGAGGGTGATTTTCTTGTAATGTTTGTCTTGTTAGGAATGCTAATTAACTTTCAGGCTGGTGACTACTTGGATCACTTACCTTTTTTTAAAAAAATAGTATTCTGTTTGCTTTCCTTAAGTTTCTGCTACATTTATGTTCTTTTCTGTCTTTTCAGGAGTGGTTATCAGGGTTGCTATACGTCCTCCCATGGTGCAAGTATTAATTATCAAAGTATTTCCATTCCTATTACTGTCTTGGGGTTTTTCATGACATGGCCTTCGTATACAAATACTTTTTCATTTCCTCGTTGTTTAAACTGAAGTGGACTAATAAATACAAAGTATAAGAAGTCAAGAAGTCAAAAGTATTACATCGCTAATAAATGTGATCTTTTTTCTACTTCACCATCCCCTGGTGTTAAGAGAAGCCTCTGGCGTATTACTCCTGTGCTGTGAGTTCGAACTTGTTAAGAGTTTGAGTGAGAGTAGGGTGAAACTTGGAGTCACCAAGGCCGAGGTGATGGTTGGTGTCTGCAGAGCTGCTGGTGCAATCTGTATCGTGGTGTCTGCTGCCTCAGCAGGTGATCTGGTCGGCTTTCATTTTTTTTTAGACAGCCGCAGAAATGCAAGGTTTCAGATCCATTATGATGTTCTGCTTCCTTGAGTAGCAACCATGCCTGAAAGCTATTTTCCACATTTGGTTTTTCAGCAGATCATTACTTTCTCCCATACAATCCTTACCACGTTATTACATGCCTACGTCATGGTCATCTTGGCCTTTTCATTTTTTGAAGACTGCTTGTAAGCTTAGTGCTGTGACAAACAGCTTGCTTAGCAGCAAGGAAGGCTGGGCTGAGTGCGTTATGTATGCACTGCATTGATTTCCAATTCCGACCATCGGTGGTGAACAAGGCTCTCTAAAAAATTAGCGTGAACTCTTCCATAGTAAAACTCAGCCGAGGGTTTTGGCTGACAGGCCTTGGGATGCGTTGGTGGAGTGCGGGGGCCTAGTGCCCCGAGGAGCGAGCCCTTGGCTGGGGAAATGACCCCGCTTCCTTTTCAGATGGGCTGTGTTTTGCTGGGGTCATGTTCCTGTTCAGAGACAGGTCTAGGATGGTCTTTCACAGCAGTACGTGTCGTTTCTAGGTGCTTTTTTATGGGTGGGAGAACACTTGGGGCTCTGGACAACCAGCGTGCATTATTATCAGTACAAAATTAAAAGGAATAAATATGTTTCTGGAACATATCTCCTGAAAGAGAGATTTGGGTTTTGTCTGCAGTCCATTTTATGTGAATGTGACAGTAAGTAAGGGAGGACAGGGAAGAAAGGGGAAGTGATTGATCTAAATTTCAGTATTTCAGATTGATTTTCAGATTGATACTAAAATTCAGTAATGTAAGGAAAAGTGGCTCATGCCAGACAGTGACAGACTCTTGATGATTCACATCTACATCGCTCTGTTTGTAAGTTGGAGAGGTTACTTTCCACATCTAGCTGGACTTGGAGCAAAGGAGCACTCATGTTGAATATTAGCAGCATTAGGGTTGTGCAAACAGAATTTCGCTAACACCGCTTCTAGCTGTGTCAGTGGAATAGATGTCTTTGTCACTAATGTCAGTAGAAGTAGCTGATAAACACAGGAGGCGGCTTAGTGAATTAATTGTTTTTCACATGATGTCTTTGCTGGTTGGAAACCCGCTATAAGCACTGAATGTTAAATTACCAGCATAGAACGTATAAAAAAGAGGTTTTGTTTCTGGGTGTTCATGTTCTAAACAGAGATGACAAAATATATTGTGAGAGCCAGAGTGTGTTAACTTAAAGTTATTCTTAATTACAGTAAAAAGTTAATGATAATTATTACAGAGGAAATGTGTCAGACCCAAGGGAAACAGCCGTTGTGTTAAAATGAGAATTGTGCAAATTACTGGATATCGTGAGTACGACATGGAAATGCTGAGTCCAGGAAGAAAATACAGTGACGGAGGCTGCTGTGTGGGGATCACCCAGGATATTCCACCTGGCCGCTTCCTATCACAGAACACTGCAGCGTGGTTTTGCGAAGTGGACCCATCCAGTATTGTGAGATAAGTTATTTTCATCTGATGAGTACATTTGTGAAATGATCTTTGCACGATGCTGCCCCTTAAAATGAGCCAGGAAGCCGAGCTAGGTCTGTGTGAGCTGTCAGCGGTCTCTCTCAGCCAAGCTGGTGTGAGAGGTGAAGATTTAATCAGGGCTCTGCATGCAGCCCTGGCTGGAGCGATGCACAGTCACGCTGCTCCTTGTAGAGGGACCATGACGGGTCAGAGATGTTGCAGCTCCTACCTGGTTTGATTCATGAGAAAGCAGTTCAGCTAGACAACTGAAGACATAAAACCAAAAAACATCATTCAGTTTTTTTCTCATTCTGAAGGTGCTAAGTCATTTATTAAAGAGACAGGAGCTGTCAGTTAAGACCATGAAGGATGTGTTGATCAATAGTGACTACGCTGCTTATGCTGAGTCTGGAGCAGCTGCAGTCGCAGTGTGCACCTGATCTGGACATGCCTACATGCTAAGGGTATTTCTTGTTGCAAATGTCATGGAAAGGATCAGTGTATGCATGTGTGCAGTCAGGGGAAAAGCCTTACCTCAGAGCTAGCAGATGATGATGATGGTGGGAGTGCTGTCCAGGGACACACTCTGATGATTAGTACTGAGACATGGGCGTTTTACATTCTGACACATACAAAGCTGCTTCAAAGGTGGGCACAGCCATTCATGGCATCACCAAGAAATTATAAAGGTCCCCTCTGACTCATCTCATGAACCAGCCGATGACAAGAGTCTGCTGGCACTAGAAGTCATCCCTGTGGATTGCCAGAACAGCAAGGGAGCAGCTGCAGTGTAAGATGCTGCGTAGATGACATCTGTCCTCTTGGAGAAATTAAATAATTGCTATTGAGCTCTTAGAGAATTAGGACTAAATTGGTCAAATCTCGAGTTGCAGCAGTACACCTGGTAAAATAAAATAATTTGTAAAACAGCAAGGATAAAGTAATGCCTCACTGAGTACTGCCTCCGCTGATGAAGGCTGTTGAAAATCAGTTCCAACATATGACCCTTAAGCAAGTTGCTGCACCAGTTGGTGAGGTTTTGGTGTGCACTCATGGTCCTCAGAACAGGGCCCTCTGAGGTCGTGTGCTTATGCACTGATATTTCAGCAAGAGTGGGAAACTCAAATACCCAGCAGCTGTGTGAAACCCAGGCGCTCCTTCCGCAGGCTGCGAGGTGTTGAACTGCTCAGCAAATTGGACCCCAGTGCACAGTTTCAGCAAAAAGTTTTTCTCATTGCATTCACTGTTCCATTTAGGGGACACGAGCTTCTTTTCTTACTGTTTTGAACATCTTGTGAATCTAAGATCTTTCAAAAGACAGTAAGACAGTCGTTCTCGGTGATTTTGGGACCTAGCTTTGAGCTTCATGAGGATGATGTCAGAACATATTGCAGCTATCACAAGGAGCTGCATTTACCTTTAATGCAAACCGGTACAACTTGAAGAAACAGTGCTCATATCTTGGGCCGCATAGCCATCAGTACCATTAAATAACTCAAAAGGCTGGAGACTATCTGCAGAGTGCAGCAGCTGCCAGTATTACAGGACCGAAGCACTGCCTGAGGATGATCAGCTCATTAGACAAGTGTGTGTCAAGAAAACCTGACATCTGGGGACGCTGGATGAGTTGCTGCCCTCCAGCACTGAGTATTTCATCAAAGCGAGCGTGACCAACTCCACAGATGGAGCTGGTCGACATAACCAGTACCACAGCCTGTGACAGGTGCTGGCGTCAGCGCCACGAGGATGGGACTCCCAGATACCGGTGAGTCCTGGTGTGGAGATTTTGTAAAAGAAGTACGAAGGGTGGTATGATTAAAATATCAATGGAAATGTCTGTATGAGAAGGCACCAAGAGAGACAGTAGATCAGGGATCAAAGGCATGGCCTGTATGGATAACCCCAAACACAATCAGCAGTAAAACCAGTCAGCACTGAAGGCTGTGTTGCTGACCTGGGCTGCCCACAGTGCAGATGCTGGGTTAGATAGAAGTCCTGCGTGCTGATAATGCCACCGCACAGATGACTTGTTGGCAGACCACCTGCATTCTGATAACGGGAGGATGGCAACAACATCACCGCACACTGCGTGTACCATTCCTCAACCTTTCAATCCAGCAGGAAGACAGACTGTAGCCACTACATACCCCGAATGAGGAAAGAAAAGGTAGTTGTCAGCAGCCTTGCTAGGACTGAAAAGGATGAAGCAAGGAAGATTCAGGACAAGGATCATGTCATAATAACTGTTGACTCCTACAGGGTCTAAAAGATCTGTCCAAAGTATAGTTTGGTTTTGCCAAATGAGGAAACCAGGAGACACGGTGAGAACTTAACAGCCACTGCCCCTTGTACTGTCACACAAGTGACCTCCATTGGAGTATTTGGTAGCTCACGCTTTGGCCGTTCTGTGTACGTGGTTATGGGAATGTGAGTGGACAGACTCAACTTACCAGGAGAAGTTAAATACAGTCCAAATCACCTTCTTCAGGAAGGTCTTGCGCTGAGTTTCCTTGATTTAATTCTTACAATGACGATGCAGCAATGACCAAAACGGACAAAAGCTGGTGGCTGAGGACGGGCTCTCAGTGAAGGACTGTGATCTAGCCATTCTTCAGCTACTGAGGCCCAGGCCTCCTATCAGGTATGATTAAATGCTTGGCTCTTTTTGAGCTTTAATCTTTTGTTTTATGGGTGAAGTTTTTTCGCGGCATTGCAGGTTAGGGTCTGAACAGAGCTATCAATGTGAATCACTTCAAACGTCCCGGGTGGCAGAGCACGAAGCAGGGCGGCCAGTCTGGTCACTGATGGTCCTGACGGGCCGAGGACAGCCAGCCTTCAGTGCTGTTTGTGGGGTTGATTCAGAAACTGCACGTTCCTGCATTCATTGTCAAGCAACCAGAGCGTGCGGTGAGTGACTCTGGCTGTACGAGGAGTTCAGATGCGTCTGCTGTGCAGCCTGCTGCTCCTGCAGTTTCTACCATCAAGCTTTCAGAAGTGATTTAGGTGTGATGGGATTGACTCCTTAGAGCCACATTTCTTTTCAAACACTTAAGTGGGTTTTCTAGAAGAAATGACTTTGAACAGCGTGATGTGTACATACTGCAGACGTGTCTCTTTTCAGCTCAGGTGCGTAGTTTGTGAGCTGAGAAGGGCTTTTGCCGAGCTTTGTAAGAGTGGTCGTACTGGCTTAGGCAAGAAGTCACCTCTCCTTTCTTGGACAGAGACCAGTCGTGGGTGACCAGGGAAGGATATGGGAACAGGGCATATACGTGGTGATGCTTCCCCAGAATGCTCTGTCCATGTCTGACAGCTTGTGGGTCGGACATTCTCCAACCAAAGTCTGTCCTGTATGCAGTAATACTTAAGGGATTGCTCTTCCAGGAGCTTGTCCAGTTGCTCCTTGATTCCATGTAAATTTTAGCACAATATCCTATGGCAAGAAGAAACGTCATCCCATGTCATGTGAAATTGCAGTTTATTTGAAACATTATCCTCTAGGTTCATTTGATGTGGCCTAGTCCTTGTGCTGGAGGAGGCAATAGGCAGGCCACCACCATTAGCCCCTCCGTAGCACTCGGGATTTGGTAGAACCATTTCCCCTGGGTTGTGTTTCTTCCAGGTTAAGTGGTACTAAGCAGCACCATTCCTTGTACAGAAAATCTTTCCATACTTTGGACAGTCCATGTCACCTTTCTTTTTTTCCAGTTTTGTTGTATTCTTTTCCAAAATGGGAGGATCAGAGTTACTGCAAGCATTTAAGATGTGGGGGCACTTTGGCTGTGCCAGTGGTATAATCTTCCTGTGTCTAACTCACTTTTCTTTGCTCATCGTTCCTGGCCATTGTAGGACATTAGGCTGACACTCTTCATGAACTGTCTGTCATATCCCCAAGTTCTTAATCCTGGTAGTAATGGTCAGCTCAGAACCTGTGATTTTATGTATGAGGAGAGAATTATTTTTTCCCATGTGCATCAGTTTTTCTCCACCTTACATTTCATCTTACATTTTAAGATCTTTCTACAGTTCCTCACAGTTTTCCTCCTCTTTATTATCCTGAATAATTTAGCATTATCAGCAAACCTTGTTACCTCTCTTTCATTCCTCTCTCATAAATGATCTAGGGCTATGTTGAGCAGCGTAAGTCCTGGCACCGATCCCAGTGAGACTCCGCTGCTGACCCTTCTTCTGATGTGAAATCCAATCATTTACTTTTTATTTTAAACCTTTTAACAAATTTCACATGTAAAAACCTTCCTTTTTATCCCATGGCTTCTTAGCTTCCTCAAGAAATTTTAATGAGAGACCTTGTCAAATGCTTTTGGAAATCTAAGTAGACTTTAGTTAAGTTTTTGTTGTCAAATAACTCAGATCTCTGCTTTTTTTCCCATCGGTCATTCCCTCTGGCTGTGTCCCAGTTCGCCCCTTGCTCTGTTCTGGTGTTGGCCCATTGCATCTCTGGAACAAAACCTGGTTGTGGTTCTGGGGATATTTAATTCTAGTGAGCACTTGCTAAAGGTGCTACTGAAGAGACTGTTGAATTCGGCTGTTTCCTCCCTGCATGATCCTCCAGTATAATCCCGGCAGGACCTGTACCCTCAAACACCATTGCCTGTCCCTGTGCCGTGCTCGTGTAGCGCTGCCCCTTAGCACCATGTTGTGAAACACTGCTTCATCAGGTGCTGCACAGTCCTCAGGTTGTTTGAGCATTTTGAACCAAAAACACATTAAAAAAAAAAGGTGGTGTAGAGGGGCAGAATCACCTCCCTCGACCTGCTGGCCACGCTTCTTTTGATGCAGCCCAAGATACAGTTGGCTTTCTGGGCTCCAGGCGCACATTGCTGGCTCATGTCCAGCTTTTCATCCACCAGTACCCCCAAGTCCTTCTCCACAGGGCGGCTCTCAATCAATTCATCCCCCAGTCTGTATTGATACTGGGGATTGCCCCGACCCTGGTGCAGGACCTTGCACTTGGCCTTGTTGAACTTCATGAGGTTTGCATGGGCCCACTCCTCAAGCCTGTCAAGGTCCTCCTGGATGGCATCCCTTCCCTCTAGTGAATCAACTGCACCCCTCAGCTTGGTGTCATCTACTTGCTGAGGGTGCACTCAATCCCACTATGTTGTTAATGAAGATATTAAATAGTATTGGTCCCCATACGGACCCTTGAGGGACACCACTCATTACTGGAGTTTATGAGGCAAGACATTCACTTAAAATGCCATGTTAGCTTTCCCAAGAGTAGTATTTATCCATGTGTTGGCTGGTTCTCTGCTTTTTCTAGTTGTTAGAGCCTTGCCCAGGGAGGCGTCAGGATGATGAACCTGCAGTGCCTTCCTTCTCTGCTGGCACCCCTGTAAAAACAGGCGCCACATGCCCGCCGTCCCGGCCCCAGATGCCACAGTGCTTCTCACTGCAGCCTACGCACCATGAGTGGCACAGCTCTGTCACCCACAAGGTACTCTAGACGCTTAGCTGTCTACTGTCTGGTCTTGGTGACTTGTGCCTCTCCTTTTTGTTCCATAACCTCTTGTAGAGACGCTTCCATTTTGGATCTGTCTGCCTACAAGTCTCTGCGCTTCTGAAGGGGAAACCTCCCCACAACAGGGAAGCACAAACTGCATTTAGTTTCTCTGTTATGGCCCTACCTTCTCTGGGTGCTGCTTTGACACCACGAACATCTGACTCCAAAGATGCTCTGCTAGGCTTCCTGCTCCGTGTGCACTTGAAAACTGATTTAGTACTGGTTTTGAAGTCTTTTGCAAATTGTTCCACAGATTCATATTTGGCCTGTCCTACTGTGTTTTTACATATAACCTGCAAGAGATCATGATCCTTTCCATGTTCCTCATTTGGATACAGTTTCAGCTTTATGAAGGATGTTTTCGTGGTTTTAATAACCGCCATTTCCCTGCTGTTTAGCCATGCCAGCTTCTTTCTGTTCTTTCTCATCTGTGGCATGTATTTGCTCTGTGTCTCCAGCACAGTGCCCTTACATGGTCTCCATCTGTCTCCTTTGCTGAGGATGGAATAAATCCACATTGTAGAATTTGGATTTTCTAGGACTTGTTTTTATTATTTATAGAAATATGCATTGTTCTTTCCCAAATGCATATTGGGCAAGAGGCAGACATAATGGTCTTTAATCTCCTTTTGTTCAAGCAAAGGGAGATTTTAGGTGTCATCTGTCCTTTCCCAGTACATGTGACAACTGAAGGCAGTGGTGGGACTAACTCCTGTAACATCCCTCTGTTTGTGACCATTTTCCCCTTTAAACATATGCAGTATGAATTTCGTGAGCTAGTGAGACATCCTAAGATTTGAGATGCTGTTGTGTGTTACCTTATCTGTCTCTCTGTGCATCTGCACAGCCAAATGGCTTCGACATCAGCTTTGAACAATGCTGTTTCTGTGGAGCAGAATTCCCACAGGTGGCATCGGTAATTTGGCAGCGCTAAGCGTGGATCAGAGGCTGCCTTTGCCTCCTTTTTTAGTAGACACCATTTTGCACCATTTGCTGAAGAAGTGATAATGGGAGGCTGTGAATGATGGACCCGAACTCGCCTCCCTGCAGAATGAGACCACGTTTGCTCATCTGGGGTCCGTTGTCACTGTCAGTGTCAGGTTTAGCCTGTCTGGTGGAGAGCGTATCCAGGGAGAAGGAGCTGGATAGCATCACCTATTCAGCTGCAATGCCTCTTCTGGCAAGTGAGGATAAAAATCCAGGACAAATAGCTTCCTTCTGCCATTATAAATATAAGCCTGATTATTCCAGGGGCTTATCTTTTGTGCATCTCTGTGATGGCATCTTTTCCTCGACTTGACTGCTCTTCGGCGTTCACAGCAAGGTCTTAACAGCTTTTTCAGTATCACTGCTAGTTTGGAGTCCAGGCAAAACATGTCTTGGACTTTCTTAGACTTCTCATTCCCTTAATGAGCTGACTTATTTTAATGTTTTGGTTAATGCCCTAGAAGTACCAGCTTGGTGTGTTTTAAATGAAATGAATGCAGTACTGAAAGTTTTCTTTGAAAACTGCCCATGTTTGAATGGGGAAGATGCTGCTTTTCAGTGCCTTTCACTAATGGTCTTCCTCACTTTCTGCAATATCTGATCTTCTGGTACTCACAGCCCACATTTCATCTGGGACTGAGCAGCGCTGGCTTTGGGTTTTTAACTGGTGTCTGAAATGCGTTTGACCAGCGCTGGAGGGAATGTGATCTCAAACAACACATCCCTCCTGGGGGCTTGCTGCACTTTCAAATCATGTGTGTGTGGCTGGAAGATGGTTTCTTCTGGAGTTAGAGTTGCTTTTCACTTGTCAGTTTGCTTTTGACGTAGTTCATAATCAGTGCCTTGATGAGCTGCCTCCTGACTGAATTAAACAGAAAATCTTACTGATGATAATCAGTGCTTCAGGACCAGTTAGGAGCATAAATAAGCTCCCTCCTAGCCCCCTCTCCATTTCCTGCTGTCCTTTGCTTTCGATACAGAAGCACCACTGTTGCCTGTGTTCCCAGAGATTTCCTCATCTACAGTGGAGATTTAAGTGGTTTATTTTTCCATTTGGGATAGAGCTTTTCCCAGTTTCACTTCTGATGTTGTTGTTGAGGTCCCCTGGCTGCCAGTCTGGGCTGGGAGCTCTTCTGGGACAGCAGTAGTGCACTTCAGACCTGCTCCTTTCCTCTTCTCTAGGCTGCTGCTGTCAGTAAATGTTTGAGATGAGACACCTGATCTGACCCTCTGTGGTCATTCTTTTTCTCTCGTATTCAAATAGAGCCAAGAAATACAGCTGTGTTGTGCTTTGGCTAGCATCCGTGCTGCAGAAGAGCAGGACTGTGTGACAGCAGCCTCTGCAGAGCGCTCGGGTCTGGGTAGGTCTCTCCAGGCTCCATTGCTGTGAGGGATGCTGTGCTCAGCAAACCATTCAGTAGCGATGTGCCCAGCTGATCCCAAACCGCTGGGACATGCCTGTTCCCTGTCGATTTCTGCTAGAAGCTTAACTGTTTGGTATATAAATCCAAGGGTGATCTGTGATCTCTCTCCCTAAAGCTTCATCTGCTCTGTGAAGTGAGATAGGGGTAGGAAGGAGACGTGCATGCCGTCTCGTCATCATCCGTGCTGTTTCATTGCTAGCTTGCTCCATGGGATACATTTGATCCAGGCCAACTTGCACTCTCCTGGACAAGTCCGGCCATAGCACAAGGCCAGCCCTAGCCAGAGGCAATTTCTAGAATGCAATTTGGAAAGAGCTACCCTGTGCTATGGCTTTGATTTTTGCGGGGAGAGAAGA
Source organism: Phoebastria nigripes (assembly GCA_035582835.1). Lineage (NCBI taxonomy): Eukaryota > Metazoa > Chordata > Aves > Procellariiformes > Diomedeidae > Phoebastria > Phoebastria nigripes. Next base: position 656,457 of record JAYKAV010002839.1, on the reverse strand, counting down.
AAGTTTGTCCATAAAGACTCAGGCTGTACCACATGCTCTTGGGGCAGAGCATGGTCTGTGCCCCATTTATTTACTATTACTGTAAGTCATTCTTCTGTTGTGGGAGATGTTTTCTGCGTGAGGTAGCTGAGCAGAATTAAACTCCTCGCACTGCCTGGCTGTGGGTGTGGAACACCACGGTATGTGAGTGAGGTTTCTGCTGGGAGAGGCCTGAAACAGTCCATCCCTCCACTAACATCAGCTGAACTTAAATTTTTCTTGAGGGAGATTTATCTAAAAGTTCCCTGTGTAAGTAACTTCCCTGTGGAAGTAAGTGGCCTTCCATCACCACCCCATTCCTGTGCTTCAGCAATATTACTACTGAGAAGTTGTGTGACACCTTTTAAGCATTTTCTCATGGGAATAATCAAGCCAATCAGTCAAACTAGGTCTTTCCTCCGGGGCCTTTTATCTTCCAGGTGTCCTCAGGACTCTCTCCTCTTGACCCACATCCTTCTGGAAGTGTGGTGCTAAGAGCTGGGCAACTGGAGTGTTATCTAACTTTAGTAATGTGATTCATGTCACTTCATTGTAGGTGTCTACCATGTAGGTGTCTGAGCTCATCRCCCCTGGCTCACCCTGGGAGTCGATACAGATGTGTGCAGTCAGTAGAGCCAGGGGTGCCATTCATTTGACAAAATGTAGGCGGTCGTTTCAGCATGGGATGAATCACAGCTCCATTGACTTCACTGAATAGCTCTCCATTGAGTCTAAAAGGAGCCCAGAGTGACTTGCTCACTGTAGGTGCTTGTTTTATATATGGCCACGTTTAACTAGATGACTCCCGAGACTACTGCGGCATGGGGTAGGGCAGAAGGATTATTTCAAGTCTTAGACAGTGCTCCTGTTTATATATCTCCAGTCAGTCTGTCATCCTTTTTTCACAAAAGTGTGACACTGCTGCTGATGCTTATGAGTCCAGGATGGTATTCATGGCCTCTCCTGCCAGCTGGCTGCCCAGCCAGTCCTCCTCCATCTTTTGTTTTTCTTTTCATGGTTCCTGACTGTAGTACCTTGCACTTTTCCTTTTGCCTCTGGTATTTTTCAGACCATTTCTCCAGTGATAGTGGATCCAAGTCCTCTCTTCCAATGTGCTGCTGCCCTCTCAGATGGAATCTTCTGCAAATTTATTAATTTTACTCTCTGTTACGTCCTAGTCATTAGTGAAAACATTGAGCTTGTCCCAAGACAGACCCCTGTGAAATCCCACTTGGTACATCCTTCCAGTTCAACAGTGAAAAATGTGTCAAACCAGCTGTATACTCACCTTGCAGTAGTTTATGTTCCCCTTGTTTTTTATGAGAATGCCTTGTGAGAGCATTCAAAATGCTTAACAGACATGAAGATACATATCACAGAACTGCCTTTCCCATGTTCATGAGACCTATTATGTTCAAACAGAAATTAGGTTCATTTAGCACAATCAGGTCTTTCAAATCCATGCCACCTGATATTTATCACCTTCTTTTCTTCTAGATGTTTTATYAAACTGTTGTGCTGTTTGTTAGAGGATTTTCCTGGGAATTAAAGATGAGTTGCTTCATTTTTTACTTCCTTTGATCTTTCTACTGCCTGTTTTTAAAGATGAGCATCATCCCTTTTTCAGATCTTCTGGAGTGTCGTGCATCCCATGCAAGCTCTCAGAGACAACCCATCGAAGATGTCAGATACTTTCTGCTGGCTGCCTAGGCACTTTCAGTGAATTTCACCAGGCCCAGACAATTGAAAAAAATTCTAATTGTTCTAACTGCTGGTTCTTCACTTGAGGGTCAGAGCTAATCTTTGCTGTTATGGTGTTACCAGGAGTTAACTGTAGCTATTTAGTACAGCCATAACCGTGCTATTTTTGTAATTGTTCATTTGATAGATCGATTAGGTTTGTCCCTTTAGAGTCACAAAGCTACTAAAATAATTTGCCCTAGTCAAGCATCATGTGCATTAACTGTCTTTAATTTGGTTTCAAGAAAAGGCAAACCAGCAGAAGGTCTGACACTCAACCCTGCAGAAGCGAGACGGTCCGGTTGACCTTGTGTCACCTTGAGGAGTAGCTCTGAAGAGCCCTGCTCTGATGCCTCTGTATCGTTACATTAGCTCGTCTGTTTATTCATTTACCAGTTATATGTAGGGCACAGTAATCTGGCAGTGAACTTGAGGTGCTGTTTTCCATTGGGTAGCATAACTTTATTTAAACGTTTATGTCACAAGAGTATTAAAGCATTGTTTTACTTAATCTTTCTCTGATACCTTAAAATAACTCCCTACTACATCTTATTTTTGAAAGTTCCTATTTTCATTTAGACAAAAATAAAAAAATGAGTAATTCAGGTTATTTTTTCGGTATGACACTATCACAGGTCTTTGATTGCACTGCTTCATCTCCTTCTCCAGGCTGGTTTTTGTTGCTTTTTCCAGCCCTCAGAGCTCCAGCAGTGCCAATCAGTGGCATCTCGGGTGTCTCTCTACTCCCCCACAATTCTTGTTCACAAAAATGTAGGGACTTTTTATTTCACTTTTTATATACATCTATCTATAAAMCTAATTAGTGTGGTTATATCCAAATGTGAAGGTGTCCAATGGATCTTACTGTAGTCAGTTACAAACCTGAGGATTTTTAGGTGCCTATAGAGCTAGATAGCAATAGGCAAAGGGTTTGCAGGTTCTGGAGGGACTTAAGCTGGGAGTGCTCTTGCAAGATCCCTCTTGCAGGTCTAACTTCATAAATCGCTCTGTGGACAACACAGTGGAAGAGAGAGTGAGCTAAAACAAATAAACATCCAACATTTCTAAAAATCCCACAAGTAGCTCTACATACGTACTTTTGGAGTGTTCAGGGACAGAAAGTAGTGTGTTGGGGAGTTTTCCTATTGTTTCTGACAAGTTTAGGTTTTTGAATTAAAGTACTTCTTGCCAGTTTATTTGTAGGAGGGGGAATAATTTAGAGGTGGCGGAAAGAATCAAATATTCTTTGTGCAGAATTAACTTTGGGTAAGAGCAGCAGCAAGTTGAACTTATTTAAAGGCTTACATTATTGCAGGAAATCTTGGCAGATGAGGATTGGTGGGGGAGGCTGGATGAAATTGTACTTATACAGAGTACAAGCAGTTTTGTCAAGAGTTTCTTCARTTTATCATGTGGATGAAACAACCACAGAGGTCCTGTGGGAAGAATTAGAGGTACAGAATTTTCTTTCATCATGGATTCCTCACTTTCTCATTGCCAAAGCAATCACAGCAGGACTAATTGGGCACTTCAGCCCACCACCAGGTAAATAGAAATCATGATTTTATACATAAGCATTTGTTTCCCTTTCCTTCTCTCTCTTTCTYTTGCATATACACATGCACAAACACATTCTTGTAGAGGTGGCAGAATTTGCTCTTGGTAGGGGGTTAAGATCTGGCACAGGTCATCTACAAGGGATTGGCATGTCATATAGAAAAGGGGGGATATTCTTGTGGATGCGAAATGTGTTAGGTCTAGCTCTCCTCCTAAATGGTAAGTCAYAGTTCAAATGGAAGATAAAGGCTTATCACAGAATCATAGAATAGTTTGGGTTGGAAGGGACTTTCAAAGATCATCTAGTCCAACCCCCCTGCCATGGGCAGGGACGTCTTTCACTAGATCAGGTTGCTCAAAGCCCCATCCAGCCTGACCTTGAACACTTCCAATGATGGGGCATCCACAACTACTTTGATATAGGAATCACAGTTTGAGGTTTTCCGGCTCTTGTTATGTGGACAGGAGGATTATATTACCATAATGACCTCTTCTGGGCATGGTGGTTATGAATCTGTTTCCAGTAGGACACTCTACACTTGGAAGAGAGGATTTCGTTGTAGAGGGGAGAGTTTTACGCATGTTGAGGAACATAGCATAACCAGCTCTGCTTTTGAACGACAGGCAGTGTGTTTGAAAATGTGACATAAAGGGATGACTGTATGACAGCAGCTGCCTCCTTTAAAACAGTTCACATAGTTTTGTTGAAGTTTATCCACATCTGGATACTTTGTTGCATGAAGTCACTGCTTTTATAGATACCCTATTTTTTTCTGGATAATGCCTAAGCATGTCCAAAATTATAGTGCAAAGTGAACTACCAGGGAAGTCCAAGGAATTCAGGCTTGCATCTTGAGTTAGTTTCCGTGGACGATGTCCGTTGTACGTCTTCTGGAGTGCCTCAGTACCTGCAGCCGTTGCATGTATTGACTTTTGTGATCACCTTCCCTTGGTCTGGAAAACAATATTTCTATCCGTCTTGCTAGGAGCTAGATACTATTACGCTGTTAATGGCAGAATCACAGAACTACCTACCCAAAAAGGGATTGTGATGCCTATAAATGCAGCCCTGGCAGATGAGGCTRCAGATGGACAGGATGCAGAGAGGTGCGTCCTGTCCCGGTGCTTGTTGGTTGCAGTCCATGGCTGCTGGAAAGTACACACAAAAATGGGTTGCCAGCCCAGTCCACACAGCAGCACTGTGAGCCCATCGCCTTCCATCCAGAAACACCCGCCCCCTCCCCGACCCTGGTATGTTCGGCAGGGTCCCGGCGTGACACGGGGTGACGCGGGGTGCAGCCTGAGCCTCAGCAGGCGTGGCGCAGCGTGGCGTGGGACATGTGTGCCAGTGGGGCGTGTGCCTGCCTGCAGCGGCGGTACCGCGCATGTTGGGGCACCTCATACCGCAGTGTGCGAACCCAGCCTGCTCTGTGCCAGCGCCTGTCTACGGCCGTCTCCTCCCTCCTGCGAGCACGCCTGCCTGCACGCCCGCCGCTGTACCTGCTCCTTGGCAGCGTGTTTCTGTGCAGTGCGGTGGTGCGCGGGTCTTTGTTCCCCGCTGCTGCGCGCTGGGCAGACCGCATCACTGGCTGCACGTGCCCAGGTCTGGGGGCCAGCCCGTGCCATCGCTCCCTCTCTGCCTCTCTCAGTTTTGGTTTGGTGTGCAAAGCTCCTTCCCCACGCTGCTGAGAAGGACCGAGGTCCCTGATTAATTCCACTCTGATGTCAGACATGCGGCTCTGCTGGGAGGGATTTGCAGGGCTGCATTTAAGCTCCCGTTTGCTGAGAGAATCCCTCTCCCGTCTCCCCTCCCCACGCGCCCCCCGCCCCTCCCAGCGCGCGTAGAGGTGGTTTGTTGGAAGGGTCGCTGGCGGCTGGGGTCCATACGGAGCTGCGCGTCCGTTCCTCTCTCTCCACCGCTGGATTTTCCCCGTTCTTCTCGTCTGGCCGCAGCGGAGGGCAGGGAGAGCAGCTTTGTTAAACTAGGACAATGCAATGCATCCCCTCTCTGCTAATGACAGACTGTTACTTAGCAACGTGGGGGGGGATTTTAAGAGAAGATCAGAGCACCAGGATGAGGATATAAACTCTGCTGTTCTCCTTCCCAGGGAACTTACCAAAGAGGCACCTCTCCTTTTGTCAAGCGTCTAATTTTTTCATACGAGAGGCAACCGGAAAGTCTCAGACAGCTGCTTCCCTGATGGATGGATGGCTGCCTCCCCCCGCACCTCCTCTGCTCAGGCGCTCCACTCTTCAGTTATATGCTAAGGGCATCATTTAAAGGGAAGCCCAAAGTGGGATCAGTAAGCTCCCTGCATGCGTATGCAGGTGACTGAGAAGGGGACCGGTGGGCAGAAGGGTGATCCAGGCAGCCGGGGCTTTCCTCCACCTACACGTTGAGGGAAAGTAGCTTTCGTCTTTTTGTTCTGACTTTGGGCAAGGGAGGGAGGGAAGCAGATTGTGCCCAACTCCTTGCTGACATGAAATGGTTGATGAGAAGAGGTCTCCTTGTCACAGGCACAAAGGCCACCTCCGCCTGGCAGCATGGTGCTGAAATCTAACCCTAGCATCATTCTCTTGTGCTCTTTCCTGCCCAGTGACTACATCATTGAGGAGAAGACGGCCGTGCTGCAGAAGAGGGAGCATGAGGGATTCGGGTTTGTGTTGCGAGGGGCCAAAGGTAAGGGCTGCTTCTTTCGCTCGGTCCTGGGGCTGGGAGGGAAAGCTCCTTCTCCTCACTTTGGCTAGTGCTCAGGACCCCATTTCCCTGGCTGCACTGAGCAGCCCGTGAGCCCCTATGTATCAGGGTCTCTTAGGGGACTCTTCTCCGACGGCTAGGCAGTGTGAGCGCATCTTATCTCTGGTTACATGCATTGTACAGAAAATGACATTCACGACAAATGTGCATCTCTCGCACGTTCTGGGGTGTTTCTCTGGTACAGATGCTGGTATTCATAGCTTTGCATTTGTAGGAGTTTTCAATTCTGCCTATTTACTGGGCGTAGAAAGTGCATGTGCTCTGTTTCAGGTGCAGGTGTAAGCCCCGTGGGGCAGGGCCTGTGTCCTCCGTAGCTTTTTTTTTTCAATGCTTGAAGTATTTCACTGTACTTTGACTGTGTAGAATTGGGGGTACTTCTCATGGGAGCTGTGTTGGGGTTCAGCCCCAGCACGGGGGCAAACCAGTAGATGTCTGTCCTGCAGCTGCCACCATACCTTCAACCCTGTGCTGCCAGACAGCCTCTGCTCGTGCCTGGGGCACGCGTCCCCTGCGCAKCCCTGGAGCACCTGTGCTCGTGCAGCCGGTACCTTGGACCGGGTTGTTACTGTGGCTCCTCTTGCCAGAAACCAATCTTTTTGCTACCAAAAAAGAGAGTCCCTTGGGGACTCATTTGAAGTGAAGGTGCTCATATTCACATTGGAAACAGGCTTCAGCCCCTGTGCTCAAGAGGCAGGTCCACCTCCGGCTGGAGGGTCCTCTCTCCAGCAGTTCCAGACTGAAGGCTGGGGAGAGGCGAAGGGATCTGAGAAATGCAGCTGCTGAAAGCAGAGGCACAGTGGTGCATGCTTCCGTCCCTTCCTTGCATGTAGGGTGCAGGATGCAGGAGGGAAGGCTTAAACCAGTGGCTGCCAGCTCGTTTGGTAGGACTGCTCCTTTCCTGGACCTCAGCGTGGCTGAAGATCATTGTGATTTGGGCTTTAATCTTGAGTGTGATTTTCTGTGGGGATTCCTGAATTGTCTTTGTTCTGTCCGTATCGCGGAAGGGCTCTGTGTGTCGGTGGGTGTGTTTGCATTCCTGTCGGAATACGGTTGCTGACTCTTCCTCCCCCCTCTCTCCCCTTCCCTATATATGTGACATACGTGTCAGTCTGTGTGCTGCTYGCATCAGTCTGTGTAATGTGAAGTGAAACTTTAGGGCTCAAAATGGCATCCATTTTTTTGCCAGATCAGACTTGCAGCTATTGTGTTAGGAAAAATGGGATAAATTTTGTCCTGTTTCCTTTTTTCTTTCTTTTTTTCTTGTTTGCCCTCCTAACATTTGTAGGTTCTGTATTTTCCTTTGTCTGCTGAGGCTGAAAGAGAGGACTTAGAGCAGATTCAGCAGTGGGCATGTGGGACTCGGGTCTGGCTTACGGATTCGCAGCCTGGCATTGCTGCAGGGGGCACTGAGCAGCGCGTGGCTGCAGAGGGTCGTGGCTCGGAAGCCCTCGCAGGGTGGGCATGGTCTGTCATGCTGCCATCTGGGACAGGGGTGCTGGTGAGTCTGCTGATGCCCCTTGGTGAGTCTGCTGATGCCCCCTCTCTTGACTGAGAGGTGAATGTGGTGGCTCTGAGTCACCCCCGTATTTCCCAGCCACTCAGCCTGGTGCTTCGTACTGCTGTGGGGTTTAAGCTGGAAAAGCGCTGAGACTCTCTGTCTTGGCCCTGTCAATATCACCAGCGCTCATGCTTCATTTAGATACTCTCTGCGAAACACTTCAGGCCTCGTGGGGTGAACTGGAGAAGGGGTCTGAAAATGGGAGGGACCAGAGCATCAGCAAAGTCCCTGCAGAGGGAGGGAGCTGGTTATTAAGTGAGACTCAGCTGGATGATCCTCAAAGGAAACTGCACTTCGTGCTGCAGAGGCTGGTGAAAATCTTGCATGGCTTCTACCAGTCTTGCTGAGGGTTGATTCCTTCCCAAGCCCAAATTTGCGCGTCCATGTGAGCTGCCCCATCAGCTGCACCCCAGGCAGAGAATGCTGTCCACCACCCCAGAGAGCCAGTCCTTCCCAGCCTGTCCCGTCTCCACCTCTGTCCAGTACCGGGAGGAGGTGATGTTCCAGTCAAACCAACTGAGCATTTGGACAAAGGTTATTTTATCCTGGTCCCTGCAGGAGACGAGCTGCAGCTTTTGGACATGGGACTTGCCTGCAGCCATTGCCTTAGAGAATCACTTGGAGCAGATGGGAAGGAGTGTAGCAGCCCCTTCACTCAGCACTGTGACGGAAAGTGATGAGCAGGTGGATTCACTTCTTCATTTCTTGGCCCAGAGAGACCATCCCTACCTTTCATATACACAAATGATAGACCTGTGCTTAAAATGCTGAAAGATTATGTTTCTTGGCTTGTAATATCCTGAACTCAACCAGTCTTCTGTGCCTGGACTGGAACAACCTCCCTCTTCCTGGCTAACCTGACCATAGATCAGGCACTATCTATTCAGTAATATGATTCATAAAATACTCATACATACTTCCTTGGGGCCATCCCTGTAAACAGTGGTTGTTACAGCTGATACAGTGACTGCACCTCACATGGTCTCAGCAAACCCCTGCTACCAGTTCCCTGGGCAGAGGAGTATTGTTCCTGGGCCAGTTAATGCGCATTGGCATCTGGTTATGGTGGGTTCTGTGGAAGCGGTAGAGGGACACGCAGTCCCTGACTTGGGAATTTACTCTCTAAGAAAGGAGTAGATAATACGAATAGCAAGGATATTGCCAATAATACAAATGATGTGTTGAAAAAAGAAAAGGAGATGGCTCTAAGTCCKTGCTTCAGGGTGTGAGCTTCCTTTTGTCTACTTAGTCTGGGGAGAAGCCACCAGGCGGGGCTGGTTATTCAAGAAGTTACCCARGATGATTGCTTCCCGTGATTTGTGTATCTCCCGAGGCAGTTGATCCCGTACACTGTTGCGGAGACGATGCTGTGCTGATCCACTGTGGGGCTCAGTTTGCTCCTGCTTCTTTCCAAAACAGTGTCAATTTTTCATTCCCTCCACCCACCCCCTGGTTCTCCAGCCAAGCAAGCACTTCACCTGCTTTACCACGTGCACCTGCCTTGATGCAGAATGCAGACCTGCTTTCTAGGTTTCTGCCCAGCTCACCACACCTCCCAGCTCTCGCTGCTGCCTCGAGCAAGTGCCCTTGTCACTCTGCCTGTCCCCGCGCCATGGCCTCCCCGCAGCCCTGGGCCCTCCTGGTGTTCATCTGCCAGCCATGGCCTCCCTGGGCCCTCCTGCTCTCCTCTGCCCTCCATGGCTTCCCTGCAGCCCCGGGCCCTCCTGCTCTCCTCTGCCCGCCGCAGCCTCTCTGCCCCTCAGTGCCTCTCCTGTGTCCAGTGTCGGTCCTTGCATTTGAGCCAGACCGTCGAGGAGCCCTTGTAAAACCAGCAGGTCACAGCTCGTGACCAAAGTGCCAATCCGTGGGACTCGCTCACGGGGAGGGTTGGTCTGTACCCCAGCCCCTTCCTCCCGGCTGGGCTGCAGCAGGGCCCTGGCGGAGCCATTGCCGTCCCCAGCCCCGCAGTCGCTCCGGAGCACTCCCCGGGAGCATCTTGTTATGTTCAGCATCACGGGAAAATTGGGCACTTTGACCGTGCAGCTTCCAGTCCTGCGCCTGGAAGCCCATGCAGCCGTCGCCAACACCCATTTGCCTGCGCCTGGCCACGGGGCGAGCTCATGCACGGCAGGCCGGGTTCCTCCTCCAGCGGTGCACGCCCCCCGTTTGCCGGTGACTCGGTCCCACAGTCGAGCCCGAGTTCTGGCTGCACGGGCTCTGCGGGGGAAAGCGCAGAGGGCTCAGGGCTCGGGAGGATCTCTGCATGGATGTCATCCGCTCACTTCACAAACTCCCGCTTGTTTTTTGCTGCGTTTTCTCCGCAGGAATGTTAAAGTTTGATGTTCAACGTCAGATGTTTGTGTTTGCATCTCTCTGTGTAAAGACCAGCCAGAGCAACTGGTATTGCAGTTACTGAGTCACATCTCCTTGGGTGAATTCAGTGATCCAACCACCCGAGCGTAGCAATCAGTGGATCATTTTGAGGGAGTTTTAGTTTTGTTTCCTGTCCAGCACTTGGTGTGAAGACCTCAGGCTCAGAAGTCTCTGCAAGCTGAGTTTTGGTGCTGTGAAGAGCCTGGTGCTGGGTCTCGTTGACCTGACGGGGTCTCTGACAGCCGCAGCTCCTGCCCCACGCAGCCCTGGGGGCACAAGGAGGGCTACGGTCAGGGAAGTACAGTCAAGGCTTGAGGATCTTGCTGTTGGTCTGGGGCAGAGGGGAGGTTGTCCTAAAGCCCTGCAGCAAGTTTTGGGATGCAATGCTGGTATCATAAAGTTTCATGGAAATGGCAGAGCTCACTGATGGTTTTCAGAACTTGACTTTTGTGCAGAGGAGTGCTGTGACGCTTTATGACCCTCAGGGTTGACAGAAATTGGGACTGGAGGTGTTCAGACAGAGCACATCAAACACCAGGTCTGTCATCTGTGTTGTTAAGGGTGGTGTCTTCATTATGGAGATCTAATGGAAAACTAGAAACAAGGCCCAGTAGAGTCTAGATATGGCAAATGCTACTTATGACACACCTTTTATAGTAATCTTAGAAATTTGAAAATTCAGGAGCTGATTTTAAATAACTGCTGTAGTACCCCTTTTCTCCCTGCCCCCGAATACGAATACTCTATTAGTGCCTGTTAACTGTTGACCCCCCAGCCGCAAGCAGGTACCTGCTGCTCCAGTGCTCTGTTTGGGCCTCGGAACAGTGTTGTGCAGCTTCCTGCCCCAGCCTTAAACTGAGACATGCCTTCAGGATTTTAGGTGAGAAGTACCAAGGCAGCTATGGCATTATTTTATTTTTCACTCTGTAAATGTGTTTCCAGTGAAGTAACTGGGATCTTAACAATTTGCTCTGCTTGAATTAATGTGTAATATTTTTCACTGCAAAGCTTGGGTAGTAATAAAAGCAACTTGTCCAAGAAAAGCAGTATTTGCAAAGAATAGAATAGAATAGAATAAAATAGAATATTTTCAGCTGGAAGGGACCTACAGCGATCATCTAGTCCAACTGCCTGACCACTTCAGGGCCAAAAGTTAAAGCATATTATTAAGGGCATTGTCCAAATGCCTCTTAAACACTGACAGGCTTGGAGCACTGACCACCTCTCTAGGAAGCCTCTTCCAGTGTGTGACCACCCTCTTGGTAAAGAAATGCTTCCTAAKGTCCAGTCTGAACCTCCCCTGATGCAGCTTTGAACCATTCCCAGGCGTCCTGTCCCTGGATCCCAGGGGGAAGAGATCAGCACCTCCCCCTCCACGTCCCCTCCTCAGGAAGCTGCAGAGAGCAATGAGGTCGCTCCTCAGCCTCCTTTTCTCCCAACTAGACAAACCCAGAGTCCTCAGCCGCTCCTCACAGGACATGCCTTCCAGCCCTTCACCAGCTTTGTTGCCCTCCTCTGGACGCATTTGAGGACCTTCACATCCTTCTCAAATGGTGGGGCCCAGAACTGCACACAGTATTCAAGGTGAGGCCGGACCAATGCTAAATACAGCGGGATAATCTCCTCTCTTGACCGGCTGGTTATGCTGTGTTTGATGCACCCCGGGATGCGGTTTGCCCTCTTGGCTGCCAGGGGTCCCAGGAAGCCTGCTGCATCTTGAAGTGCGATCAACTGTGATGCTGCAAGAGTCAAAATTGGGGCTGGGGTTTACCGTATTAAGTCCTGGGGAGCAATTCCTAGCGAAGATGGGCAGCCCAGGGGAAGCGACAGCACAGATGGGCAGGGGAAGAGAGAGCTCTCAGGTCTGGGCACACTTCTGGCTGTGGCACGTACCACTGAACCAGCTTTGTGGCATGAGTGTCCCTTTAGGATGCCGCTGTGTGCCAGCAGCAGTGCCGTCTTCTCGGCAGCGGCGGCGCGGTGGGGGCAGAGCCGACCCCTGTCGGGGACCCCTCCCTTGGCTTCTGGAGGGATGTCAGTGCCCCTGTGCCGAAGGGCAGGATTGGGGTGCTGCAGGACCTCTGCCCTCAGACCTGTTTTGTTGAGGGGCTTTTCAAAGTCACCCTGGGGCTTCCTGGTGACCTGGCTCTTCCAGGGCTTCCTCTACCTGCCAGGCGCAGCTGAAGCTGGCGTCCCTGGTGTGAGACAGCCCAGACAGTGGATTTTTAAGACCAGGAAACGGCAGCAGTGATTAAATTGCACAACCAAAGCTGTAGTGTTAACGTGATAGTTCCTTGAGAGGTACGGATTATACTTCCTGAGATGTAAAGTCTTGAGCTTTTGCAATGAACAGTAGACCTCCTTGTTAGGAAATTTTACCTCATTACCAGCGAGAATTTCTGTAATTTAATTCCAAACCTTTTGATTTAGTTTTGCCTTTCCCATTTGGATAAGAGAACCTCCTTAGATTTTATTTCCTTCCTGGGTAGGCACTTACAGATGAAATGTCACCAAATTACATACTTCTGTCCTAAAGCTTTCCCGCGGGCTCTGATCTGGAAATGGTATTTTGGAGGGTCTGGTCCCAAGCTGGCTTTTGTGGTGGCTGGTCTGCTGTGCTCAGCCTTCACTTGGGCCTCCATGAGAGGCAGAGGTCAGGATTCCCAGGTTGTGTAGGGAATATCAGAGTCCTCCTCCATCACCGGGCCTACAACCAGCTCTGAACACTGTGGGTTGTTCCGTTTAATATTTCTTGTTTCGTTGGTGTTGGGGCTGTAGGCAAATGGCTGGGCTGCTGGCGAGGCTGAGATTAAGCTAACTGAACAGGGGGCAGAGAACGGCTGGATGTGACGTGAGAGATCGGACATGACAAGTAGCAGTGAGGGAGCTGATGAAGTCACAGACAGCGCTTTGGCGGAATGGCTGGATTTCGTCAGTGTGTGAGGGGGAGTGATGCTAGAAGTGGCCGAACTTCACAGATAACTGACAGGGAATACTGGAGACCTTTGGGGGTAACCTCTCAGTGATACCAGGTAAGGCCAAGATTACCTAGGTAATGGTATTGGAAATACCAGATTTGAGTGCAGATGTAGCAGAACTGGGGTGAGTGGGGTAAAAGTAGCTAGAGGCAGATTGTTCATTTGGGAGGAAACTGGGGCAGCAAAAAGGAGTGTCAAGAACCAGAAAAAAGCTTACAAAGGTACGTGAATGATGTGACTGGGGCTGTTTGGCAGGGGTTTCTGCTGGGCAGCTCTGTGCTTGATCACCACAGCCCAGATCAGGGCAATAAACCAAATCCGTTCTTCAGACCATCCCCTGTGTGTCCAACCTGCTCCTTGGTCCCTGGCTGTCAGCAGAACAGCCCTACAGATGGATCGAGCGACTTGGTGCCAGGTTGGTGCCTGCTCCAGGCCTGTCAGCATTGGCATCTGTCCACCACCTCCGAACGGCCAGCTTTTAGGGAAGAGCAGGCGGGGAGTGCTCCTGAGGTTTGCGCTAAGCCATCATTTCACCATGGCCAGTACTGACTCCAGGGTGTTTTAAAGGGTGTGCTGTCTGCAGCCAGTGCATGGATGTCTGCGTACGGCCGTGCTCGGGCAGCGTGTGCAGCAGCGTGTCCCGTGCAGGGCTCCATCTCCCGTGACCCAGAGGAGCACGGGTTTTCCGCATCAGGCTTGTGGGCTGGACAGACTGCCATGGGGACAGAGGGGTGGCAGTCAGGGCTTCTCCCATAGCAGTGGGTTTTCTGTTCACCCCTTACCTTTGCCAGAGCAGTATTCTCCAGAGGTGCTTCTGCCCCTTTCGGCAGACTCTGGTGGTTTGGAAGGAGATATCCCCACCACCAAGGTCTCCTGCACGTGGCGTGGTTTGCAGGTGCCCCATAGGGTTGCTGTCAACATACATTTCATTTAGTTCTGTTACGAGAAAACGATGTGCCCAGTACCCATCAGCTTAACAAGTAAGGCAGGGTTGGGCTTTCAGGTGGTAAGCTGGTTTTACAACTTTTCTGGCACTTACCGGGAAGTTTTAATTGCTGTGTACTGCAGGAGGATTTTCTCCCTTTGCAGGTCCTTTGCAGTAAAGTATAGAGCAGTCTCCGTACTGACCAGGTATTAAGCACAGCACTGATATATTTGACTGAATAATAACTAAAAGCAGCTGTAAGGGAAAGGTCTGAAACAAGGAAGCACAGCTGCAGACTCCAGTAAACAGTAGGTTTCCCCTGTATTGCCCGAGTCTCCGAGTTAATTGAGGCAGATGGGGAATCCAGTGCTGGATTGCACCTACACCTGGAGGTCACAACTCCTCCATCCACTGCCTGATGTGGCAGTTGGAGACACCTGGAGCAGTTAGCCTGCAGACCTCATTTTCTGCATGGAAAAGGGGTGGTTTAGTTTATGTTTACTTGTCCATTACTAGAGCTTCTTTCTTGTTCCCTGTGACCGAGTGCTGGGACTTCAGGCAGTAGCAGGGGAGAGCTGGTTGCTTCCTCTGTCTACGTTTTTCCCCTTCCTGTATTAAATTATGCTTCTAGTATTTGTTTCAGAAGGATACAGTTCTGACTTCAGGATGCATTTTCTTGTTTACTGAATCTTTAAGGCACTAGTGACACTTTATAAATCATGTGTCACGGCATGCAGTTACTGTAGATATATGGCTTCCAGCCCACGGAAAATGGCATGCCTGGAGTCCTCATGTTACACATCAATAATGCAGGTGACAAAATTGGCTATAAGGCTGGGTTTCCTAGGTTAATTTTATCTGTACTCCCTATCAGTTTATATCTTTGATTACCAATAAGAAAAATGCATCCTTGAACCATCCCTCAGGTGACTCTTCTCTGAGCTATAATTTAGGATTTCTCTGCCGTCCGCGGGCCGTTGCCAGCCCCGTGCTGGGGCAATGCAGGGGTAAGCCTGATGGGATGGGTGTATCTGGAGCCACTGTGATATGTGGTTTGCTCATGTCAGGCTCCTCCTCCTGGCTGGGAAACCAATTAAATTGTCATCTGTCCAACTGTATCCTCCCCAGGGATCAGGACTTCTGCTTAACCTTTTCATGACTTGATTATGATGCATGTATGATGAGAGGGCAGTACTGGTATGTCATGCTGATGCTCCCGTTTTGTGAAGTACAGTGCTGATATTCTACAGAGACCTCATGTCTCATTATCATTATATAAATAATATACTTGACATTCAGAGAGCCTGAATCTCCCCTTTTCTCGTTTTCAGAGGTTCAGGCAATACACAAGGTCTTTCTCACTTTAAACCTGATATCCTTCTGGGCCTGCGCCTAGCATAAGTTAATGGGCACCTAGTTTTGCAGCTACAGTCTGCAGCAAGGTCATGTTTGTGGTTCTTTGAACTTCAGACTATTGAAAGAACTTTCTGGTCAACACTGATCCGAAGAGTTGAATTTAACACTGGGGAAGTCCTGAAGGATTTGGAGAAATCAAATGTTACATTGGTATTTCTAAAAATAGGTAGGATGACTTACTGTTTGCCACGTAAGCTAGCTTCCATCAAAGGAAGAAGTCATGGAAAGCTGTTGATAAGAAACATCTAAGCATATTCAAATCATTCAACATATTAACATCTTGTCAGACAAACTTTGTCTTGGTCTGGTGCTWGCCAATAGCTATCTGAGTTAGCAGAAAAAATCTTGCATAGAAATGTAAATAAAATAATAAAGAAGCAGTATGGTAAATTATGGAAATATTTTTATCTGTATAAAATCAGTGCCTATACATTTTACACAAATGAAAGAGAATGTAGGTCACATTTACTGGAGTGACCTGACATCAAAGGAGATGTATGCACAAGATCATCCACTGACTGTTATTAAATCTACTGCTTCATTAGGGTTTTGACACAGCTCTTAAAAAATACATTGTTTTGATAATAGACTTAGGGGGATGGATAACTTATCTAGGCCTGTTGATACAATACATCTTTATCTATATTGCTAACAAAAATAAACCATGCTTTCTGCATACATCAGCTGAGATGAGAGGTGGACCTGCAGGGACCTTTGTTGAAGGCTCTGGCCCTTGTCATGCATGATATCAGACTAGATAATCATGTTTTTTCTGACTTGCTTGTTGCATGTCTCTAAGGCAAATGGTTTGTTCAAGCATCATCAGCCACCAAAGAYGACATTTGGTGTTTGATTTCTTAGAAAGTTAGCCTGGATCCTTCAGTGCATCCTGCTCAGAGCTGTCCCTACACTAGCAGATAGTGTCCTTTTACCACTGGCTCTTATGAATGAAGATGAGACAGTGAATCCTGCACGGACTAAAGATTCAYGTGAGAAAAAGACACCTCCATCAGTCTGCTGAAAAGCCCTGAGTGAGAGCCTTCAGTTCACCTGGCCCCAAAATTGCCAGCCTGGCCAGGGTTTGGGGAGCATGTCTCTGTTTTGAATTCCTAGGCTCTGCGTATGCTTGAGTCAGCTCTTTCATGCAACTGTGGCCTCGCTGTTGCACTTCTTACCAACCAACTTTAGCTTCTCTCCTACACATGTGAGAATTACTCTGCTCAAGGGGAGGACAGTACAAGCCATCGCAGCCAAGCTCTGAGAGTCTCTTGTGCTGGTCTTGGTGCTGGTTTGCAAGCCCTGCTTCACGCTCCTGTGTTAATTACCCTTCAGAGAAAGTAATGCGAGGTAATTCATTGCAACATCAAATATGCCATCTGCCAGGAATCTGTACGCATCCCAGTCAAGATACTAGACCTAAACTTACTACTTGTATAGGGCAGCAGACTGAGATAATCTGCATCAACACCATCAGTGCCAGAAGTTGTGCATCACACTTTTAAACTGACCCTGTGCGAGTGGCGGTGCCATGCTGTTGGCCGGCTACTGGTCAGCAGCCAAAATGTAGATGTTTCAGACACTAATATCTTTTGGTGCATGACATATGCTGCATCATTAGGCAAAACAATGTCTTGTTAGCCCCATCTCCTCCTGGTGATTTAAGTATGTTCAAGAGCTACTCAGCAGAATGACTGCTATACAGCTGTTGCAGGAGAGGACTTCTGCCGTACAACTGCGATCAGTTATTTGACAGCTAGCCTTGAGCAAAGTGGTTGTCCCAGGTAGAGGAGGAATAAAACCGATTCGCTGACCCTCCAATGTATGTCACACTTCCAGGGGAGTGCAGATCTGTCAGAGCGTGTGTAGGGTTTTCAGCCCCGTATTCCTAACGTGTCAATAATTTTCTTTGTCCGTGACAGTCAGGTGATGTGGAACACCGTCGCCTGTTTCTGCAGGCGGGGAAAACAGAGTAGTTGGCACAGGTGGTTTCAAGATTGCACCTTCAGCCCCCTGCCCCCCACTTGCTGAGTACTCCTGTATCTGGTAGCCCATCTTCAGCTTCATCTTTAAGGCTGCTAACAGCTGAGAACAGCTCCAAAACCAGTGCAGCGCAGTTCACTGGAGGTGGCACAATCCCCTCTCTAGTCCTGGGACTACCACTAAGTGGAGGTAGGGCTGGAATGACCCTATAGATACTGCTCCCTGGAAGGCTGTGCGAACAAGCGGCCAGGTGTCGTAGTGCCAAGAAGCAGCAGTTTTCTTAGAAAGGTAACTTCTCTGTTTCCTCATCTGTGGCGCAGGCTATTAGGAATGGCCGTCTGTCTGGTAACACGTGAAAGGCAGTAATGAGATTGCATGCCATTAGAAAAGGGACGTCTCGAGCTTCTCCTGGATCAGGTGTTCCCAAGTCATATAAGGCCTAGTGAAGAAGTCCTCACTGATCCAATGCTATGGTCTTGTATAGCAAGACAAGAATCCCTTCTGTTCGCAGGTCTGTTTGCAATACGCAAAGGGGAAAATAAAAATCTTCTCGGARAATCATGACCAGTCCCTGAAACAGCCACAGTTGATATACTCTGTGCTGGGCACAGCAACCCATCTGGGTACCACTGGTAGTTTAGGTGACCAGAGTCTGGCCAGATGTGTAAAGAGTAGCTGTGGCCTTTCTGCTTCATTTCTTTGATGGATCTGATGTTTCTGAACACCTGCAACAGTGTCCTCTTGATAAACAAAGGAAGCTTGTTCCTTTGTCACATCACACAAGGTAGCACAGATCACACAAGCTCCTCTCTGCTGTAAGTTGGGCATCCCTCGTGCTAGATTCTTTCAGCCTGGATGGGCAGTGGAGCAAGATGGGCTGGAGCTGGATAATGTAAGTGCGCTGCCTGGGTCCATCTGAGAAAGTCCCTTCCCTGGATATGGTGTTCTTTTKGGGGCAGGAGCAGGTTTTCCAACCAGGAATGCAGTTAAAACCTCACTGATGAAGAATGGAGTTCGTTTGACTAATGTAGACGTCCATCAGCAAGTGGCCCTCTGCTCCTGAGCTAATGGTCTCCTGTAGGACCGGTATGAGAGAGGCCGCACTCTGGGGCACTGAAAGCAGGTGTCTGCAATAACACAGGTGGATGGGGCATGTGTTTTTTTTTTCCTCTGCCAGCTATGAAAGAGGCCTGGAAGCTGCTAACTCAGATGTAGGCACAGAAGGAGTGAGTTCCACCCCTCCTGGCATCATTCATAGATGCTGTTCTCATTTCGTCTGTGGTGCTGGGAGATGGATGAGGCTTTAGGGACCTTGTGGGAAGATATGTGACTCTGGGAGTCACACATGTCTGGGAGGCTGTGGGGCCATCTCAGGGTCTAAGCTGGTGAACACTGTAGACTTGTAGTATTAGCTCTGGTTCCTGCATTGAAGTCAAGCTGAGCCTTGCATACATGTTCTTTCTGAACTGATATATAGAGATTTTCCTAGGCTCCTGGGCATTCTTGCCCACCTTCTGCTTGCTTTTTGCCACACTGTCTTAATCTCTCTCTCTCTTTGTGTTTTGTAGCTGAAACCCCAATTGAGGAGTTCACCCCAACCCCAGCCTTCCCAGCGCTCCAGTACCTGGAATCAGTGGATGTGGAAGGTGTCGCCTGGAGAGCAGGGCTTCGCACGGGAGACTTTCTGATTGAGGTGAGCCCGGCCATGGCAGGGAGAGTGACCGATGGCTGCCAGCAGCATCTTCCTCTGCAGGACAAGGGCCTACGTCTTGCATAAAATTATTTTCCTTTATAAGGTGTTTTGAGAGCTGCATAATAATTGTTACTGAAATGCCTGCTGCCTGGATGTCTTGATGAAAAAATGTACTTCAGGTACAATAATTCAAGTAGATAGATGTTCTCTGTGCTAGAAGATGAGCTGACAGGTTCCCTTCTGCTAACTGAAATTACAGGGAAAATGGAGGTTGGAGAAAAGACTTATTAGATGCTCTCTCTGGAGGCCAATCAGGATTGTTTTGTACTGATATTTATTACAGCTTTGCCCAATGTGGTACAAGTATTGGGGTCTATAGAGAAGAATTAGATTGACCAGGTACGTAGGCCTCTGCTCTTGTGTCTCCCCCTTGGCCCTTTCCCTTTCTTGAGAAGGCGATGTTGGAGGCTGTGTACTGCTCCGAGGCCACAGCCGACTGGGTTTTCCTGATTATGTTTAAAACAAAGGAAAGCAAGGATTAGAGTCGCTGGCAACTTCATGTTAAACAAGTGGCTCGAGGGCTCAGCAGCAAGGCACAGCGAGGTGAAACAGAGGTGCAGTCTCCCCGGGGCACAGGCAGGAGACTTCAGAAAAAACCGGGGTAGGGCTCTGAAGCTGGCTGGCAGGTCTCCAGCAGTGACAGCACTTGCTTGCTCCCGCAGCTTGGCATTATTACATTATTATTATTTTGTTATTGTTTGTGTTAGTGTATGCCCAGAACCTCAGCGACAGGTCAGGAAAACATCGTGGTAGGTGCTGTATGGTGCACAGCATCTGCGCGGTACAGGTGGCGATGGCTGTGTCCCAGCACACAGACGACGGGGGTGCTCCCATGCTGGTGCTCGCCGTCTCTGGACAGTGCGGTGACACTGCAAGGAGCAGTCTTGGCATATCGGCTGCTTCATCTTGTAGTGAACGCAGCAGAGGATAGTTTTAAGGAGTGATTTAAGAGAGAGTGATAACATTAATTTGTTAATGTTTATAGGGACTCTCCTCGCTATAGGAGGAAAGTGTAGGAGACATTACTGTGGTACTTGCAAGTGAAAATTATGTTCAGAATCCATGCCAAATGGGTATGGTATGAACAGGCCAAGTCTGCATTTCTTAAAGCCAGAGAAAAGGCTGTTACAATAAGGCAGTTGAGAAATGATTAAAGTGTTTGTGAATCACTCAGTCAAGATGCCTTAACTGTAAAGGGATCCCAGAGAGTTTGTTTCAAACGGAGATGTATACACTGTCAGTGCAGGAAGGGATGTGAGATGAATCCTGCCCCTTCCAAGGGAGCAGAAGAGGTGGAGTGAGGCCGAATTGACACCAAGTCTGTGAAATGACCGTGCATTATATGGGATGGGAAGGGCAACTATGTGTGAAGGTTTGAGGTGGGTGGCGTGGTCAGGCTTCGCTGCGAGTCTCCTCACAGCAAGTGCCGAGCAGCGCACACCGGACAGGCAGTCCGTACAGTCAGAGGAAGGGCTGGCATCCCGTGGGATTTTGCTTTCTCGCATCTTCCCATGCAAAAATCATAAGGCTTTAAACCCAGTAATGCAGTATATGAAATCTGCATTGGTCCGACGAGGTGGTGGTGGTGGTGTGGTGTAGGTTATGGTTGCGTGTGGTGTAAGGCAAGCAGAGCTGCACGCTTCTGGCAGGTGGACATGTGAAGTTGTACTGGTTGTGGAAGTGCTCCTGGAACTGGGGAGGCAGGTGATGAGGCTTTGCTCAGCTCAGCTGCTGCGATTCGCTCTGCAGTCTGAAGCTTACACTGAAAAATGCTCTCTTTTCCAGGGGTTGTCATCACCTCTGTCCTGGACAGTTGGTCGATGCACCCTGGAGCTCCTATCAGTGCTCTATGGGGATCTTTCTAGCAATACTTTTTCTGGAGCGAGTACCTCAGACACAGTGATGGACTTGACGTTGAATGTGTAGTTGATGGAAAACCTACGCCCAAAGCAGAGACCGGCTGTGATGTGTCCGTGCCGAGGTGCTGCGTGTGCTGTGCCCTTTGTCCGGAATGGGGAGTCCCATGGGTGGTGCCGTGCCCACGCACGTGATGCTGCTGCAGGGCAGGCGGGAGGACCGACAGCCAACGTGCGGGGACGTGGAGCCACGTGCTGCCAGGAGCACAGGGAATCCCATGGCTGGTGAACCACAGGGGGAAGGGGAGAGGGGAGCCAGGCTCGAGGACCTCTCAGCAGAGGTGCAGGTTGGCACTTGGCCTTACTTCCAGTGGGAAGAGCATACCTCTCCTCTGCTCTCCTTTCTGCTCTAGTGGGGCCCAGATTTGCCCTCCGTACTTGCACCAAACCTTCTGGAGAGCAGCTCCTGGTGGGGCCGTTTGCTCTGTCCGTCCTGCTCGTGGGCACGGTTCTTGCAGCCAGAAAGTCCTCCGAAACCTGTGAGCAGGAGGGTGCTGGCAAAGGCTGTGTGACCCGAATAGCCTGCTGCCAACAACGTCATCTGCATTGTTGGTGTGTCTTCTGCAGCCTCTAAAGAACACCAGTGAAGTACCAATTGTGATAAACCTGACAAAATCATTATAGAGCTGATACTTTTTCTGATACGTAGTATTAGAAACATTACAAAGCAGGAAGAATTTCAAATGCGTATAAAGATGTGGGGTGGGAGGAGGAGGTTAGTGCTGCAGTAGAGCAGCCTCATCCCAGCTGAGACTTGCAGTCCCTCTCCCTTCCCTCCCAGTTTGGATGTTCAGCTGCAGAATAAATGTATTTAGCTGGTAACCTGCCCTCAGCGGGTTACCATTTCCTTTGGATCAGCTAGCTGAGCTGACTTCCCCTGTGGCTGCGTGATCATTAAATCTATGGCAAGTGGAGCAATAAGCATGTGTGGTATCCCTGGGAAGGGAAGCTGGAGGTGGGTTTAGAATGAGCACAGCAACTTTGCCGGAATGTAAAGCCACATCCCGAGGGCAATATTCAGAAAGGGAGATGTTGTGATACAGCTTGAAGCCTTGTACAGGTCTCTGGGACCATCTTCATCAACCTGTCCAAGTGTACGGATTAGAGATGTGTTAAATTTAGATGGAAGGTGCATGGGCATTTTAAGTGTGAGACTTCATTTCTAGCCTTGTAACTTGTAGCCTGAGACCATCTCTTGCTGAAATTAATCTTTAGTCTTTTAGCTTTAAAGCTTTCTTAGTATTGGAGATCAGTGCTAGACAGCCAGATACATGTAAGGTGCTTTCATGTTGGAGTTAGCAAATTCAAATAAAGAAGTGCAGGTGCAGGAAGTCCTGAGAGGTGTTTGCAGGCAGAGGAGTGTTTGGTGGCAGTGACAATCTCCACGTGAGAGCTGACCTTGCCCAATGGTGGGGAACAGCTCCTCCGGTACCACAAAACGGCTCTTTCATGCAAGGACCAGGTGGCAGGGACACTGCTTACAGCTCCAAGCAAGCCTGACCTGCCCTAATCTTCCTCACACTAATTCAGCAATTAAATCAGCTTCTGAAGCTGGGAGAGGGGTGGCTGGCCGTGGATGCTGGAGGCAGTCGGGTGGATGCTCCAGCAGTTCCCATTCCTCCGTGAGGCTCCCCTTTGCGGGAAGAAGTGAGATGTGTTTCTGTGGGGCGTTGGCACGAGGAGCCAGCAGAGCTGCCCGACAGGTTATAGCTGGGAGCCCAACTGATGGTGACTTGAAAGAGGCAGCAAAGACCATCCAGAGAAGGAGGTGGGCAGAGGGGAATCTGTCCCTGAAGTGGGAGCAGAGCTTCAGGGAAATTCAACATTTAGCATTGAGGCTTTTTGATTGATTAATACCAACCTACWACAACTGTAGTACAGGACCTGACTTACTTGTACTGTGTTTAAACTGCAATGTCCTAGCCCTCTGGTCAAGCCTGCTGTGCCACAGTGCTTCCCCAGCCTTTTTAGCCTTTCATTTCTCACCAGCACCTTCCATACGAATGGAGGGCCATGACTGGCCCGGACCAACGCGACAGGCTGAAGCCTGTTTGGTAGGCCAGTGGGGGTGCGTTGATCCTGGCTTTGTCAGTGAGATCCATGGGATGGCTGTATGGAGTTCAGGATACTCATTTGACGAGCGTTGGTGACCTCACCTGATACTTTCTTCAGCAAGACTGGTCTCTGTTCACGTTTAACTAGGAAACCTTTGCCTAATATTGTGAAGGTGGAAAATTTCACCAGAACTCTCATGGAGGAGCAGACAATCTTGAAGAAGGAAAGTGAGAGCTCCCTGGTAACTGTCGGGAACTTTACATCCAGTCGTCCAATAGATCATAGAATCATAGAATCATAGAATCATTAAGGTTGGAAAAGACCTCTAAGATCATCAAGTCCAACCATCAACCCAACACCACCATGCCCACTAAACCATGTCCCTAAGCGCCTCATCTACACG
>JAYKAV010002839.1:532641-631280 GCA_035582835.1 Phoebastria nigripes | reverse complement strand
CTCCTTTTTTTCCTGAGTCGCAGGAAGACCTCCCGGTTCAGCCAGGCCGGTCGTCTTCCCCGCCCGTTCTTCTTACAGCCCATGGGGACAGCCTGCTCCTGCGCCTTCAAGACTTCCTTCTTGAAGAACGTCCAGCCTTCCTGGACCCCTTTGCTCTTCAGGACCGCGCATTCAGGACGATGCAAGGCTGCTGCAGCTCCACGTTCCCCTGTTCAGTCAGTAGCCAAGCTGAGCGTGCATTCCCGATGGGGACGCATACACACATATGCACAATATACACGTAAGTGCACAGCCTGCCACACGGGTCAGAAAACACACAGCATCATGCAAAAACAAACAGCACAAATGGCCTGACCCTGGTCCTCGCCGACTGATCAAAATGAAAGCCTGTCAGAAGAGAATATATTCATATATGCATATGTATATACAATATGGATCCCTCTAGTAGCTGGCCTTGGACCTCCAGTCTGCCCAGTAGCTGGCCCCTAGCTCTCCCAGTCTCCCCAGTTGCTGGCACCTGAGCGTGTGAACCCCTGAGACCCACTTGCTGGTACTTGGATCTCTTGACACACGTGCACGCACACGAGCACACACATGTGCACTGGATTCCCCAGACCTTAGACACTTGGTCTATCCAGCAGCTGGTCTCCAGTCCCCTGGTCCCCCCAGCTGCCTAATGCACAGGCACGCACAAACACAAACCAGTCTCCCTGGCAGGTGCTCCAGACACCAGTAGCTGAGTCTCAAACCCACTGGTCAGTCTGGTCCGTCCAGTAGCAAATTCCCAAATTAAATGCACCTACACGTGCATCGACATACAATATGCACGCAGTCCAGCCTCTGGAGTTGCTGGCACCCCAGCACCTATGGGCCCTGCCACCCAAAGCCCTTTCCCCAGTTGCTGGCAGCTATACCTTCATGCACACACAGACAGAGGTACACAATATGGAGCACACTCTCACCCAGAAAAATGGTTAGAAGTAGTGCAGTGACAAGACGCGGCAGACTGTGGTGCCCAGGCGCAGGGCATGGCCAGACAAGTGTACTGACCAGCAACCTGGTACGCTCAACTGGCCTCTTCCGCACCCTTCTCCCTTTGTTCTCCTGTGCTTGTTCCTGCCTCATCCACCATCATCCCTCCCTTTTCCTGCCTTTGGTCCTTTCACTGAGCATCTCGGTAGGTCTGGCACAATCCCAGAATGCTCTTCCTGGCATCCCATAAGGAGTCCCATACCCCCGCAGGCACTGGTTCCCCTCAGTCCCCAGGGTGACCTGGAGAGAGCCTCTCCCATCGGCTCATCCCATGGGTCTTGAGCACAGACCCGGGGCTGAGCCTTCCCCTGTGGTGGCCCTGGGGGTAGCTGAGCCAGGTGCTCCACTGACACCGATCAGGTCATTGGGGTTCCTCCAGCTGTCATTGTTCCTCTGCTCCATTATGACTGTGGTGATTAGCCTTTGATCATGTAATCCAACAGTTACAACCCATCATCCCGTCTGCAGCCTGTACATAGTCATGTACACTGCCTGCTCGCCCCTCTCTGGGGGAATTTATCGCCTGCTGATCCCAGTTTTAACAGAAGCTGCGAGGCTGCCCAGCTCCCTTACGCTTCTGCACCTCGGATTGTCTTCTGGCTCCGAGCTGTGGCAGAGGGAGCCTGGAGCTGTGGAGAGATGTAACCTCAATCCTGCAATGCCACCTATCAACAGAAATTCAAGCATCAGAAGAAGCGTGTTTAAAATTTTGCTCTCACAGCTTATGCCAAGGCCCTTACACCGGCCGAGTCCCCAGTCTTCCAAGTATTTGCAGCTCTAAAGTACCATAATAGACTGGAATATCTGGCCCTTGCTCTCCTTCCATAGAGAGATACTGTCTTTTTTCCTCGTCTTCTGGTCTTGTTGCTTTTTCCTTTGTCGTGCTTCAAATCCTCTGTCAGGAGGTCTAGACACTTAAGCCTTCTCTTCGTATTGGAGTGAACATTTTTTAATCCCAGCAAACCATCAGAGTGGTTCCAAAGAATGTTTATCAATATGGTGATAGGTGCTTTATATATGTAAATATATATATATATTAAAAAATATATATATATCGAGTTGGACTCGATGATCTTAAAGATCTTTTCCAACCTAAATGATTCTATGATTCTATGTGGAGTGGTCACTAGTGCTAAGTCTCCTGCTTTTTGTGTTGACTCAGCCCCTGCTTGCTGAAATGTATTTTGGGTGGGAATCTGATCCCAGTTTTATTACTACTTAAGATTTTACCCACTGTCTAGATTGTAAGCTTGTAGGTCAGATGCCTGGACCTGATTGTCCTGACCCATTTAGTGCCGTGCTCACAGAGAGGAAATTCTGCCTCGAGGAGAATAAAGCCTGCAAGACAGGGGGCATGCACAGATCATTTTGCGTGTCACACAAGCAGGGCAGAGAGATGCATCACACACTGCCTTCCTCTGCGTGCCTGTCTCCGTTAGGAGCCTGGACAGAGGCTTCCTGCCTAACTGCTGTGCCTCAGGCTGGCTGAAGGCAGAAAATGGGCAGAAGATTGGCAGCCCCTCCAGTCTGCCAGGGGATCCAGCCAAGTTGCTTGCATTTGTCTTGCAATCCTTCAGCATTTTCCCATGAGCTGCTGCTCACTCTTGGTCTTAGTTTTTCATTTACTTCATAACCCCTTCGTTTACTTCACAAGCCCTGTCTCTCTGATTCCTTTCCTTGACCCCTCCATGGCTACTCTGTCAGGCTGAAACTGCACATCTGGTTGGGTTTTCACATGGGCATGCTCACTGCTTCGTTCATTTACCTTGCAAAAGCACAGAGACCTCCAAAATGTGCATTTGCCCAGGTTTCAAGAAAAGCAGTCCAGGTGAAGCTCCAGCAGAAACTGCTCAGCATCTTCGTTATCTGCTGATCCAGCAACCAAAGGATCCTATTTTGCAGATTCTTATGCTGAAACAAATACGTGAACCAAGCTAAGTTATTTTGTATCATCACGTCTTCTAAAGAAAGATTTTCGGTCCATCACCAATAAGAAGGCCGCCCTTTCTTCCTAGTGACTAACCTTCCCTGTCTGTGATGAGTGTGATTCAGATCAGCCACGGGCAGACCAGCCTGTTGCGTTGGTTGACATGGGCTGCGCCAGGAATGAGAAGGGACAGAAAATTCCCAGGGCTTCGGCTTGCTTAGGGCAGACGGATCAGAGGCAACAAGCTCTGCCCTTGATCTTCCAGCGCTGAGATCACTACTCCTCACCCTCTCTCCCACAGTATTTCTATGTATAGAAATAGCTAGGTAAGTAACCTCAGTGTTTATTCAGTATCTCTTTTAGCTGCACTTCCATCATATGTGCTCCAAGTAGAGTGATTGGAGGACAGCTCTAACATGAAGCCAAGTGGCTGCTTTTCTCTGGTTGGTTTGGCTAACACCAGCTTGTCAGTGTTCTTGTTCACATTTCAACATCCAGGTGCCAGCTATCCGTGGGCCACTCTAATTTCCTAAATACCGCTGTGGTCCTACAACCCACAGGGCTGCTGCAACAACACAGACGCAGATGATCTCAGTACCTTTGGTAGAGAGCTATGGTGGGATTCATCTCACCTCACTTCAGGCTTCAGTTACCTGGGTGCCTGCACCTGCCTGCCTCGTGTAGTCTGCCAGTTCTGCCTGTGGAGACCAAATAAATGTGGAGATGGAATTCAGGGAGTAATTAATTCATCTAACCTAGCATGGAGTCTGCCTTAGGATGTGACAAATCATACTCAGGATCTGGTGGATTCAGTGACCAGCTCTCCTCTGGCTGGACAGGGACCCCAGGGCAACTTTTTCCAGGGTAGGTGCCCATTTTGTGGACAGCACGTTCTGTCAGGTGAATCCCAGCACTGCAGTCTCTTGGCAAAAAGCACATTATTCTGTAGCGCTGTGGGTGAGAAATACCAAACGTGGAGCAGCTCCTTGGAGCATTTGGGTTTTGTTCTCCGCGCTGTTGGGGGTTTCTCTCAGAGGAACTGCTAGAGTCTGAGTGCTGTTGACACTATGGATATAGCTGGATGTGCAATTGCCATCTTGCAATTACTACCTGGTACTTCTCAGGTTTAGGGGTGGCAAAGCCTTGACAACAAACCGGTGATGCCTCTCCAACATGAAGTCACAGAATTTTGTGGCGTCCATATGCTCTGAGGTGCTGACCTGGAGACTCAGAAGTAATACTGAGATTGCGGTGAGTTTGTCCTGTTTGCCATCCTCCGGCAGCAGACATAGAAGAAGGAAACCCTTCGTGGACACAATGCTTTCATTTGGAGATTCAGTCTTTGAACGTGATTCTGAGCATGATATTTCCATTGTCTCAAGAAGAGATCTGGTTCATTTTCCCCCATCTCCAGGGTGCTCACTTTCTCATTGCAGTCCATCTGTCTCACAGAAGTCATCTCCAGTTGATGGTGGGCCAAGACCTTCAATAGCACAAGGTTTCGTCACAGCTCTAAGGCTTTCCTCGAGTGCATCACCGCAGAGGCATCATGTCTAGGTGTGTTGAGCCATATGGAGTAGGCAAGAGTGTTATACCATACCCCAGACCCTGTGTGACACATGTAGGCCTGGGTTTATTTATGTATAGTCCTGGAAGCCATACTGTGGCCATGTTGCTAGAGATGCCTCCATCAGCTATACCTTCAATGGTGGCAGGACGTGACCAGTCTCTGCCAAGGATATGCATTTTTTTTACTTCCCCTATCGCTGCAACTACCTCTCTTTGGCTGCTGAGTGCACTTCTGCAGCATCTCCAGTCTCCCAGATGTTTTTTCTTAGATGTCTCTGGAAACTGTACAGCTTTTCACTCAGTGGCCTGGATGTCAGATGGCTCTGAAGACTGTTCATTTCCTGTGAGAAATACTCCTTTTAGTAACAGACAGACAATTAGCAGATGTGTTTTTGTGGCTTGGTGAACCATATTTTCAGCCCGAGATATGGTCAAATCCTTATCCATTGTAGAAACTTGTGTCCTGGTTACACATGAGTCTTTTTTACATCCTAAAATGGAGGGATTTTCTCTTAGTTCCCTGAGCATGTGTCTCAGTACAGTTTCCAAATATCTTTTAGTGGGAAAGTGGAGAGAATATTGTCCCATCACTCCTTGTCAGGGCTCTCTGGGGATCTTTGAGGGTTTTTCCATCAATTAATTACTCTGTTTTACAGTGAAACCATAAGTTTGGGCTGATCTTCCTCCTGAGCCAGCTTTTGAACCCACAGCTGTATGTTCTCTCCTCTGTAGAGTCATAGAAGTGCTGGTTGGAAGGGTTCTCTGAGATCCTGCTCCAAGAATCAGGTCAAGAATTAGGTCAGCTGTGGCTCTGTCCAGCCAAGCCTTAGAAACCTGCAGGAAACCATCTGCAGGATGGTGGTGCTGCAGTCTTTCTGGTGCTGTTCTGAGGCTGTACCGCCCTCCTGGGAAATCTTTTTTTGCTAAAGTCCGAGTCCAACCTGAACCTCCCAAACCACGATCTGTGGCTGTTGGCCATGTTCATTACCTCATCTGCTACTTCCAGGAAGAGTTTCGCTCGGTCATCTTTGTAAGTGCCCTGCAAGCAGTTGTAGGCTGCTTGCTTTTTCTGTCATGCGGTCTGGGTCTGGGCCCTCTTCAGTTTTTCCCTGTCTCTCTTGAACTCAATGGCCAAAAACTGAACACAATATTCCAGGTGCAGCCTCACCAGTGCTGAGTAAAAAGGGCAATAACTTCCCTCAATCTGCTGGCCAGGCTGCTTGTTATGTAGCCCAGTAAGCAGCTTGCCTTATTCTCTGTGAGAGTGCGTTACGGGCTCATGCTCATACTTGTAAATCCCTTTTTAGCCTCTTGAACAGAGCTGCCACTCGGGCAGTCTCTCCTGAGCCTGGACCAATGTGTTGGGTTGGTCCACCCCAGATGCACACCTTTCTTCTTCCCATTGTTGAACTTCATGAGATTTCTGTTAGCCTGGTCCTCAAATTTCCCAAGGCCCCTCTGGTTTGAAGCTCTGCATTTCACTATGTCAGATGCTTCCCCTAGTTTAATATCATCTGTACTTTTACCGAGGGTGTCTTCTGTGTCATCTGTGTTGTTGATGAGGGTGTTGAACAAGATGGGCCCCAGGGCTGGCCTCTYGAGCACTCTGCTTGTTGCCAGCTGCCTAGTCATTAATCACTACCTTTTCACGTAGCGGTCCACTCAATTCTCAGCCCACCTAGCTGTCCATGTGTCTGGTCCATAACTCCTCAGTTTCCACATGAGAATGCTGTGAGAGTTGGTGTCAGAAGCCTTGCTGGAGTCGTGGTGTGTCACGTCCACCACTCCCCCCTTGCCCACAGAAAACAGTCATATTATATTGGTTAAGCACAGTTTGCTGTTGGAAAATCCATATTGACTGTTCCTGTTTGCCTTCTTGTCCTTCAAATGTTTGTGCATGAAGAGGACACACTCCATGGCCTTAACAAGGCTGAGAAGGGCTGACGCTCCTTCCCTTCTCAAAGGTGAGTGTCACATTCAGGACCAGTTGGCAGGGACCTTCCAAATCACCATGATTTCTCCTAGGGAATAGACAGCAGCCTTGCGATTGCTTCAGCAGCCCCCTCTGCTGAATCCCACTGGGCCTGTGGACCTGGATGCAGCAGCTCTTCTAAGAAGTCCCTAACCTGTTGCTTCCCCACTACTGGCTGCCGGTCTTATATTGTCCGCTACACTCCAAGGTCTGGGAGCACGCTTTGTCCATGAACACTGAGACGTAAAACGAAGTTAAGCACTTTGGTCATGTCTGTGCTGTCCATGGCTGATTTTTCATCAGCAGACTCGCGTTTTCCCTGAACTTATTTTTGGTCCCAGTGTACCACTACAAGATGTCCTTGTTCTGCTTAATGTCTTTTGATAGTCTTTGCTCCAGCTGGGCTTTGGCCTTCCTGATATTGTCCCTAGTGCTTGAGCAATGTTTTTATTGTTTTGGTGCCTGTCATTGTTTCTCCTTCTTGCGTGTGCTCTTTGCATTTTAGTTCATTAAGAAGCTTGCTACCTTATCAAGCAAGCCTTCTGCAAAAATATCCAGTCTTCCTAAACAACAGGGTTGGTGGGTTGTTCCTGAGATGTCAAAAATTTTTCTTTGAAAACCAGCACCCCCTTCCCTTTGGCCTGCTTCTCAGGAAGCTGAAGTCTGTCCTGAACCTCAGGATCCGAGCTCTGCTACTCGCCTGTCAAGCCTTCCTCCAGATGCTCAACACAGCCATCTCGCATTTGCTGCAGCCCAAGCTGCCCTGTGACCACACTGACCACCAGTTTTTCCCTGTTGGTGAGCAGCAAGTCAAGCAGAAGGTCACCTCTAGCAGCCCTCTCCGGTGTTTGTGTTAGGAAATTGTCACCAGTGGTCTGGGAGCCTCCTGGATTCCCTGGTCAGTGGTCCATTGCCTTCCCAGCAGATGTCTGGACAGTCAAAATCCTGGAGAGGATGAGGGCTTGCGAGACGTCCACTAGTTATTTATGGACAACCTCACCCACCACCTCCTCTTGGGCGGTGGTAACGTACCCAGCATCCCTCCTGCTCCTAGCCTAGATCCAGAGACTGTCAGAAGGTGTATCTGTGCTCCCACACTGCAGCTCTGTGCGGTTGGGAGCTCCATCACATGAAGACACATCCCTTCCCTGCCTGTCCTTCCTGAACAGCCTGTAGGCAGCTATGGCCACGTCCTGATCAACGCATGTTGTCCCAAGTCTCTGAGTCTGACCACATCATAGGCCTGCGACCACAGCAGGACATGCAGTTCTTCGTGTTTGCTGTCCATGCTCTGTGAACCTGAGGAAAGCCTCCGAATGCTCAGTCCTCTGGGCAAGAAAATGAATGTCCCCCTGTGGACCTTTACTGGCATATGTCCTCCATACCTTCCTGTCTTATCTCTGGGCTTAGTGCCCCGTTCTCTAATGAACCTGCTTTAAAACCCTTCTCTCCACACCAGCAAGCGTGGTTGCAAAGGTGTTCTTCCCTCTTGTAGTTACACAGGGTCTTTCTTTTCCTGGTAGTCTTCCATCATCCTCCAGTGAGGCACCAGGATCAAGGAAGCTGAATCATAGCTGGCAGCATCAGCTGCACAGCCAGGCATCAATATGGTAGATGTGTGCACTTCACAGTGGGTCTTTCCTTCAGCCAGAAGAGTTTTTGGGGACAGACTCTGTTGAGAACACAGCTGGAACATGCTCTTGGTGTGTCTCCATCACCCTTGACCCCAAAGCCCTGCAGTCACCTTTGAGCTGCTCAAGGTTTTTCCTAGATGTATCACTGTTACCCACCTGGATGAGCAACAAGGAGTAGTAATCAGAAGGGCAGAAGAGTCCCAAAATCCTTCCACAACACTGCCAATCCAGGCCCTGGGGCAGGCAGAAAACCTTCCAGGACAGTAGTTCTGGCTGGCACATGGTGTCTTTGTCCCATGTCCGGTGACAGCCTTCCCCGTGACAATAACACGGGCTAGGGTAATGAGGAAAAGCCTAAATAAGGTTCCTCGCTCTTTTCCAGCACAAAGTCACCTAGCAGAAATACTGAAGGTTTTTAGCCAAGGTGGCCTCTGAATTGTATCTGTTTTCTTTCCTGAGCTTTGTTCTTCCAAGGCAGAGCTCGCTCTCTCTCCATTTTAAATACATTTTTTTATTCCTTATCCATTTGACAAAATCTGTTAGGAAGACCCCCGCATCTTTCACGTTCTGCAGCAGAGGTGTCTGAGAAGGCAGTGTCCGAGTGCAGAGACTGTCTTACTGGAGAGCAGCGCAGGGCAAGACTTTGTGTGGTAGCTGAGGTGGAGCTGCCAGCAACTCTCCAGGCATATTTCAGTAGGGCTCAGGTGTCCTCCAGGTTGCCTTTGGGAAGTGTCTCCATTCTTGAGTTCAGTGCGTACCACGCAACGTCATTGCCAGTGCTGCAACCTTCAGGTGAGACACAGAGTTGGGGAGTGCAGTGCTGTCACCTCCCTGGCTAGGAAGTCGGTCTGCTATTGTCACCTCTTCACTTCGGTCTTGCTGCGTGGCATGAACCGTTGAGTGAGGATGCACACAGGTAAGTGAATTGAAGGAGAAAAGAAGGTAACTGCTCACGTGTTCCTAGGAATTCAGCATCCAGCGCACAGTCACAACATCTTCTGGGCTCTTTCACTCAGAACTGAAAGGTTTGGCAGAACGATAGGTGGGCTTTACCTTTTCATACTACATTCAGACAGCCTGGGTCAACAAATCGTACAGATACTGCTAAGGCAGAGAGTGTCTGTGCTTGAGTCCTGGGGTGCATACTCAACCAGAGTTTGAAAGTGCTTGTGGGCAGTGCATCTTGAAGATGTTCTACTTATGGGTAGGTAATCTTTAAAAGGCAGGGGAAGTGGATGTGACTGTTACAATGTCATATAGCTGGATGAAATGCAGTAGCACAAAGATGTGGTGTTTCCTGAGGGAAGGTTTCAAACTGCAAAGATTCAGGCAATCATGCAGAGTTCAGCAATGGGCTTTATTGAGATACCTTTAAACGAAGTGGAATTTGAATCTGGTAGCTGCTGCGGAGGGTACCTGGGTGACTACCTCTCCGTGCCTGGCACCAGAACGAAATAGAATCATAGAATGGTTTGGGTTAGAAGGGACCTTAAAGATCATCTAGTTCCAACCCCCCTGCCATGGGCAGGGACATCTTCCACTAGACCAGGCTGCTCAAAGCCCCATCCAACCTGACCTTGAACACTTCCAGGGATGGGGCATCCACAACTTCTCTGGGCAGCCTGTTTTAGTGCCTCACCACCCTCATAGGGAAGAATTTCTTCCTTATATCTCATCTAAATCTACCCTCTTTCAGTTTAAAGCCATTACCCCTTGTCCTATCACTACATGCCCTTGTAAAAAGTCCCTCTCCAGCTTTCTTGTAGGCCCCCTTCAGGTACTGGAAGGCTGCTATAAGGTCTCCCCAGAGCCTTCTCTTCTCCAGGCTGAACCACCCCAACTCTCTCGCCCTGTCTTCATAGGAGAGGTGCTCCAGCCCTCTGATCATCTTCGTGGCCCTCCTCTGGATTCGCTCCAACAGTCCACGTCCTTCTTATGTTGGGGGCCCCAAAGCTGAACGCAGAACTCCAGGTAGGGTCTCATGAGAGCAGAGTAGAGGGCAAGAATCACCTCCCTCGACCTGCTGGCCACGTTTCTTTTGATGCAGCCCAGCATACAGTTGGCTTTCTGGGCTGCAAGCGCACATTGCCAGGTCATGTTGAGCTTCTCATCAACCAACACCCCCAAGTCCTCCTCCTCAGGGCTGCTCTCAATCCATTCTTCGCCCAGCCTGTATTTGTGCTTGGGATTGCCCCGACCCAGGTGCAGGACCTTGCACTTGGCCTTGTTGAACCTCATGAGGTTCACACGGGCCCACCTCTCAAGCCTGTCCAGGTCCCTCTGGATGGCATCCCTTCCCTCCAGCATGTGGACCGCCCCACACAGCTTGGTGTCGTTGGCAAACTTGCTGAGGGTGCACTCAATCCCACTATCCATGTCACCAACAAAGATGCTAAACAGCGCCAGTCCCAATACCAAGCCCTGAGGAACGCCACTTGTCACTGGTCTCCACTTGCACATCAAGCTGTTGACCGCAACTCTTTGAGTGCGACCATCCAGCCAATTCCTTATCCACCGAGTGGTCCATCCGTCAAATCTATGCCTCTCCAATTTAAAGACAAGGATGTCGTGCAGGACAGTGTCAAATGCTTTGCACAAGTCCAGGTAGGTGACGTCAGTTGCTCTTCCCTTATCCACCAGCGCTGGACGGTAACCCTGTCGTAGAAGGCCACCAAATTTGTCAGGCATGATTTGCCCTTAGTGAAGCCATGTTGGCTGTCACCAATCACCCCCTTATTTTCCATGTGCCTCAGCATAGTTTCCAGGAGGATCTGTTCCATGATCTTGCCAGGCACAGAGGTGAGACTGACATGCAGGCAATTGCACCGTTATGCAATTAGCGCTCACCCGGCTCACTGGCGTCAGTGGGACAGCGCCAGGCCTTGAAAGTGCCACAATTTAGGACTAGATTAGACCTATCAAGGGACATGGGATTTTGAAAATCCTACTTTAACTGACCAGGATTCAAGAGCACGGTCTGTAGCATCTAGCCTTGTATCTTCCTCTGAGCCTGGCAGGTTTTAGATCCTTGATTTTTTTCCTTGAGGAGCCTGTAACTAGTGATGTAGACAACAGCCTTTGTACGTACACTTCCATTCTATACATACATTGGGTGTGTGTGCGTATACGCACAGGACTTATGGACAGAAAATACAAATATGGATATAAATTTGTGGATTTTGCCATTATTTAGGTCTGTATTATATAGTCGTACAAAAGCATTGTTGGAAGAAAAGAAAATTGCAGTTAACAATCGACCTGGGATCTCACTGCCAAAACAGTGGGGTGTGTAGGCCAGTGAGAAGCTTCTGGGGCGGTGCCTGCATTGGTGCTGAAGAAACCCCACCAGTCACCTTTCCCTGGGTAAGGAGACAACCTGCTATGGCAGAGGTTAGTTCAACAGGGGAACATTTTCTGAATCTCTTCTGCCTCTAGTGAAATATTGTTGCTGTGAGATAATGTAATCTAGTATTAATTTCATTGGACAGATTAAAAAAAAAGAGTTGATGGCTTCAGTAAAAATGTGCAGGTGTAGCAGCAGATCTGATGGTCGGGCTCTGGCTGTGCTTATCATGTGCAGAGCATGTCAGCAACCCGTGAGCATCTCCTGGGGAGGGAAGAGTGCCATTTTTCTGAACCTCAGAGTTTTTGATATTTGGGAACATAGATTTTACATAATTAACAAAATCTAAGGGTTCTTTGAGGACACACTGCTAAACGCAGTCCAAAAATCAGGGGGAAAAAATCTGCTGGGCAAGACATCACCCACTTCAGTGAGATAATGAAGCAGCAGTTAAATATTACTTACAGACACATGTATCCCCTTCTTACTGGAAAGGTTAGCAAGTAAAGGAAAAGGAAATGCAGTTAATTTGAGCTGAAGTGTGTAGGAAGTTGATAAGGGGAGCCAAAGGAAATATCAAAGGCCAATATGTAAAGATAATATGAAATTTTAGAGCATTAGAAGAAAAAAAAAAATTCTGGTAGAGATCCATTTCTATATGTAAATGATAAAATTGTATATTCTGGTGCAAAAAAAAAAAGGCAGAAATGTTCTGTTCTGAGTTTGGAACAAATGAGAAGGATGTATCTATCCATATGATGTGCTTGGAACAGAAAGTTTCCCAGCTGTAACCAAGGAGAAAGTGAGATAGTATTTGCTAAAAATAAACATACTCAAATTAACAAGCTTGAATAACATATACCCAAGTGTCTAAAAGAGCCTAGCTGAGGAGTTGTCTGAWCCACTGATGTTAATACCCCAAAATCTTGCTAATCTATGAAATTTCGAAGAGTTGGTAGAGGGCTGTTGCTATTCTAATATTCTGAGGGTATAAAATAGGTGATTCAGGAAACTATAGCTTGTTTAGCTCAGCATCAATGCTGGGTAAAATAATGAAGCAATTAATTTGGAGCACAATCAACAAAAAATTAGAGAATGAAAATACAATTAATATCATACAGTGTGGTTCCATGGGAGGTGGAAACAAACCTGCTGTCTTTTCTTGACAGCATCATAGGACTGGTTAAAGTGAGGACTGTGTTTACATAGTATGTTTTGACTTCCTTAATAACCATGTGACTTGTGTATAAATAACCTTACAATAGATGGAATTAACAGAACGAACGTGGCTTAGAAGCATTGCAAAGTCATGCCAGGGCACATTTCAGAAAGCAGCTGCTAAGGGGAAGGCACCAGTGTGTGGGGCCATCACCAGCAAGGTTTCTTTGCAATTTTTGATCCCCACAGCTCAACACTTCTATCAGTGTTTCAAAATAGTGACAAAAACCCGTGTTTGTATGATTGCAGGTATGACAAACAGTGGGGAATAGCTAACAGTAAAGTAACTGCTGCGGAGTGATCTGGCTTTCCTGCTGAAGCAGCCATGTTCCAGCAGACTGTGCAAGGTGACGTGTCTGCAAGCAAAGAATGTAGGTTACTGGATATGAAATTACCCTGGAAAAATGTAATTCAGCAAAGGACATGGGTTTCTCCAAGATAATTGTGTTAATGTTAGTTGATTGCGTAGGATGTGGCAGAGAGATTTTACGTATCTAAAGGACAAACTTCAGAGTTATGTGAACTTGCGTATTCTGGTTGCAGCTTTGGAAGATCACTAAAACATCACTTTGTGCAAGTCAGACATTCACACCGCGGGATGAATCTGGCATTACCGAGTGGAATTCTAAAAGGGCCTCAGAATGATTCACGAGCTGAAAAAAGGTTTGAGGCTTAAGGAGTCCATCTTGCTCAGCATATTGAAGCAGGACTGATGAGGGCAATAGTGCTGGTGTGTGGGTATTTGATTCCATTGCCTGGCTTGGAGGGAGACAGCTCGCTGCAGATCTCAGTGCATGTACAGAAGATCCCCTGGATAACCAGTCATGGATTTTAGTGAAATCCCATTTCAAACATTTCTGCATCAGTACATCCTATGCCCAGAGAATGAGATTGCCTGGGAGAGGTGGGAAAGAGAGTTTAGAGCTCAAGTTCTCAGAAGGAGCATCTTAGGATCTGGATAATCTTGCAGCCTTTCTCCAGTTTGAGTGCTTTGAGATGCTGAAAGGGTGCAGTTGGCAATCAGAAAGCCAGAGCGCTCCACTCTCTGGAGTGACGTACGGGTTTGTTCCTGCTGGTGAAGATTTACCCCCAAAGCCCCCTGAGTTTTGCCTAGTGGTCTGTGCGTATCCTGGTTGATGGACCCATTGTTCTCCTGGTAGATGTCCATAACGGAGCTCTGGAGCAGAACAAACTTATTTCAGGCTTCAGAGCTTATGTTCCTCTAAGTAACTTCTTATTCCTGGGAACGTGCGTGATTCAGGTGATTCACTGTCAGGTCAGGCTTCTTATGTACAGACAGATACCACGTAATGAAGGTACAGACAGATACTGAGACTGAGGTCTTTCCTCAGAACTCAGCCCTTCTAATTTTCTGATAATACTGTGCATTTCTCAAAGCTGCTTCTCACTGGTTAACATCATTTGGGTAATGAAGTGTCCAGAATGGACCACAGCATGCTTGCTGAAGCTGCGGGGATAGTACCTTTATCCTCCTTCAACAATCAAACGCTGCATTGTCGTAGCTTTGGGTACTGGTCGCCATTAAAGGATTCCTTCCTTGCACAGGGACAGAGTTTTCTCTTCTCTTTTTCCCACAACCTGACTTTAGCTGGGAACATTTTGTTTGTCCCAGCACTGCTGGCACCATACTAGGGACTGCATGAATGTACCATTGATCTCCACATAGGTGGCATCTCCTTGAGGAGGAAGTTTTCTAATGCTTTAAAATAGCCAGATGTGCTGTACCCAGGTCACAGTCCAGTACTCTGACCAGCTGCTTTTAGATATTCCACATGTGGTGGGTTCAGTGTTTCGTACCAAATTAATTTATTTGACGTTATTTGACATTACATGGGATTTTGATTTAGCAGAGTGGTACAGCAATGTACTTAAATTAAATGCAAATATAAATTACTCTTAGCAGAGTATAGCAGATGCAATACACAGCTGAATCACCATACAGATGTGATTCTCGTTACCAGTCTCTATAATCTGCTCACCATCACGACACTGGCTGTCCCCAGTCACCTCAAAGGCCTAAGTGGGTTGACACCAGCTCAAGCCCATTGCTGTCTTTGAGTTCTTTCTGTTTGTTGTTCAGTTTTTATATTCTCTGTTGGCCTAATCCACTTATACAGTCATTCTCCCCATTCTGGTCGTCGTCTTCTCTCTTCTCATTGATTCAGGGATGAAGTTGCAGAGCTGGTTGACCCACCCAGCTGGTACAGCCAGTTGATCCACTCACCTGACACAGCTGGATGATCCACTCAGCTGCTGTAGCCAGTTGATCTAAAACGACGACTGCCCTCTGGCCCCCTCGGTGTTCAGATTGGTTCAGCTTTCATTGCAACAGCTCTGGTCAATCACTCCCTACATTTTTCCCTGAGCTTCAAGAGCACATAGCCCTTGCCTATCTTTTCAGAGCTTTCTTCTGCTGTAGGGGTTCATTGGTCAGTCACAAGGAGGGGAGTATTAGTGCTATTACTCAAGTCACATAAGAGCTCATCTGGAGTAATATCCACCGCCCTAGAAATCTGTGTTCAAGAAAGATGAATTCACGCTGGAACAGGAGCATAAAAAAGCTACTGAGATGATCAGGAGAATGGGGACATTATCTCCTGTGACGACTACTATATCCTTATCAGCTTTCTGGGAGGGATCAGAAAGTGTATGAAATGTCCCACTGGGCCAGACTGATGGTCCATTAGCCCAGTTCCCTGTCCTTGACAGCGGCATTACAAGATGCTGTTAATTAAGGAGAGCACATGTGCCTGGCCATTTTGGGTGGTCCATTCCCCTTGTGCCTTCCAGCATCCAATGTCATCTCACTGGGGACGTTAGCAGGAATGACCCTGTTCAGTCCCGTTACAATCTGTGCAAGGACCTCCTCTCCAGGAATTTGTCTAACCTCCCTCTGAACCTGCCAGGACTGTCCACCTCCACGGCCTCCCACGGCAGCCAGCTCCAGATGACCATTGCCTGCTGCATAAAGAACTCTTGCTTTTGTCTGATTTCATCTGATCTGCCACTAGTCTCATTGAGAGCCCTCTCCTCCTAATGCTGCAGGATTTGGTGAACAGCAGCTCTGCCTTCACTGTGTCCACTGCCTTGTGGAGTTTTGGAAGCCTTGGCCATGCATCTCCCTGAGCCTTCTCTTCYCCAAACTGGAGAGTCCCAGCCTTCTCAGTCTGTCTTCATAGGGCACTTGCTCCATCCCCTTGACCATTTTAGATGCCTTTCTCCGGCCCTTCTCTAGCTCCACCGCTTCCTCCGTGAGGTGCTGAACCAGACCTGCGCTCAGCACTGAAGGTGTGCATGTGCGGGATCAGCATAGCCCCAAATGACATTGCCCACCTTGCTTTCCATCTCTTCCCTGATACATTTTGTTGGCTTTTTTGGCTGCTGTTGTGCACWGARCCCRTGATTTTGAGAGCTGTCAGTATCAGCWCCAAGACTTTTCTGGAGCTGTACCCACCAGGTCCATGTTCAGCATCATGTAGCATGTTCAGATGACTCTTCCCTAGAAGCATTACTTTGCATGTGTCTACATGGTGGCCCATCTGCCACCTTTTGCCCTCTCACTCAGTTTGGGAGTCCTGGAGCTCATCAGCATTGATGCATCATTTGGCTACTCAGAAGATAGTTGCAGCAGTTTATAATGCCCAGACTTTGACATAGTGTCTTCATGTTTCTGTGTGTGTTCTTTTATGTTTTGTACACGCTTTCTGCATGATTTGACTCTTGATCTATTGTCTTTTTCCAGACCAAAAGCTATCTCCAAGAGCAGGGCATCCTCAGCAGGCAGCTGTGTCCAAGGAACTGGAAGTTCTTCTCTATTGCTGCATCAAAACCAGTCACATTTCCACCACTGCCTGTCTGATCTTTCTCATTCCAACACCTCCCTGTTTGAGGGCCAGCAATCGTTTGGAGTGTTTAATTCAATAGGCAGGACTCCCAGCCACAGGTCTTCTTGAAGATTCATCTCTGCACTTCATAGACTGGGACCAAAAACTGTTTTTTGTGTGTGTGTCTCAGGCAATTCCCCTGTGTCACTCTAACGTCGTCAGACAGCCCCAGGCTGTCTGCGTGACAGGGATCCTCCGTGCATGGGTCTGTTCAGAGAGATGAAACAGTTTGCTTTGTTCATTTTGCTGCCTCCTCTTTCTATGTCTAAGTGCTTTTCTTCCTCCTGTGGGAGATGGTATTGTGTTCCTGAGAGCGCAGTTCTGACGTTTCGTTACTGCTGAAGGTGGGGGATGGCTTGGCTGAGATCCTCTCCCAGTTCGGCAGATCAGCAACGTCATTGAACCACAGCCCCTGTTCCCTCTCGGGCACCTTACACCTGTGGTCTCTGGCTGTTGTGGCTTCACCTGGCAGCCTGTTGGTGGGCTGCAAGTGCTGGCTGGTGTCAGGTCTCCCTTACCGCTGTGGAACAGCATCTTGAACCACTGGTTTGCTCACTGTTGATGAGAGCTAACCTCCCTATAGGTTATAAAACTAGCCTTGGTGCCAGGCTCTCTGATCTCAGTACACACGGTTTATCATGCCGTATTGAGTCAGCCCAGGTTTGAAGCTGAAAAAGAACTGAAAATCTTCGCACCATCTTCTTGGTGAGCTAACCTGTTTATCAGACATGTTCCTCTCTTTGTATTTTGAATTTTTCAAGAGCAACTGTTAGAGAAACTTTGCTCAGATGAGTGTTTAGCCAAAGTCGTTTGCAGTTGCAGAGTCCTGTAGTTCATCTTCTTGGGTATCACCAGGAACCAGGGGTGAATCAGGATTTCGTATTTTTCAGAAATTGTTTCTTTTCCCAGACATTCCTGCCTAGTACAAGCAACTGTCTGACCAGTCTCCCCTGTGGTCAGCTTTACTGTATAACATTCATTCTTGACCTCCTGTGTTATTTTAGCCTCTTGACTGCTTTTCTTATCTGCTTTCTGCAAGATGCTGTTCCTGCTGGTCAGGTTGAGCTGCAGTTTCCTGGGTTTTGAGCACCTGCTTGGTTTTACTCCATCTTTCACAGAAAAGGCCTGGCAACGTGAGACCGATACTTTGAGGTTGTCACTGAAAGACCTTTCATGTCCTCTGTTTTAAACAGCAGCAGAGATGTTATTTTGTCCCGTAGGCCAAATTATTCACATTCACACGCCAGTGACCGAGCTTTCTTTTGCAGATTTTGTAACCTAACCCAGCTCTGGCATGTTTCTGGCCGGTTTGGTTGCGGCTTTGGGTTGACCCTTCTGGGTCCTTCTGGCCAAGGGTGTTTCAGAGAGTCACAGGGTCAAGTCGGCGTTCCCAGGTAAGCGTGGCACTGAGACTCTCTGCACTTACTGGCCAGCGTCATGTTCTTCTTGTCTTTCATGGCTGGCCCTTAGCGTGCTTTGTAAAGCTGGTGTTGCTCTCCCTGTGGCTGCTTTTTCGTGCTCCGGACAGTCAAGGAGTGCCCAGCGGTGGATGAAGTTGCACAATACAGGCTAAGTTGCTGTCTTATGGTTTTTGTAGGAGTTGTCCGTGTATGGGCACATTTGAAGCATGTTGGGCAAAAAGCTGTCTCACCACGTTGGTACCTTTTCCTCATCCCTGATCTCACCAAGTTATAAACAATTGAAAATCAACATTTTCCATCTGTCACTTGACTGTCAGCAAAAACACCAACGGTCTGCCAGAACACCAACAGGATACGGTGCTCGGGTCATGCTTCTGCCAGGCGGTGGGTGCCACAGCAGTCAGTGCTCTCTCTCCTGGAGACCACATACCCTGCCTTGTGCCACCAGTGCTGCGCCAGGATGGAGCAGAGGGAGAAGGTCTCACCTTTCCAGCCCGCAGGGTGAAAACCTCCCACTCCTGCTTCTCTGTATTTGAGTAACCTAAAAAATCTGAACTGCTGCCCGTTTGGGTGGACAAGTTTGGATGATTAAAAATGAAACGGAAAGCACAGGCATGTTCTGTCAGTATTTCTGTTCTTTATTTGGAAGGGAGCAGGGTGATGGTCATATATCACATGCAGATGATGAAACGCTTTCCAAGCCATTAGTAACTGAAGCTGTAAGCATCTTCCAGGTGGTAATTTTTCAGTATTTGCATTTTGTAATTGTATGATGCTGGGGCAATGCCAGGAGACTGGCAGAGTGCTGGCGTTTGGAAGGGGCAAGGGGATGATCCAGTTAATTATAAACCGGTGAGTCTGATATCAGTTGCTGGCAAAAAATAAACAACCAGATACTGTAGGCAGTTGATAAAGAGTTATAGAGTAGAACGTAATTACCAACGGAAAACCTCACAAAACAAATTTCATTTCATTACTTGAGGTGTCAGATTTGTTTGATAAAGATAACTGTTTAGATGTAATAGATTTTGTTTACCACTGTAGAGCATTCCCATTACAAGAGCCACAGTGTACAAAACCAGTGGAGTGCCTGGGAAGCGGTTCACAAATTTGCCAGATGACGGGTCTTGGCGAGTACTTGTCAGCGAGGAACCGTTGCTGAACGGGGTTTCTAGTGGGTCCCTCCAGGACTTAGCTCAAGGCGTGATGCTACTCGGTGATTTCATACATGTTCTAGAAATGAACCTGAAATCACGGCTAATAAATAATAGATGTGCAGGGGACCTGTGGGCTGCGGTGCTGGGGATACGCCGCGCAGCCCTGGGCTCTGCTGTGCGACAGTGCTTTGGAAAACTAAAGGGCTTGCAAAGACAAACTGCTGAAGTGGTTTAGGATCAGGAGAAAGTAGAGGATAACCGTGCTCAGGGATTCAATCCATTCCATCCAGTTCATCCAAAGAAAAGGATTAAGAGGTGATTTAACTATAGTAGACTGGTAATTTCATCAAAACCAAATTTTCTGAGGAAAATGTGTGTTTTCATGAAAATTGAATAATAATTGAATCAATTATAATCAAAATTGAATCAATTGGATAATTGAATATTTGAAATAAAATTATTATTATTTCAGAAGCTTTGCATCTTAGGAAATGTTGATGTTCCATTTCAGAATTTAGTTCAACAGCTTTTCATTTTTATATTTTTTTACATGTTTTCATAGAAAACAGCACTATGCTCATGTCTTGCAAATGTTATAACCTACATACTTTTAATTATTTAAACAACAGTTCAGACTACCCTGAATTAGTATTAATAAAAACACTTTAGACTTCACTCTAAGACGAAACATCTCCATCTGGAGTAGAAACACATAAAACCCAAACATTCCTGAAAAGCCAAAGTTTCCAGCATCCAGGACAATTCTGCAT
This sequence comes from Phoebastria nigripes, assembly GCA_035582835.1. Lineage (NCBI taxonomy): Eukaryota > Metazoa > Chordata > Aves > Procellariiformes > Diomedeidae > Phoebastria > Phoebastria nigripes. The sequence goes on along the minus strand of JAYKAV010002839.1, from coordinate 611,332 downwards.
TTCTGTCTGTTGTACTTGTGATCCCACGCACTGTGGCGCAGGGACGATGCCGGTAGTGAGGGAGGTGGGACTGTGCGTGAGGAAGGGTAGCACAAGAGCCTGTGACTGAAGATTGATTTCTTGATAGTAATATAGGAATGTTTGGGTTTTTTTTTTTTAAGCGGTAGGAATTATTAAACATTTGGAACAAACCTGCAGAGGAAAGGCTGAATTCTCCATCTCCTGGTGTCTTTGAGACCTGAAGCCGGTGGCATGCAACAGCTTAGCTATAGTGCTTCTGGTCTTGAAGTTAGGGTGATGAAATTAATGTTGCATGGACAACCTAAATTCTGTCATTATCTGTCTTTCGAGTGTTCCACTTCTGGAAACATAAATATTAACGTAAATATTAACATCGGTGATTGTGTATTTATTGCCTGTAGATGATCACTTGTCTCTTCTTTGCCGTCAGTTATTCTCTTACACCTAGAGTAGCAGCAGTCCTGGAGTACACAGCACATTTCAAAAGTGAACGCCAAAGTGTGTGAACACGTCTGGTTTTTTTACAAAGTGGGTAACTAAGCCGCAAAAGTTGAAACCAGTTTTTCCAGCGGTGAGGCGTCTGAACTGGGGCATCCTCATCCCCATTACACCTCAACCTCAGTTACCCAAAGTGAGGGTCCATCTGTTAATGCCCCATGGAGAACCTTGTGTTCGTTGCTACTTGATAGATACCCAAGTACTGAGGTTTCATTTTCCAGTTTACTTCTTGGGTTTGTGTCTTAGAGATTACCTAGCCTGCCATCACAGCCCAGGGCTTGTTGTCCAAGAAACTAATAGGTTATGCTAGCACTAAAAATGTCRACAGGAGTGGACTTCAGCATATGTCCAGCAGACCCCTGGAAGGAGTCGATCAGTGTGTCGATAGCTAGGGGAGCAGATAAGTGTCTCTGTACAACACAGGTTGCTGCTGGTGGGGACAGGGTGGCTGAGCTGTTCAGGGCGATCCCCCTGCACACCGCTCTGCACGGGTGCTTGTGCTCTTCAGCGCCTCTTGCAGACCTGCGGCACAGCTCGAGACTTGCAGATCCAGGAGCCTCCCCTGTGGTTGCCAAATACCCAGGCAGAACTAGGAAATGCCCAATTTTTGGTCATCTGCCTTGACGGCCCAGTAGGAAGGGGGAGGTCTAGCTCTTGCCACCTGGCTGCAGCCCTGGTGTGCACTGGTTTGCACTGGCCTGTTGCAGGTTCCTCAGCTTCTCCAGAGGGTTGAGGTCACTGGTAGGTGACATCCCACAGGGACAGCTTAAATATGAAAATGTGCTAGGCTGTAAAATCAGATGCAGAGATGCAAAATCATCTGGTTTTATGGCTTGGCACCCATCGGTCTTGCCCTCTGCCTGCTCTCTTTGTGACAGCCAGCCTTTACACGGCTCTCTTTTTGTTTGTGTCCTAGGTGAATGGTGTCAACGTGGTGAAGGTGGGGCACAAGCAGGTGGTCTCCTTGATCCGGCAAGGGGGGAACCACCTGGTGATGAAGGTTGTTTCCGTCAGCCGCAAGCCAGAATCAGAAGAAGTTGTTCGGAAGAAGGGTAGGTGTGGAGTCTCGTGGTTCTTTGAACAGGGGGTTGCATCGCCTAAATGTGAGCAGGCGTGCAGAAACCCGTGGGTCTGCCGGGAGGAGCCCGGCATGGGTGGACAGCCGTGAGGCTGCCGAGCTGCAGCTGGTGAGGAAGGAGGGCACTGCAAGGGGAAGACCTGCCCGTCCTGGCACGGAAACCTCCACACACGCAGCACTGCCATACCGGGACACGCTGGTGCCCAGCGGCTGCGGCTGGGAGCGGCGCAGGGGGACAGGGACAGTGGTCAGGTGGAGGGGCTGTGGCAGAGCACTGCCACTGATGCTGGGGAAGCCGGGCACAGCCAGCGGCTGCTGGCCAGGCCTCCTGCAGGTCCCGTCCGCRGCCAAGCTGCAGGACACCAGCAGCTCTGTTCTCACACCAGAGCTGTGTGTGCTCAGCGAAGGTTAGAGCCAGCTCCTCCTCGGGAACAGAGCTGCTTCTGGTGCCTGCAGCCCGTGGTGTCAGCGGCAGGCTGTGCTGGAGAGCAGTCTCCCCCTGCCCTGAGGGGGGTTGTGGTGGGGGAGCTGCCCCTGCTTCAGGGTGCATGGGGGTGTTGTGGTGGGGAGCGGCCCTGCTGTGTGAGGGGGGTTGTGATGGAGAGCTGCCCCTGCTAAGTGTGGGGCTGTCAGGGTGGAGAACTGTCCCTGTGGGGATGTTGGGGGTGTCGGGGTGGAGAATGGTGCCTACAGGAGTGCAGGGGGGTGCCAGAGTGGAGGACAGCTCCCGTGGCAGCGGGGGGTGCCAGGGTGGAGCCTGTCCTCTCTCGGGAATGCTGTGGCTGGGAACTGCCCCATGGGCTGGGAGCTCCTGGGGGCACGGCCAGTCCTGGGGCTGCCGGCCACGTGTGGGACCTGCCCTCACTCAGGGGAGGGCGAGCAGCCGTGGAGCCTCCAGAAGGCTCTGGACCTTCGTCCCATTGTCCCCGGGCCCCGAGGGCAGAGCCGAGACCCTCGGCCAGAGGTGGGTCCAGAGGGGGAGTTTGGCGGTGGCTGATGCGCTCATGGCCAGCGGGGCAGGGCAGCCCTCCGGGTAGGGGGCATCCAGCTGAGGAGGGCAGGGGCGCATCTGGAGGGCAGCTGGTTGGGAGGCAGCCAGCTGTGTACCAGGGGGACACATCATGGCATACAGCTGTGGAAGGCAGGGGCACATCTGAGGACAGCCAGCTAGGGAGGCTGGAGGCACATCTGGGAGCAGCTGGCTGTGGAGGGTAGGACCTCATCCAGGGGCAGCCAGAGGTGGAGGGCAGGGGCTGGCAGTGGAAGACAGGGGCACATCTAGGAGCAGCCGGCAGCATGGGGCAGGCTGTCCCTGTCTGCCCCCGCTCTGGACCATGTGTGGGGAGGCAGGCTGTGGGGCAGGAGCATTTTCTGGGGGAGTGTGGCTGGGAGCCTGGCGCGGGGGGACGGGAGCAGGGAGCTCCCAGCACAGCACATGGGGCATGGGGGAGGGAGGCAGCTCTGTGCGCTGACACTAAGAGCTGTAATTATATTGTCACGGCACAAAAGCACGAGTCGTGGGAAAGGCTGAGGCTCAGGAATCAGCGCTGGGACAAACCACCACTGCTGCTCGCTGCTTCTCCTGGTGCTTCCAGCCCTGCAGCCGGTGAGCAGCTGCCCGTTGCTGCCCGTCACTGCCTGCTGAGCCCACAGAGCTGGGCGGCCGCTCTTCCAGCAAGGGGTGCGGGGACCGGAGCTGAGTCCCCTCTGCGGGACCCTGGCTGCAGCACAGCCGGGGGGGCCAGACCGCCGTCCCCCCGTCCCCGGCTGGGGCTCACCTCTTCCTGGGGATGATGGAGGCCTGTGTGGGACTGGCGTTTTCTGGCTGAATCCGCCCCTGTTGGGGTCTCTGATGCAGGCAGCGCCAGCAAAGCCTGAAGCTCTGGTTGCCATGGCAATGCCTGAGCGTTGAATCCAGCATTGTCAGCGAGCGAGCGCGAGGAGGAGGAGGCACCCCAAGTGAAGAGGAAGAGCCTTCAACTCATCCCCGCTCTGGTGGGCTCATGGCATGCAGCGCCTCCGGGGCAGCCCCACGGGCCGGCCCGGCTAGGCAGCCCCTCGGGGCAGCCCCGCGCCCAGGCACAGCACCGCGCCGCCCCATGCCGGCCATGTGCCTCCACTGCCCGGCGCGGAGCCGGCCGCCTCCAGCGCTTCGCTAGGGCCGCGGGAGCCTCACCCCGTCCTGGATACGGCCGAGCCAGCAGAGGAGGGTGGGTGGGCTGTGTTTCGCTGGGGGATGCGCCGTGCCGAGGCGGGAATGAGAGACTGAGATCAGGCCTGCTGGACTTGTTTCTCCCTCCTACCCTCCACCCATGGCGTGTGCGGAGGGGAAGCAGCCATCAAAGCTGTTTGCTGAGTCCCACAGGCAGGCAGCCAGCTGCCTGAGACAGATTTAATTCGCGAGAGGTTTTCATAGCCATAGCATCTCCGGTAGCTGCAGGGGGGCAGGCACAGCCGGGGGACATGACTTGGACTCTCCTCCGCTGAGGGCTGTGGGAGCCTGGGCAGCGTGCACGTGCCTGCGGGAGCCACCAGCCCCTCTGCGCCGGGGCCTGCCCCGTGCCCCGGGACTGTGCTACCAAGACCATGAAGAAGTTTGCTTCCACGCGCAGCCTCAATAAGATCCTGCAGCAGTGCGACTCCTCATCCCGCGAGTACGAGGAGATCCAGGCTGTGGAGAAGAAGTGGCATCTGCATCTGGCCACTCCTCGTAAGTTCCTGGACAAGAAATGCAAAATGCCGTCTCTCTTCCTTTCAGCTCCGCCGCCTCCCAAGAGAGCGCCCAGCACCACCCTGACGCTGCGTTCCAAGTCCATGACGGCCGAGCTGGAAGAGCTGGGTAAGTGGTGGCAGGGGCTCGTGCGTGCATGCAGGGGTGCATGAGGAGCATGCGGGGCCGTGGCCGGAGCAGGCAGCACACTCGCCCAACATCCATTTTCCAGAGGGGTTGCATGAGCATGAGCGCGAGGCGATGCGCGCACCTCCTGCGCTGAAGTTTCCATTGTGCTTAGCGGCGTGTGGGGTGCGGGGGGGCTGAGAGCCCGCCGCCACCGCCGCAGGGGCGCAGGAGCCCCCGGTAGAGCCAGTCCACCCCTTCAGTGCCGCCTCCCCAGAGAGGTGGCCTCGGGGAAGGACGCTGGGTGCCTCCGTGTCCTTGCGGAGAGGCTTGCCGCCCCCGCGCCCCGTCCATCAGGCACCCTGCTCCTCCCGCACTCTGAACAGCCCCTTGTTTTTATTTTCCTCTCCCTCCAGGCAGATACCACATGCTGCCAGATAAGCTGGCATCCCCATGGGCTGCCCTCCCCCCTTACACACACACATGCATATGCACACACACTCACACGTTCTGCCGTCACTACAGAGCCTACCCACGTTTCCAGATGCTTTGGTATCCCAGCTTGCATCTACATGTTTTCCTATATTCTCTTAAAGCTTCTCCACCCCCACCCCGTCCTCGCTTCCAGGTACCCTGTGCTGAAGCCCCTCAGTCTTCCCATCTATTCTGGCGACCTCGTTGAGCCCACACCTTCCCAGTGCGCTGGGCTCCCCCCAGTAGCATCCTACCAGCTGAGGGCTGTAGGGGTGCCGGTGTTCACACACCCTCTGAACAGCAGTCCCTTCCCTTGGCGCAGAATGATTTGCTCATTTTGCTGCACGTTGTCCACGGTGCGCTGCAGAGGCCGCAGGGCAGCTGAGCAGGGCGCTCCGCTGGCGGTGGCAGTGCCGGGGAGGCTGGCTAGCAGAACGGCAGCCACGCGGCCCTCACAGCCTGCCGGGCACAGGAGGTGCGGAGGGACCCCTCCTTCTGGGGGAGCCTTCRGGGCAGCCACGCTCCAACGTGCAGCTCTGGTGCACACGAGGTTGGCTCTGCCAAGACGGGCTGTTCAGGGCTGACACAGGGCAGGAGTCGGATGTGCTGCGAGCCCCCACCGAGAGCATCGGCAGAGCGAGAGGGAGCCGCTCTCAGCACTGCCTACTGCCCTGGCTCACGCTTCTGCTATCTGTATTTATGTTTTTGCTGTGTGAAAATGTGGTGATGTGTACAGATGTGCTTGCTGGCCATGGCGCAGAGGCTGCGTGTGGCAGACCCCTGTCCTGCCTGGGAGGAGACCCACCTGAGAGGCAGGAACCTAGGCAGAGACCCCACCACCCCCTCTCTTTTTCAGGGCGTTGAAGGAAGGTCCATGACCATTCTCACTCTGCTCTGCTCCCTGTCCTACATGCATGTTCAGGCTTTACAACCCTGTGGGGTTCTCCTGAAAGAAACAGACCTTGAGGGTTCAGGCTCACATTGAAACGTGGGTTTGAAGGGACAAATATCAACATTTAAGGGTTTGCATCAGCTGGTTGATGGCCACTGTGATTTATTTTATGCTGAGCCCACTGCCTCGATTTTCACCCTAGCCTGTTCTCCATGTCTCCAGACCTTTATTACTAAACCTGAAGGCACTGTGTTTACTAGTAGCCATTAGGAGAGGATTCAGAATAGCCCGTTTCTTCTAGTTTTTGCTCTTCCCTTTGCACAGATACTGCACAGATCCCAGGGTTCATATTTTCACTCTTGGTTGCTGGTCCTGAAAGTTGTTCCTGGCTGGTGTGATGGGTGCCTGCTTGCACGCACAGGCAGCATGTTGCCTCTGTAAGAACATGTGCCCCAGCTGCATGTGCCTGTCTTTGGTGAACATCACGCCCGAGTCAAAGCCTGGCGCGTGTTGTGCAGGCACCTTTGCAGAGGGACGGGCACCCCAACCACGGCACTTGGCCTTGCGAGTGCCAAGTGGGGTGCGGGACATGGCCATGGGACAACCTGCACCGTGGAAACCCACAGCAGTGTGAGGGAAGGGGGCCCCATTTGCATGTGTTTTGGCAAGCAGAGCTGCTGGGCTTGAGGGGGAGGAGAGCAAGCTCGTGGAAAGGGAAGTCACGAAAAGCAGAGAAATAGCTCTGCCAGAGAATATATTAAAGATGAGTCCTCTAGGTCTCCCTGAGGATTTTGCATGTAGACGCTGCCTCTCTCTACCTGGAGAGGGACTAGGAGCAGCAGCTGCCCGTGTCTCCCAGGAGAGGGATTTGTAGACAGTGACTGGTCTTAGTCCACATGTTTTCCAGGAAATTGTAGTGGTTAGTCCCTACTTCATGTCCTGTGGATCAGGGAGTATGCTGTAGCCAGTCCCACCACGCATCCCCAGGGAGCATGGCACAGGGAAAATGGGGGATCGTTCCTCCTCCCGCACTTTGTCTTCTGGTGGTTGATCCTCCAGCTTTTACTGCGAAGGGGGAGTTTTCGTGCAGGTCAGCATCCCCACACCTCACTGGTGTGCAAGTTTAGAGCCCAGTCTCCTTTTCAGAGGGGACAGTGGTGTTAGTGAAAGGGACATTTCTACCTGCAGCTTCTTAAAGGGAGCTTTGTCTGGTCCCTGCCCCTTTTTCCTTGAAGCCTGTCCCTGTTCTGCAGCTTGCAGAACATCCCATGTGCCCGTAGCCATACCTTAACATTTTCTTGCTGCATATTGTGCCAGTCCCCTTGGAGAAGCAGATTCCCAGCAAGCTGCTAACAAAGCACTCCTGTCCTGCAGTCCTGGCGTTTACTGGATGCAGAGAAAACTGGCTTTGGGAGACGTGCAAACTGCTGTGTCTCCTCAGTGAGCAGGGAGGGATTAAAAGCTTTTAAAAGAGTTTCTCCATGGTTCGGCCATTAAGTGCCATCCAGACCTCCTCCTGGTCTTACTTCCTTCTGACACCTCACCTTCCCTCTGCTTTCCTGGTCTGAGTGAAGAGGAGGAGGGCTCAGCGGAGGGCTGGTCCCAGCGGTGGGACTGGCAGAGAGCCCGGTCTGTGTCGGTCCCTGCCCGCCCGAGGGGCCAGGACAGGCGCTGGCCTTCCCGCAAAGGGGCAGCAGCGCCGAGGAGGATGCACAAGGTGCTGCACCCACTGCCCTGCCTGAGCCTTCCTCCCAAGAGCCCCCAGTGAGGCAGGCACAGGCTCCACTGTCAGGGCCTGATCCTGCCAGCATGCTGGGAGGCAGGAGAGCGTGCGGGGAGGAGGCACAGCAGGCAGGCAGTGAGGCTGGAGCTGGGAATGAAAGCAGGAACTGTGCATGCCATTCATGTTGTCTTTTGTTTCTTGATTCCAAGCCTCCATGCGGAGAAGAAAAGGGGGTGAGTGAAACCACACATCCTGGGGCTCCTCCCTTCCCCGTCAGCCTCCCAGCCAGCACCCAGTCGCACCACACAGGCATGCACGGTGCACCCCAAGGGACTGGGGACTGGCCCAGGTCACCATCCCCTAGTTGTCACAGGAAGGCTCAGCCCAAAGGGAGCTGGAGCTCTGCAGGTCAGCCTCCCGCCCGGCACCGCCACTGCGGGGAGCAGCTGCCACGTACAGCTCTGGTGGGGCAGCAGAAAGGCCGAAATCGGTGCCATCGTGTTGGGCTCCTGTTGGGCATGGGCAGGAATGCCCGATTGCCAGCCGGGCACTGTGAATCTCCAGGTCTGACTTCCCCGGGTGTTGTACTTGCTTTGCGTTCGCTCCATGGTGAAAATGCCTTCCACAGGAATGTCCCCTGCATGTGGGGTCCTAAAGTACAGTCTCCTTCAGCCCCCCGGTCAGGCCTCTGGAGCTCAGTCAGATGAAGTGGCAGCCATGCTCTCTGCCGTGTCCAGCAATGCAGGTGCTGCCTCTGCTTCTGCCTCCGTGCAGGCTGTCCTGCTCCTGGCGGTCCCGTGCCGAGAAAGCACCTGAGGACGTACCTGCACTGCAGGCAGGCTTTGGTGGCAGCTCCAAGGGCATACCCGAGTTAGATGGGGGAGAGCTAGTTTGGTTAGTAATTGTCCGAGCTCCAGGTGGGGAGGGCCACCCACCATGAAGGCCATGTTATTGGTGCCCAAGCTGGCTGGCATAAAGCTGGTTGCAGCAGGGCTCCATACATGACAGTTGCACTATGCAGCGTCTGTGTGGACATCGCATGAGGGATGCTACAAAGAAAGGAGGTTCTGGCCAGGGCTGAGAGCCAGTAATGGACAATCCTGAATGGAGCAAGAAGGCTCATCCTGTGCCAGCACGCGGCTCTGTGTTTCTCCAGCACAGGCACAGGGAGGGAGCCTGGAGACCAGACCCCAGTTCTTAGCCTTTCAGAAGCAAAACTCTCTCTGTCCTGGTAATGTGAAGCTAGAGAACTATTTCCCAAGGAACAGGAAATGTGAGGGACTAAGTCTTCTACCGTAACRGTGATGACATAGGAAAGAAGCTGAGCAGGGTTTACAAGCGGGAGGTCTCTGACCCAGACCTCTCTATACCGAGCAGATCTGTCAGTACCCAGCGGTGGAGGCAATGTAGAGGTCCCATGGATCAGAATGATCAGCTGAGCGTCACCGGGGGTGTCCTGACATTGAAGACGGCTGTCTCTGAGTGCATGGTGGAGAGCTCTTGATGCTTTGGACAGCCAGAGCCATCAGGGTGCACCCATTCCTGGGGGGTCCCTCTTTTCAGGGTGGCTCCAGCACTGCCTCATCCCCCACCCCAGCAGCCTAGAGGCAGGCAGGATTCACTCCAGGATGCTCTTCCATCTCCTGCAAAGGCATGGCAGATACGAAGTGCAGTTAGTGGTGATTTGTCTCCCTGCTCTCTAATGGCATTACGAGACAGAAAGTGGAATAAAACCAGAAGCAGAGGCAGGTGGAGAGGGCTGAGCATCGCTGTTACTCCTCTCGCAGCACTGGGGTCTCCAAACAAACGTTGCTACTGGGCTGCCCAGAAGAGCTTCCAGAGACACCAATGAGGCAGGTTTCCAGCACATGGTCGTCTTTAGAATCAGCCCGTGGCCCGTCCCCTCCTGAGGCTTGGCTGTTAGAGGTCCATGCAGTCGCTCAGCAGTGTTTGGCCACAAGGGATGAGCCAGCTCCCCTCTGGGCAGGCTGAACCGCCCCGCGCCTCTTGCGGTGAGTCACACAGCGTGCGAGTCACATGGCAGTGCAGAAGAGGAGCTATGAAGACCCCAGAGACAAGGATGGTTGGCTGCTGGAGGTCTTGTGCCGAGGAAGTTCAGGAGCTGGCCTGAGCTGTTTCCTTGGAGCAGGTGCACGTCCTTAGTCCCAGGGCCTTGGTGGATACCTGCCACCAAGGGTGCTGGCCTCAGAGGACATGTAAGTCCCCTTGGCAAAGAGCACTTGGTGTCTGTGTTGGTGTAGGGCTCGCTCCTCCACAGACTGGGCTTCTGAAATGTTTGGGACTCATTTTTAATTTCTGTAACTCAGGAATGCTGGCTTACAAACTGCCACGCGGATGGCTGCCGTGGCCACAGTGTGCAGAGGTACCAAAGCTGGCCCGTGAGTGATATCAGCCCCAGGCGGGGTTTTGTAGGAATACAGGCCTGATGGTCAGAGCCCTCCAGGTCACTCGGGTCACAAGGATCAGCAGCTCCCACACTCCAGTGGTGACATTTCGCAGTCCCAAGTTCAACAGCCAGGCTGGAAAGAGCCCGGAAGTTTACAAGTCCTACCTGAACGTAGGCAGAGCTTGTCAGCCTTACGGGATGAACGCTGCACGTGTTCTCCCCTCTCCCTGGGCAATTTACTGGGACAGTGGATTGGTTGTGCCATGGAGGTAGAGGCATCCAGTCTTGATGAATGCCAAGGCAGACCCATCAGCTGCAGCGTAGCACCATGCCAGCGTGATAGCCGTGCTCCAGTGCCAGCTGACACCATTTATGACATGGAGCCAACAGACTCAACCCTGCCCAGCCCAGAGAGCTGTAGGAGCAGGGGGCAGCCACACCTGAACGGACCCTGCCTGGGCTGAGCATCAGCCCAGCAGCCTTCGTTAGCTCAGCTCTGCTGGACCCTGTCAGGCTCCATGCAGAGGGAGCTCAGGAGGGGTCACTGGTGATGGTGGCCAGCATCTGCCTGCTGCCCTTTCTGATGTCCTGAGTTTCAGGATGTTTTACAGCCCCAGACAAAACCCCAGTGGCAGCCAGGGCTGGTGCTGTGTCTGAGTGGGTACAGCCTCCTGGCAYGAGTGGTATGAGCGCTGCAGACCGGGGCTGCTCTGCAGGCTGGGGGAGCAGCGAGGGCTGGCCGCTCCCCAAAGGACAGACATGGTTGCATGGCTGGGGGCCTGACGGGCCCCACTGCCCTGAACACCTTGGGCAGGGCAGACCGAGGTCTGTCACCTTCAACCACGAGTCCAGCCCGTCAGGCAGGTCTGTAGTGATGAGGCAGGGACGAGGTCAGGCTGGCAGCCAGGTCAGGATCTGCCCTGGTGAGGCTAACCAGGGTCGGGTGTAGCCCAGAGATCTGCAGGCAGGCCCGTGGTGGCGAAGCAGGGCCGAGGTCAAGCCTGGGAGTCGGTGTATGGGTCAGGCCCATGGCGGCACAGGCGTGGCCGTGGCGGCTCTGCAGACGGTGCTGCTGCACCACAGCCTGGGTGGGCACTGACACCCCCGGCCTGCGCTTACCCAGAGCTCCCGGGCCCACGGACACGGGGTGTGTGGGGGCCTGGTTACTCCCGTCAGGGCCATTGGGGCACATGAGTCCACTTGGGGAGGAAATGTCCCAGTTTGTCCCAAACAGGCACTGGAGTGACACTGATGGTGCTGGAGCTGGACCGAGTCCTGTGGAGTCCCATGGACTCCTACGTCGCTTGTGGTCCCTGCGGCACCTGGGTTCTCCTTACCTGCCGTAGCGCAGCTGCTACCCACACCCCGCTTCGCCCAATTAGAATCATAGAATCATAGAATCATTTAGGTTGGAAAAGACCTTTAAGATCATCGAGTCCAACCATAAACCTAACACTGCCAAGTCCACCGCTAAACCATGTCCCAAAGTGCCACATGTACACATCTTTTAAATACCTCCAGGGACGGTGACTTGGCGGGGGGGGGCTTGGTCTCATTCTGAATATCAAAAATATATCTGGGCAAAAATTTGCTCTTTTAATGTAAGGATTGAGGCTTCCTCAAAGCACGGCGCAGCCAGGAGCGGTCCCCCCACCTCGGGAGCTGGCAGGTCAGACCCCAGAGGTCAGGCAGGCTGGTCGGGGTGCCCGGGCGGCATGGCTGTGCCAGGTACAGCTGGGGTGGGAGAGCGGCATGGTGCAGTGCTGCTGCGCCAGGCTGTCGTCTGCGGGTCCCCCAGCTGAGCCAGGCCGGTGCCTGGTTGTGCATCGTGGCGGGTGGGCAGCTCCAGAAACACCTCCGAAATCTTCGTTAGCCACTGGCTGGGGAGGAGACGACTGAGCAGCCGCTTCCTCAACTCTGTGCTCAGCAGGCCTAGGAACCGCTCTCCCTATGGGGACGTTCGCTCCCTGCTTAGCTGCGCTGCAGGGGATGGGCCTGTCGTAGGGGAGCTGCCTCGGTACGACAGCCCTTGCTAACCTGTTTGCTTTTATGTTTGGATTTTCAGAGAAACTGGATGAGATTTTGGCAGCAGCCGAGCCCGCACTGAGAGCAGACATTGTCGAAGCAGATTCTAGGGCAGCCACTGTGAAGCAGCGACCAACAAGCCGGCGCATCACGCCAGCAGAAATCAGTGTGAGAGAGGAGGGCTCGTGGTGGGAGAGGGAAGGGCACATCGTGCTGTGACAGACGCTGACTGCCAGCCCTGAGACTCGCGCTGGGGAGTGGGTTTCCCCAGGGGAGTGGAAGGAGAGAGTCTGGGGGGAGAAGGAGACACAGAGCAGTAGTCTGGGCAGGTGGTGGAGGAGCTGACCCAGGCTGTTTGGCACTTGCTCACCAGTACGGGATTGCCACAGGGGGGACGTCAGAGTGGATCTGAAGGAGTGTGGAAAGCTGAGCCCGAGAGCTTAGTCTGGCTGCAATTTTCTGGATGTGAAGCTGGAAATTAAGAGGAATCAAAGAAGAGAAAAACGCCATCTCTGAGGGGAAGCATGGATGGAGTAGGAGTGGGGCTGCCAGCTCCAGGCTGTCTGGATTGTGAAAGTGCTGCAGGCGGTGGGAGGCAGCTTCTGGAGCAGGAGGTAAAATGGGACAGGCTGCTTCTGAGCAGAGACTGGCCTGAGCGAAGCCTTCCCACGGGAGGAAGGCTGCTGCTGGCGTCGGCATCACTGTGCCACCCCACCCTGGGCACAAAGAGCCTGAGAGCCAGCGGGGAGAGCAGGCAGGCAGGGGGGAGCAGGCAAGCTGGAGAGAGGGAGGGAGGGTTAACCCTTCAAAGGGCAATAGCACAGGTTTTGGAGACATGCTGGATGGGGCAGCACGGAAGATGGACTGTTGAAGGTAGAGGTGAGGAAGGGGTGCGTCCTTGTCCCCAGGGAAGCCCCCCTCCTGGGGCTGTGGCAGTCCCGGCTGCAGGTGCGGGGTGGCAGGGACAGGGTCTGGCGTGCAGACTGACATGGGGGGTAGAGCCCCAGCTTCACCTGCAGTCAGAAGGATCAGGTGGACTGAGATGGAAGTGTTGTGTCCTTTCAGCTGAGTCTCGCTGGTGTGCAGAATGGAAATTTCCTTTTTTCTCTTCCAGTCACTCTTTGAACGCCAGGGTATGGCAGCACACTCGGGGGTCCTTGCGGGAGCTGAGAAGCCCCATGTTTCACTGCGCAAAGGAATTCCACGGACAAAATCTGTAGGTAAGGCAAACTGGGGGGGGAAATCCCTTCCTAAAGAGGAAAGGTTGTCCCCGTGGAGTGTTCATGCCTGCACGGAAACCAGGAGGAAAGACTCAGCCCTCTCTACTGCCTTGTAACTGAAGATCTTTGAAGAGGGGATGTTTAATGTGATTTCTACTTTGAAGGTTGCATGTGTCCTGAGAAAACTGTTCTAACACTGACAGTGGTCCTGCTCTGAGCAGAAGGTTGGACTGGAGACCTCCAGAGGTCCCTTGCTTTCTCAGTCTCTTTACGGCCCTGCCAGGGATAGGGGAGTTTCTCCCACCCTCTGTGCTGGCAAATGGGGGCTGGTGGGTGATTTTCTGTCGGACCGTGTGGTGGCTGGGCTGGGTGTGCAGTGTGCTGAACACATGGGTGGTTGGGAGTAAAACCACGAGCTGTAACAAACTGAGACGATGGAGCAGGTAACTGAATTTTTTCTAATGAAAAACAGGACAGGGCCTGGAACAGGCACTCGTCTATGGGCTATGTCGGGATCTTTGGACCCTGTCCCAAAAGGTTTGCAGGGCACTAAAACCAAAAATATGCTGGAGGAGGGAGATGGGAGGATGAGGCAGAGTAAACGAGGGCTGGTGGCACAATGACAGTATGGGGGTCTCATTTTCTTCTCTTGATTTTGTGTATCAGTGGGTTTCATCCGGGTGGTAGCACCAAGCCACAGTGTTAGCAAGGTCTGTGGGCTGTGCAGGTCAGAGCTGGTGAGCGTGCGTTATCACTTATGTAGAGAAGCTGAGGGGCAGGAGGAAAGGGGACAGAGAGAAAGGTGGTGTGCTGTGTGGCAAGTGCTAATTTTAAGTAACCCCAAGGCATCATTTGATAGTAATGGTGATGCCAAAACAGATTGTATGTTTAACACACAAAATAAGTGAATAGAAAGTAAATTCTGCTTCAAGCTGCAACTGAGAGCCTCACAATCCCAGCAAGGATGTAAAAATTAGTTGAAAAATGCAAGGGTTAGTATTCAAAATGTACTTTTTAATGTACAGAGCCACAGAATTGGTGTGCATACGTGCCTCACGTTCATGTTCGTATGAGAGCAGCTGGTACCTGTAGTCCCACGTGAGACTGGTCTGAGAGTAGTAGATAGCTAGAGATAATCAAATGTGTGTATGATTAATCTGAAAAACAAACTAGGAGAGATAATCTTAAAAAAAAAAAGAGTGTGTGTTTAATGGACCGCCCTGGTGTGTACTTACACACCATGTTGATAACACTGCTGTCCTGCCATGAAATGTACAGGCAGAGAGCTCCCGTTACTCTGAAGAGCTGAACTAGAACCTGGGCCGAGCAGATGATGAGATGCAGTGTTGGAAGTGAATGTAGGCATTAACTAGTTGCTCATGTGTTGCAATACTGTTAATGTATATGGCAGCAAGGGAGCAGAGCTGACTGCCTTGGTGCCTGGGATCACCACAGCACCGGCCCACGGACTTAGAATCATAGAGTCATAGAATAGTTTGGGTTGGAAGGGACCTTTAAAGGTCATCTAGTCCAAMCCCCCTGCCGTGGGCAGGGACATCTTCAACTAGATCAGGTCGCTCAGAGCCCCGTCCAACCTGACCTTGAATGTTTCCAGGGATGGGGCATCTACCACCTCTCTGGGCAACCTGTGCCGGTGTTTTACCACCCTCAGTGTAAAAAATTTCTTCCTTATATCTAGTCTAATCTCCCCTCTTTTAGTTTCAAGCCATTCCCCCTTGTCCTGTCGCAACAGGCCCTGCTAAAAAGTTTGCCACCATCTTTTTTATAAGCCCTCTTTAAGTACTGATAGGCTGCAATAAGGTCTCCCCGAAGCCTTCTCTTCTCTAGGCTGAGCAACCCCAACTCTCTCAGCCTTTCTTCATAGGAGAAGACTTGTTAGAGTAGAAGTAACCAGTTAATTTTCTCATGAAGGTAAAAACCATCAGTAGCACATGCAGGATGGGCTTCATCTCATCCAGCCTTACATGTTAACAATGCAGAAATCTCCATCCAAGTAAGGTGCCCAGGAACCGTCTATAGCGACCAAAGAGAAATAGGCACTTTTAACATGATTTATCTGATGTCTTGATCTTAGAGGTGAATCCTGCACAAGTACCCATTGACTGTAAGGGGTATCTAGTGACCACTGAGGTGTACAGTTACCTGGCAGACAGGCATGCACTGGCCAGTGGTGTCTAAAGGGCATCTTTATTTTGCAAACTATATCCTAGATGTTTGTTTTATGTGTGAGAAGAATGTTTGTGAAAATGCTTCTGAGCAGAAGTTGTTCAAGTCAAGGTTCAATCAAGCCGGAAAATCCTATTAAAGGAGATCTATTGTGTAAAATAGCATCTTAACCCAGTAATAGATCATAAACTGGAAAAGTATTCATTAAATACTAAATACTTGCCTGTAAGGAGCTCCTCTTTGCTTGTGAAAGCAGAGTCAATGACTCAGGAAGTCCCTCTAAAGCTACACCTCGTTGTGTGACGCTTGTTGTGCAGGTATGCTGTCAAGCATCTCTGTATGCAGAGAACTGGGAGAAGAGGGATTCGAAGTTTGTAGGGTTTATACAACTGTAAGGTTTGTTGGGTTGTGTGTAGGGTTTATATGCTCATGAGCATAGAGTGTAATGTCCCATGTATGTCTTTTTTGTTCAGCACCTAGAGCATTGAGACCCTGATCCTTGCACGGGATTCCCAGCCATTACAGCTACGCACACCATGCAACAAGGGGATTAGAAATGCTAGATTCAATCTGCATCAGGGAAGATTAAAAGCAGACCTGGAGATGCCCTGTTTCTGAGCAGGAATGGCTGCAGCTGTCACGAGCACAGCATCCAAGCACAACCCAACAATAAATACAGGAAAAAATCACACGTAGCTCTTAATTATGCTCGATCCAAGAATGGCACGCGTCTGTCCACACCGAAAGGGAACAATTCCTGTTGAGGAGGGGACAGCAACTTCTTATTTTCAGTTTGCCTGCCACAATACACACCAAAAGTGGTGCTTCTTAGAAACCGGCTAATTTTTGTGGAATTCCAGATAAGCTAAAATAGAAAACAGCCAAACAGTAGAAATTGGGTTGCAATTGGCTTGTTTTAGAAGTCCTTCTTGAGCTGTCACTTCACACCCACAATGACAGGCTCATACGCTGTACAGTCAGTTGACTTCATGATGAAAATCACTACTAAAAGCAAGGAACTAGATGAAAAATAAGCAGGGGTTGGTTGGTTTGGGTTTTTGGTGAAGAAATGCTCTGAATTATTTGCATATTACACAGCTGGTTTAGATTCCCAGGGACTTGTGACAAAAGATCAAAGCATTTCATGTTTGCATCTAAAAATTTCTTGAGACRAAGGTAGTTAACCCTTGACTGGCTACAAAGAAAGCAAAATGGAAGAAATATTTCAACAAAAATGTGAAGAAAAGAAATGCATTGCAGTGGGGAGGCTGGTAAAAAGAAAATCTTTGTCAGACTTCCAAGATAGCTACCATGCCATCTGCTCCAGCATCAGAAGTTAAAAACACTTGAAAGTCTGCAGAACCGTTATGGTACTCACTAAGTCTCTCCCCTGAGCAAATTCAAGATGATGTAGACGGTGGTTTTGCACGAAGTAGCGTGTGTCCCCATGTCAGTTAGAAACACGATGGGCTGCAGGCGCTGGCTGTAGGTGGCAGATGCACCTTACTGACGAAGCGTTGTCACTGCTGAGGAAATAAGGGGTGACTTGGTGTTCAAAAAGACATTGAGGATGGCGGGCTCCTCCTGCTCTGCCAGCTCGGGGGTGAGTGTGCATCCTGACTTGGCTGCACGAAGGTCAGGCAGGGTGGGGGCAGCTCTGCCACCAGGGCTGGCAGTCCTCCCCGATCCCGTTCCAGGACCGTCCTTCCCTGTACAGATCCTGGGTGAACTCCCAATGCTTTCCCCTCTTCTAAACAGGTTCTCAGGTTCACCCTAGCTGCGACTTAAGCTTTGTGCTGTAGCAGCCAGCACAGTACTGTTGTTTCACTGCTCTCTGAAGGGCAGTGGGCTTTCTTCCTCCTCCTGTCAGTTCTGTTGTTGCCTGGAGCTGATGCCAGCCCCACACACCCGAGGACGGTGATGCTCACCTGCTTTCCACTTCTGGACATGAGCAAAGCCATAGCACTTGGCACCTTTCTGCTCTAGCTCAGGGGTGGCTTTGGGAGCTGCTCTGCCATCCCTGCGCAGGGAAAGCAAGGTTGGGAACAGTGGGGTGTGCTCTGGAGAGAGCCACCTCATTAGCTAGCCCAAATTAATGCACAGAGTTAGATTCTCACAGGGATTTAGGCTGTTATGGCAACAGGCCCAAAAGCATTATGGCGAGTTTTTGTGTTTTCCTTGGAGATTAATAATGCATTGAGCATGCTGTGAATTGCAGAGAGGGGTTGCCATAAGGCTTGTGGCATTGCCAAGCTGCGCTTTGGGCATGCACCCAGGAGCGTGATTCTCATTTCAGACCAGTTACTCTGGGTGCTTGGAGACAGGTTTCTTTGCTGGTCCTTGCTGGTCGCTGGAGGCTCCGTTTTGACTCAAGCTCTTTATTCCTGCTTGTGCCGACCTCTGTAGTTTGATCCTGGTGATGTCTTGTTGCTCTTTGTAGGAAGCATATATGCCCCATTGCAGTGAAGACAGAGTATATGCTGTTTGAAGAGCACTGAGAGACAAAATCTCGATGGCAGTTAGCAAAGGGACAGGTTTGTTTATTTGTCATTGAAGTTTAATCTTCCAGTTATGTACATGCAAGATGGACCGGGCACAGAGGGAGGTCACAGGCAGCACACAAAGGGTCGTGCCATTTGTGACAGACAGATGCTCTCTTTTCTCAGAGGTCAGCCCCACCTCCACCGTCCCTCTGGAGAACTTGGAATAGCTCACAAGGTTTCATGTTCATCTGGCAGCCCATCGGTGTGTGGTAGAGGGATGAGGTCTGGAGGAGGCGGGAGTGCTCGGTTGCTGGCAGCGGAGTGTGCCGGGAAACAGAGTGCAGACGCCATGCGTGTTCCTGCAACCCAGGGGAATAGCAAACGGCAAGTTGGTAGTTACTGGGTTGAGATCCGACAGAATGAAAGGACAATCTAGTTCAGGTGCAACAAATTTAAAGGAACTGCCTTCCCCCAGTATCGTGCTGCGTGTTAGAGTCTGGAGACTTTTCGTGTCAGCCGATAGCCTGTTCTGTGGGTGCGCACGTTGGTGGAGTGCTCTGCTCTTTCTTGGGTACCTCTGAGTTTTGTAGAAGGGCTCCAAATGCTGCAGGAGTTGGTCAGGCTCCTTCTCCTGCAGCCTGCCCGTCCCCTGGGCCGTGGTCTGCCCATTGCCCRACGCAGCATTTAGCAACAGGCAAGTGTTAAGATAAAAGTGAAAAATGAACATATTTACAAGTAATTAACTGTTAACATTTCAGTCAGTAGGGGTGGAATCGGATAAAAGAGCACCATGCTTTCAGCTACCATATTTTAGGTAAACTCAAATAGCTTCTCTCTCCATTTCAAGTTAAAAACTGCCAGGATGGTTTCACCAGTCTTGTAGCTGGTCCCTCACCTTTTAGTAGGACCCTTGTCCTCGGCACTGCTTTCACCAGGGGGATTTCTATATGGCTGTGTGCTCATTACCTCTGCAGGGGTCTGTGCAGAGTCCAGCCTGCTCTGCAAGGATTGAACACAATTCATAAATTCAGTATTTAATCAAGACATCAGGTTTCAAGCCTGCTCCCGAGGGATTACTGGTTGCCTTTGTTCAACTTTGGAGACTCCCTGTGCATAACTATATCCTGCGTAGACAGTAAATAAAACTCAGCAATGATTAGTCTCATGCTTAAGTATAAACAGATGCTCCTCCGTGTTAAGGGAGAGGTTTCATTTTGCCCGTGTGATCACATTTAAACATCAGTGAGGAGTTTCTATCATGAAGACTGTATTTTACAAAATTTGCTATCACAGTAGGAATGGGTAATGAAAGATTTGAATAAGAGAACATAATAACACAGCACCACAATTCAAAGAAAGCCTTGTAAAAGGTCTTTACAGAGCAGATGGGCATCAAATTAAACTGATGGGTGGAGTTTCAAAAGAAAGAAAAGGAGGTAATTCTGCACACGGTGCTGGTAAGCCACAGAGCTCGCTGCTGCAGGATATTGAGAGTGCAAGAAATTTGCATGAGTTCAAAGAGCACTGCCAAGTGTCTGGAAGAAGACAGTCCTCCAAGGGTTAAACACAAAGGCAGTCTGACTCAGCCAGCTGTTGATCAGCAAATTGCTGGAAGCTGACAGAGTATTTGGGAGGGGCGAAGCAGCGCTGCATGCTCGCTGTGTTCTTATATGCTTCCTTGGGCAATTATTATTGGCCGCTGCCAGGCAGCACACTGGGCTAGATGTGCCTTTGATCTGCAAGACTGGAGGAGAGATGGAGAAGTGGAGTATCAAGGCAGTGTCATCAACAGAATATAGGGAGTGAACAAGCTGCACGGAGAGGAGGAGAGGCAGATGAGTAAATGGATGTAGTTGTTTATGCAGGATCTGGATGGCAAGCACGCAGATACAGTGAGCAGAGGAGCTGTGTCAGAATGGTGAGTTGCAAGTAGTGAAGAAAGCACCTACCAAGAATTTGCTTTCCTCC
This sequence comes from Phoebastria nigripes, assembly GCA_035582835.1. Classification (NCBI taxonomy): domain Eukaryota; kingdom Metazoa; phylum Chordata; class Aves; order Procellariiformes; family Diomedeidae; genus Phoebastria; species Phoebastria nigripes. The sequence continues at coordinate 591,520 of JAYKAV010002839.1, read as the reverse complement.
CATTCCTCCCATCAATGATCTCTCCTGAGTGTTGATTTTCTTGCTGAGGAGCAATAGGAGATGTTCGTTTTCACAGGGAACAGACATTATTCCCGCTATTCCAAGGAGCAGGGTTGTAGAGACAGTCAGCTTGGGAACCAGAACTGGAATGAAGCCACTTTTCTTCTGTCGTAGGATCAAAGGATAATTCAGGTTGGAAGGAGGAGGTCTCTAGTCCAACCTCCAGCTCAAAGCAGGGTCAGCTATGAGATCAGGTCATGTTGCTCAGGGTTTTATCCAGTCTGGTCTCGAAAACCTCCAAGGATGGAGACTGCACACCCTTTCTGGGCAGCCTGTTCCGCTGCTTGACTGTCCTCATCATAAAATTTCTCCTTTTATCCAGCCAGAACCTCTCATTGCAGTTTTGCCTCATGTCCTCCCACCATGTACTACTGTGAAAAGCCTGGCTTTATCTTCTTGATAACCTCCCCCTAGGTACCAGAAGGCTGCTGTTAGGTCCCCCCAAAAGCCATTCCTTCTGCCGGCTGAACAAGCCCAGCTCTCTCAGCCTCTCCAGACAGAGCAAGAGCTCCAGCCCTGACCGTCTTGGTGGCTCTCCACTGAACTCCCTTCAGTTTGTTGATGTATTTCTTGTATTGGGGATCCCAAAACTGGATGCAGTATTGTAGGTGGTGTCTCAGGAGTGGGAGTGAAAGGGATAACCTCCTTGCTCTGTCTGTTGACTTTGCTCCTGTTCACGCAGCCCAGGACGCTGTTGGCCTTTGCTGCTGAGGCACAGGGCCAGCTCATGTTCACCTCACTGCATACCAAGCCCCCCAAGTTCTTTTCCAGAGTTACTTCCCAGCCAGCCAGTCCTCAGCCTGTCCAGTTGCAAGGGGTTCTTCCTTCTCAGGTGTGGGACTTTGCGTCTGTCCTTGTTGAAATTCATGGAGTTCCTGCCGGCCCATTCCTCTAGCCTGTCTAGGTCCTTTTGAGATGTCTAGCTGGTCATTGAACTTGGTAGTGCTTCAGATATCATCTTCCATAAAAGAAAAAAAAATGGGGGGAAGATGCTTACGGCAGAGAAATATAACAAGTGGGGAACAGAGAGAATAAAATGAGTAATTGTAGAAGCAGGTATGTAAAATAAAACAAAAACTAATACCCACGCCATGAATACATTTAGATTATCTGTCCCCTTCACCCTTCCTTCACTTGAAATACTTTGCTTTTAACATATTAAAAGATCTTCACAGCAGGGACGGTGAGCTCACAGGTAGAACGGGGGCTACCACACCTACAACTGTTCACGGTCGACAGCCGAGAATTTGCAGCAGCCAGTGACTGTTGGTAGTCAGCATCTCCTCTGGCCTGGCAGGCAYTTGGCCAGTCTGCTCTTTGCAGATCAGGAAATTTGAGAAAGATGAACCAGCTTTCCAGTTTTATTTCCTGAAATAGCTCTGTACTTGACACAGTAGTACCTATCTACAGGATGGTCAGCACATCCCTAAGACAAGTTCTAATGGCAGTAGACCATGTTCTGTAACAGTCTGGGTATGGTAACAGAGCTCAGTGCTGCATAAATTTCCTTGTTTCAACTCTTGGCCATTCCCAGGTGAGAAGTAGAAATAAGCAAAAAGGCATGACTTTTTTTTGGATCTTCATGCTGTTAAGAACATGGCAATGTCTATACTGAATCAAAGCATGGCTCCATCTAGTGCAGGATCCTGTCTTAAGCATTGCTCTTAAGCAGATGCCCAGGGAAGAGTGAAAAAAGGGCAAGGATATGATATTTCTCCTGAATACTCACACAGGCAGCTACTGTCTTCAGTTCAGAGGTTTCTGTGCACATAATAGCCCACAAAAAGTGCATCCTCCATGGCTTTGTCCAGTCTCTCTTTGAAGTTGTTTCGTGCTTCCAGTTCGTTATGCTACCTTGGTATTAAAAATCCCCAAACTGCGTTCAGCAAAAATAGCATGGCTTTGAACACAGTGATAGTCTGATCAATGTGAAGAGATGTAAAGTTCAATGCTCACTGGCCAAAATAGTCCCTTTTTGCCCCAGCAGACTCTGCATCTGCAGGCATTTGGGGAAATTGCTAATGTGATAACAAGGCACAGTTGCCAAAGCACTTTGAATGCTGGTGGACATTACAGAAGAAGCATTAGAGCCAAAAAAGCAGGTGGTCACCATGCTGCTGTGCCAAGACGTGGCTTTCTGCCATCTTGAGCATTCTCTCAAGAGCAATTTGAAACCTTGAAAACAGCTGAACTGTGACTGTAAAGAAGGAGGTATGGCAAGTAAGTGATGAGCATAGCAAAGCAGGACTTGGTGAAGAGGGGCAGGCTCATGCAGAGGGCTGGAGCAAGCTTGGCTGGTTAACTAGCATCCATGCAAGTACTTGCACCGTACTTGCTATATTAATGGATTTTTCCTCCTATTACTTTACTGAGCAAGATTCTCATAACTCCTTCACTGAGTATTACAAGTACCTGAAAAAGCTCTTGCTGTGCACCCAGGTAGTAAGTTAATAGTAAGAATGGCAGACTCTGGCTTCCTTGGGTACTTCCAATTCTTGAAATACATAACTTAAGTTTCTGCTAGACCCTGCTTCTGAATTCAGTCTAGCACATTGAAGCATATGTAACCCCTCGGGGGAAAGGGGGGAAGTGTGACACGAGAACAGCGAGCGGGAGAGTGCGAGAACCCGCACATGGGAGATGGCACTGTTTGCTGTGAGTTGCACAACCTGGTTGCACTCAGCTGTCTCACACATTGGCAAGTTGGGTGTTGGGAGGTTTGATCGAGCAAGTGTTCAATTCTGTCACTGTTGCGTTGGTCTGGAGATCGTTCAGCCTGGCTGGAAAGTGTTGGGCACAACTGTCTGATGGATTTAAAACAATATGTAAGACATTGTGAGAGTCTGCAGCCGCCTTTCTGTGCCAAGTGAACATAAGCAAACGCTTGCACCAGGCAAATAAAAGATGAAGTGGAAAGTCACCTCAGAAGGAAAGTGGGGTGGGGGGAAGAAAGGGATGTCATATATCCAATTTACGGCCACTGTTGCACTCTGGATTCTCTAGAGACGGCCTCTCTGACTTTGCTGTTCTTCTTGCTTTCCAGGTGAAGACGAGAAACTTGCTGCTTCTTTGCTAGATGGGAAGTTTCCCCGGAGCACATCGATGCAAGACACTGTTAGGGAAGGACATGGGATTCCACCACCACCTCAGACAGCCCCACCCCCACCTCCTTCTCCATATTACTTTGACACAGGGCCCCCTCCATCCTTCTCACCACCTCCACCCCCAGGAAGAGCTTATGATACCATAAGATCAAGCTTTAAGCCAAGCCTGGAAGCTAAACTCCATGGACTCCCGCAGGTCATTAGCGCAGCTGAGATGTATGATCAGGCGAGGACTTCCATTCCTTACCCTGAAAGGCAGAAGAGGGCCCGATCCATGATAATCCTACAGGATTCCTCTCATCTTCCCGTGGAGCCAACAGAGATCCCCCGGCCTGGCCCATCTGCAACCCCTCCAGAGAAGCTGAAGAGGAAGGGGAGAGTGATTGACAACCCTTATGCCAACATGGGTCAGTTCAATGTCAGCCTGTTTGCTCCCACCAAGCCACAGAGGAAGAAGAGTCCTCTTGTTAAGCAGTTACAAGTGGAGGATGCACAGGAGAGAGCAGCACTGTCCATCACTGGAGGCTTTACAAGGGAGCCCTCTCCCACCCGCAGGAGCCATCGCCTGAGTGGAGTGGAATATCAGCACCACACCGGCATTGCTCAGGTTGAAGCCACAAGCATCCCCTTTGCCACTGCCATCGCTGGAGTCATGAAGGACAGAGACCGTCGTCTGGATGAGAGGCGGAAATCCACTGTCTTCCTCTCGGTTGGGGCCATTGAAGGAAGTCCCCCCAGCAGCGACATGCCATCCTTGCAGCAGTCCAGGTCTATTGATGAGCGGTTGTTAGGAAGCCGAGATGTACTACTGCCTTCCCCTGTCTCCGCTTTAAAGCCATTAATTAGCAGCTCATCCTCAACATTCATCCACCCCCTAACAGGAAAACCCTTGGATCCGAACTCACCACTGGCGCTTGCGCTGGCCGCAAGGGAACGGGCCCTTTCAACTCAAGTCCCATCCCGATCGCCCACCCCGATCCACAGCCCAGACTCAGACAGAGCAGCACCCCTGTTTGTGGACATCCAAACCAAAGAACCAGAGAGGGGGGAGTTGGAGAGCTTAGTGTCCCCTGCGTATTCACCTGGAGGCAAAGGGGCAATCGGAACAGACTCTGGGACTTTGGCCCCTACTAAGAGCCAGTGGGGGACTCCGTCCACACTGAGAAAAGAAACTGAGGCAAGAGCAGAAACACCTGGGAAGGAGGAGAAGAAACAAGAAGACAAGAAGTCCATGATTATTAGCATAGTGGATACATCGCAGCAGAAGACCGCTGGCCTCATCATGGTTCACGCCACAAGTAATGGCCAAGACGAGATAGGACTTGAGATAAAAGAGGAGAAACCAGCTGTCCCTGAAGCATGCACAGAGCCAGCAGAGTCCCCCAAAGCAGAGACCCAGCCCAGTCCCGTTGGAAAGCCTCCAGTCAGTCCAGCCTCTGACAAGACGCTGGGACAAGGGAGTTCGGAGGAAGAAGTGGAGCCCTACACAGTTACCCTCCCACCAGCTCAGTTGTCTTCAAGTGATGAAGAGACCAGGGAGGAGCTGGCCAAGATAGGGCTGGTGCCTCCACCAGATGAGTTTGCAAACGGGGTACTGGTCACCACCCCTGGCACACCGGTCAGCCACCTGGCTACGCCTAGCACGCCATCCATACCAGCGGCAGCAGTAGCACCTTCTACCACTGGCGGAACACCCTCAGGGAAGCCCTCTGATGCCCCCGTAGCCCCAGAGTCTGCTGCAGACTCGGGAGTGGAAGAGGTGGACACCAGAAGTTCAAGTGACCATCACCTGGAGACCACAAGCACCATCTCTACAGTCTCCAGCATGTCTACGTTGTCCTCAGAAAGCGGGGAGCCTACTGACACATACACTTCCTTTGCGGATGGACAAACTTTTATACTCGAGAAGCCACCAGTGCCTCCAAAGCCAAAACTCAAGTCCCAGCTCAGCAAGGGGCCAGTTACTTTCAGGGACCCACTTTTGAAGCAGTCTTCGGACAGCGAGCTCATCTCCCAGCAACATGCGGCCACTCTGGCATCAGCCAGCATTGGCCGGCCACGCTACCTCTTTCAGAGAAGGTCCAAGCTATGGGGGGACCCCATGGAGAGCAGGCCAATCCATGGGGCTGATGATGACAAGCCAACTGTGATCAGTGAGCTAAGTTCCCGACTACAGCAACTGAATAAGGATACACGATCACTGGGGGAGGAACCAGCCGGGTCCACGTTAGATCCCGGGAAGAAGTCACCTGTGGTCGCGGCACGGTAAGATGCTGGTCACTGGCCAGGGGAGGGGGCAGGCGCAGGGCTTAGGCACCCAGGGGGACAGGGAGGTGCATAAGCAGAGTGTAACTGTGCCGAGTAATGCAGGGTGTGTTTTGAGGGGCATTTCAGAGATGTCAGGACTTCTCAGCTGCACGGGGAGAGACAATGCTGAGACATGCTTTCCAGAAGTTGGTGTGATTTGTTCATGGCTCCTCTCTACACACCGCACACGTAGCGAGCTCGCACTGTTGCTTTTTCCCTTTAAATTGCCTTCCTGTTGTTTCATGTTCCTCCTCTGTCTCAATGCTATCGTTAAGCTGCTGTATTTAGTCGTGGGTTTCACTTCTAAATGTTTGCTCCTGAACAATTAATAACAATGTGTGTTTCTCTAGTGCTTTTCATTTCAAAGGATCTCCAAATGTTGTCAGACTACGTATTAGAGCTCTGGTCAGTCACTGCTGAGCGGGAGCCGTCACGAGGGTGGTCTGTGACAGCCCTTAGAAAGGACACAGCAGCACCACCCCGACCTTTGTTCGCTGAGGCAGAGCTCAGCGCCGTTTCTGGAAAGAGCCAGCTCTGGTGAGCTGCAGGGAGATGTTTTGGCAGGGCGCAGCTGGGGGGTGTTACGCGTGGCTCTGGGCAGGGGGGTGCAGCCGGGCATCCCTCCTCAGCTCGCTGCTGAGGGCAGCGCTGGGTCACACACATCTCCGTGCCAGTGGGCCGGTGGGTTGGCTGCTGGCTCAGAGGTTATCTACGCAACGCCTAAGCGTGGTAGATCCTGTCACCCCTTGTTCTCCTCCTCCATGCACAGACCTGCGCAGAGCCCGGCTGGCCCAGGAGATCTGAAAGGTCACAGCAGAGGGACTCCAGGAGCCTCTTTCTCTTACAAAGTCATACTTGGGTTCCCTCATCCCTCGCAGCACTCAGGAGACACCAGTTCTCTCTCCCATGCCGCAGCTCTGACCGTCACACTCCCCGAGTGGCACAGACCTCTCTGTGTCCCTCGCGCTGCCCTGCGCTGCTCTCCTGCCCAGCGTGTCCTCCGTGCCAGGCCACCCACCGACCTGCCGGCACCTGGCATTTGTTCTGACGTGCTGCCCCCGTGGCAGCAGTGGCCCCTTTGCCCCATGCTTTCACCCCAACATCCCCACCTAACTGTAAAACTAAACTAAACCAAAAAACTCTAAATTAGAGCCCAAGATTTGAGAGCAAACCCTTACAAGGCTTTGAAATTTGAAGTTACAGCAGGAAGTGACCCAAAATCTCCAGTCTCACTCTACCCTTTCAGGATGCAGCCACACAACACCTCCCACGGTAGCAAAGCCACAGTAAGCAGGTCCCACCAGCATCACCGGTGGGTGGTTGCTGGGGGTCAGCGAGGTGCCAGTTCAGCAGGGAGCTCTGAGCTAAGGGGAACCCTTCTTTYAGAAAGGTTTTTCTAACCAGATCATTACAGTGATGGGTTACAAGTCCACATGGTGCTAGCACAGCTGGTGACGTTTCAAGCTGTAGCATGGGGAACAAAAGTCTCCTGTCCTGAGAGACTCCTAGCCCCAGGGGAGTGTTCATGTAGCTCCATCCTTCAGCTGGCTCACGTCTCCCTGCCAGTGCCTGTGTTGGCCATGCCAGCCTGGCTGCACTGGTGGTCCATCTCTCGGTAGGTACCAAACTTGTAGTTACGACTGCAGTGTGGAATAAAATCTCTGGATCTTGCCCTGCTACACTGTTCTATCTGGATTTGGCCCCAAATGCACATTATGGCCATTCCCTGGAGACCGGTGTCTCACATGTGGTCCCTTCTCCCTGCACTGCTCAGTCGGGAACCATGGGGTCCTGTGCTGAATTCACTTAATTTAATTGCAGTTGGGGACCCTTCTGAAATCAGGCACACCATGCCTCATATTCCTAAAAAGCGCTGACTCTGCATATCTTCAGTGACGCTAGAGAACTTGGACGTTACCAGCTTTGAACGGCAACCAGGCATGGCATCTCAAACAGCTTACCCATGCCAGGCATTGGCCCTTTGCTGAGACCTGGTTTGGGGCCCAGCTGGCCCTTCCTCACCCAGGGTTGGTGGAGGGGCTGCTGGGTCTGCCTTCAGCTCCCTTTGGTCTCCCAGAGCCAGCAGTGAAAAGCACCTGTGACTCCACGTGGTGTCAGAATGCAGCCCCACCCCGCTACCTGTCCTCTTTCCTTCCCTGGGCTCCCATGTCCGTCCAGATCTCCGTGTACGGCTGATCTGCTGTTCCCCACGCAGCCTCCCAGCAAAGATGTGCCAGTACCCCTGGTTTCTAGAGGACACCCCCTTCTCCATCCTCTGCCTTTCTTTAACCCCTCCTGTCCTCCACCACTGCTTCCCTTTGATTCCTGTGCTTCCAGCAGGCAGTGTGCTTCCCTCGCCCCCGTCTCTCCCAGGAGCAGCAGACCCTGCCTAAGCTCCCACGCCGTGACATGATACTGCTGCATATCACCTTCTCTAGAGAGCCCGTCCTCCTGCACCGGGGAAGTGCAGTCCATCCTCCTCTCCTTATCCATTCTGCCACCAAGTGTTTGGCACTTTCAACTGTCCTGCAGAGTTAAATGTTCTCATTCCTTTTTCTGAAAGTCATGGCCTTTCATCTCTGAAATTTTTATGCTCCAGGTTGATGTCAAAGACTTGAAATATTTCCCAGGAAGTCAGCTGTAAATAGAATATTTAATGCTGTCAGCCACTCTCCTTCATTGTGAAAATTCCTCTCTTTTATGAAATTGCTGTAAATTCAGAAAATAATGTAAAGAGCAGTTAGATAAGCTTAGATGACCCATTTCAGGACACATTTTCCAGTCCCTGGGCCTGTCTTGAGAACGACAGTATTACCTAAACCTCCCACAACAGCCACCCCTAAACACAGCAGTGCTGCTAAGGAGGAGTGAGGTGGGACCATGCTGGCGTGATGGCCACTGCCAGCAGGGGTGGCCCTTGAGCATCCCTTCAGGGGCTGAAGGGTGCTGCACCCCTTTGGCCAGGCTTCGTGAAAGCCCAGGTGATGCTGCAGCCAGAGCCCATTTGAGCCCCTCCACAGGGCATTTGGAGGACTAAAGGGCTGTGGCCTGACTTGTGCTGCAGCTTTTTCTGTCATTCTTACATTTAGCTCGGCTCCAGAAAGGGTCGTGGGCCAAACTGAAGCTCTTATCCAGAGCAGAGGTGTCCTGGACTTCCACAGGACTCGGGGATGATGAGGTGCCCTTGCAGGAGCCATCCACAAGCTGCCAGTGCCCCTCCAGGGGCTACAGGAGTTGCTGAAGCAGGCGGAGCAGCTTGCCTGCGGTGGCAGGTTTCATTGCTGGAGTTTCCTTCTAAGCACATTAAATTCTGAATTTACAGTAGTTACATCTAAGAGCAGGTAACTTCTCTTTGCATGTGGTGGCTGTAGAGCAGTCCCTGGTGCGTTTCTCTTGCAGAGGTCTGTGAGGGTCCTGGCTGGGGACCCCAGGAACAGAAGACACAAACTGCTTTCTCCATAACTCTAACTCTGGCTGTATTTCCTTCCAAGACGGTCTTCCACAGGAGGACGTTTGACAAGAGGGACTGAGAAAGAGGCCAAGAAATACTGAGAATGAGAACATAAGGTCAGAGTTAAGGCAATCGATAGAGACAATACTTATTCCATCCTCCCCGCTCCTCGGGCCCTGTGTGACCGGCCAGGGCTGAGCATGGCGAGGGAAGCTCTGCTGTGCCCATGCACTGCGTGCTGTCAGAGGAAGGTTCTGCTCCCGAAGCAGTAGTGTGCCCGCTTGCTGAGATACAGCCTTCTGCACAGTCCTCACCAAGACGCCGTAGTTCGGCGGTGACAGTGACAGCAGAGCAGAGTGACAACTTCCCTTCGTACTGTCCCATGGGAATAAGCGATGACCCTTCAGTTGGGGACACACGAACTTCGCTCCGCTGGGAGCTACCCTGACCATTACTTTGACATAGCGTCATGTCTCTGAAGGCTGACATGAGGCCAGCAGCAGCTATCTTCATGTTTAACATGAATGGGATCCTTGAAGATCCAGTGTCCCAACACGCAGTAGCCTTTGCTAAGCTGAACTGCAGGAGAGTGACCAGACGTCTTGGCATCTCTCTGACTTGAACTTCCCAGCCACCCCCGGACAGAGCTCATGCAGCAGCAGATGCCGAGCAGTCGTACCACTAAGCAGGAGCAGTGCGAGGACCCCGCAGCTCAGAGCTGCTGCTGAACGCTGAAATGGATTCATTGTGTGACATCCATTACCACAATAAAGCTGACGCTAACTAATGAGAGGTGTACGTTTCTGATTAGTGCTCCAGTGAGTCATAGCTAGAGATGCAACTGCATTAGTACCAGAGGCTGAACTCATTGCGCTTCAGGGTGACTCACGCGTTAAATGTGCAACGTTAAACCCTGTGTTGAGAYGGCATTCTTGTGCAGTGTCCCCTTGTCCTGTGACTGGCCATGGCCATCCAGCCTCATCAGGCTTGTGTCATTCCTCATTGCCCATAGTCACACTCAGATCTCAACCTCCCACCTCTGCTGATGGGGTTGGTGTGATGCTGATCAGCCAGCCCTTAAAGCTAAATGTGAGCTCATGTTGACTCAAGCCAGAAGCATCTGAAGTGTCAACACGGTTCCGGTTTGGGGCTCCAGCTAATGCAGCCAAGAACCTGGGTTAGAGGGTGCTTTGCAAAGGGTTTTGTTTGTTTGCTTGTTTGTTTATCTTTAAGCAACAGCCGAACATGCCAAATGTATCATGTGAAGCAGAATTTTAGATGCAAAACTGAGTTTTTCAGGTGCTGTTCTGGAAACCCACAACTGCTTTGTATTTCTACAGATCTGAAAGAGAGAGAGAAGAAAAATAAGCCCCTTAGGCATTTAGCTCCTAGGGTAAAGCTACCTCTTTCTATATAAACTCATCAATTAATTCTGTTTCAGTTAAATGGTGTAACATTTCTGGTGCAAGCTTTCAGCTGCTGCAGATACAACCCCCTGTTTCCTTGTAGGCTTTTTGTCTCTTCATGGTGTCTAAACTCATGCACAAAGCAGAGCTGAGCTTTCTTTCCACAGTCAAGGGAATTGTCCATGGAGAGCTGATGAAAAGCTGGAGATTGGCATTGATGAGGCCAGCTGAGAACTGCGCTTCTCAGCGCCTTCCCTAGAGGGAGTTTGGGGCATACGGGAAGTTTTTGTACTGCATTGAGGTTTGGAGAGGAGGTGGCCTTCCAGCTGAGCAGCAGAGTCCCGGGCAGGGTGCTGGCAGCAGCCCCCGGCCTTGGTGTGCCGGGAGGCTGAAGCCCCTTGGCAGGTGACAGCAGCATCCTTTGGCAACATCAAGCAGGGCGTCCCCGCAGCCCTGCCTGGAACAGCGGGGCTGCTAATGGCCACAAAGCCTGCAGCTTCTGGAGATGCGAGTCTCAGCTGGTGCTCGCAGCAGCATGCTGTCCTGTGAGCCCCCGAGCTCCCCCGAACACCCCACCTTTCCTCACGTGTTGGGTGCAGCCACCAAAGAGGAAGGCAAACCTGCAGTCCCATGACGGAGGCTTGGCAGGTCTCCATCCTGCTTTCCTGCGGCAGCTGGACTTAAAGATGCTTAATGCATCTCTGTAGGTAACTGTAAAAATGCATACTTCGCTCCATGGACTCCCCTTCCCGTGGGAGGAGGCTTCTGCTCATGGAGGTGTACTGCAGCGGGGCCACCAGCACTGCAGCGGGGGCTCCTGGGCGGCAGGGGGGCTCGCCACGTGCTTTGCTGGCAGCTCAGAGCGGCGTGCCGGAGGATGCGCTTCCTTCCTGGTTGCCATGGCATTTTCCCAGCGTTCACCGCAGGATGTCAGGCTGAGGATGGGGCACTCCTGAGCCCGGTCCACCTCTGCAGCTTTTCCACATAGACATGGCTCTGCAGACAGCAAGGGTGTGGGAAGGTACAGGCTGTTTAGAGAGAAGCTGATGGAGGCTGGGTATTTGGAGAACACGGCAAGAGTTCCTAGAGGGTGCTGTGAAAACGTAGTAATTGAGGGAGCACCTACCGCAGGGAAACGCTCCCCTCGATCCGAGGTGACGCACCGATCTGACACCAGCTCAATGCTTCCTGCCACTGGTGGCCGGGGGGTCTGTTTTTAATGTTGACGTGCATTGCCTACAAGGAGACAGGGGCATTGTGGGTAGCAAGTCTCAGCATGTGTCCATGTCACAGCAAGCACAGCTGGCTTCACCTCATCTGGTCACTAACATCTACTAATCACAGCTCATTCACTCATCCCTCCGAGTGAGTAGAAGAGCAAAACGTGACTCTGCCTCATGCTTGTCCAGAGCGAGACTTGGGAAGAGCAGTGAGGGGTTGTCTAGACCTTGGTGAGAAGAGCTCTGGGTCCCACCAAGACTGTGTCAGTGCCAAAGTGGCCCGAAAGAGGGAAGAGTTAAAGCCTGCAGGGTTCACTCGTTGCTGATTCTGGCTCCAGGAGGGTCCCACAATGTAGTTGTTTTATCACCCAAGCACAGGAGAAGAGCTGTAAGGGCTGTTCCTTTCAGGGCTTTAGTGCACTAGAAGTGGACGTCACAGAAAAAGGGTTTTTCCTTTTGTATGGAGAAATACGAAGGGAGCCATTCAAATTTCCGTTCTTTTGTCAACAAACAGGAGACAAAGCAACCGCATGGAAAGAGGCCTGCGTGCTACCTTGGAGCAGTTCTGCAGGCAATCTGCCATGGTTGCGCACACTCTCTAGTGAGAGCTTAGGAAGCAATTGGCTTGGAGAGTCCCAGGGGCAGCACACGAGGAGATGAAGTCTCCTATGGATACTAGCCCTAAATTTCCTYTTCCTGCAAAGAAGAGATCAGAGGAGGACAAAGCAGGCTTGCTGCAACGAGAGATGTAACATTTAGTTAAGGCATAAGCAGCTCTTACGTCCGTAATGCTCTGACCCTGCCAGAACCTCGTTGTTATAAATGTTTACTGACACCCAGGTTTGCTCCCGATTCTCCCTGTTCCACGACACAGCACAGGCAGGTGAGAGCTCATGGCTGAAAGACTCGCAGTCCAGTTACAGCACCATCTGCAAAATTGCCCAAGAAAAGCCATAGCTGGAGGCCGAGACCCTCTTGTATGGAGGTGCATGAGAGGGAGAGTGTTTAGAAGTGTGTTTAGAAGTCCTCTTGCTCTTCTACATCACTCCTCGAGCACAGCAGGTTGGTCACCGTGACACAGCCGGGACACCGTCCCTGGAGCTGCCTGCCATTCCCCAGGGGATAACCACGTGTCCCTCTCAGCTGGTCAGCCCGCCCTGGGGCTGCCCGAATGCCTCCACTGCGAGCTGCGCAGCACTGGGCTAGATCCTCTAGCTGAAACAGCACAGTCTTCACTTGACCCTGCTATTAGTGACCCGCAGCAGCTACCCAACTGCTTTCCACCTGCAGTCCCCTGTTTGGCCAAGCAAACCCTGCCTGGAGCAGTACAGCTGCCCGACCGAGGCGGCCGTGCTCTCTGCGTGGCTACTGGCCATTTCTTCCCATTCTGAGTGCAGCCTCTTCGCCTGCAGAAAAGGGATAAAACTCTGAATGAAAGCAGTGATTATTTGATGTTTGTAGCCACCATGCCAAACCCAACCATTGCTGACAGCCCCTGATACAGGAAGGGGCCTGGCACTGCAGATCAAGGAGATGAGAATTCTCTGCTTGGAGGAGGGGGCCATGTCATCTGGGTGAGACGAGGCCTCTCGCTCCCTCCCGATAGCCACAGTTGAGGAATTTTGCGATGCACAAGAAGAAAGTTTAGAAAGCTCAGTAGAGCAGCCCAGCACCCAGGCAGCGGGTGCAAGGTCTCTGTTGCCCCTGCGAGGAGATACAATGTGTCCCACCTGCTCACTGGAGAGCAAATGTTGAATTTTTTCCCCTGCCAGCCCAGGGCAAGTCCTTTGGCACAGCACAGACCTCAGCAAGGGATTCAAGCGAACTTCCGTACCAGAGGAACTGTGATTATCCCCTCTGGGAAACACCAACTCACTTGCAAGGCCCTAGTAATATTCCATTGACCTTTAGCTGTAGCTGTTATTCTCACAATCATGAAAGCAAAACACTTAACACACCTATTGGGTAAAGTCAGAAAAGATGTTGAACTGTATTTGCCACTCTTTCTTGTTCTTGCTGTGGGGCATTTTTTCTCATGCATATGTTGTTTCCTTCTCCTCCCCCTTCTGCCCTTCCCCAATCTCTGTCCTGTCCCTTCCCTGTCTCTTCCCCTCCTCCCCCCTCTCCTCCCAGCTCTTACAAATAGCAATGTCGAATCCTTCAGGCTTTGGCTGTCAAATTCATGCAATTATGAATGTCCCATTTCCTGTAGTAAACACACGGACATAACCTCAGCCGGTGTGGAACGTCCTGACCTTCACAGGCCCCAAAAGCCCCGTGTCGGCCATTTCCTGGGTCCCCTCGCTGCCCCCGGGATCGCCCCACCCCAGATGGCAAAGCCTTTCTGCCCAGCGCTGCGGGGCCTGCCCCGTCCCCAGCGCAGGGCACCGCTGTGCCGTGCATGCCACTGCCGGAGCCCCCAGGCCCGCACGGTGCGGGAGGCCCTGCCGAGGTGCCCGGGCCTCACAGCGTGGCCGGGCTCCTGCGGTGCTGCTCAGCTGTGGCCCCATGCCGGCCTTGGGCCACGTGATGAAGTCCGTTCGCTCTTCTCCGTCTTGTTGCTGCCCCGGACCGGAGCTAACATTCTCTCTCATTGCCTCTCTTCCTGCTCTCCATCTGCATGTCCGCGCTGCTCTGTCTAGAACCGCCTCTGGCCTCCGGAGGGTGGGCGAGTTGTGTAAGTGAGCATGTTCTCATCCCATAGCAAACTCACCTCGTCTCCCTGCGCCCGTGCCGGTCCCGCTCCCCACTCTCCCGCCACCCCGGCTGGCCGAGAGCGGGCAGCGGCGCTTGCTCTGGCATGTGAGTGTCCCCCTCCACCCTGGTGTGCCCCGGTAGCATGTCCGTGTCCCTGTGCTGTGATGTTGTGTGCTGCTGCTCGTAGGTGACGACTGAGGAAATTCCCTCGGGCTTCCATGGGATTCGTACCGTGGCCCGAATGAGACCATGTGCCCCCGTCGCGGCTGCCCAGGGGCCGTCCAGCAAGGGCTGTGCAGGGGCAGGGCCCCCTTGGCGCAGCTCAGCCCCATCGGGAGGGACCCCAGCAAGGGTGGGGAGGGACCCCAGCAAGGGTGGGACTGAGCCGGCTGCTGCCCCAGGAGGCAACATCCCCTTTCCGAGCCCCAGCAGCTCCCCCCGTGCAGTTGATGCACAAGGCTCCCCCTTCCCTGCAGGTTCATGACTTCCCAGTCGTGGGGTGTCCCTAGGTCACCTTCTGGAGCAAAAATCCCATGAGAGAGAGAGGAGGCAGCAGCTTATGCTCTTGCTACCCTGAGATCATACAGCCATCCCAGGCTGGGGTTCAGCTGACCAGCGGGGAGGGGGGACGTGGAAGAGACCGGCAGGCACCCCAGAGCCACAGGAGCTCCAGCCTGGTGACCCACAGCGGGTGACTTATGGTGTCCGCAGGAAAGTCACTGCTGGCACAAACTTAAACCATGGATAAGTGTTTACCTGAGACAGCTCTAGGGAAATCAGGGTACAGAAAACTGACTCCCCTTCTCCCAAACTGGTTAATGACTGCTGCTGGAGGAGTCCTTGCTGGCAGAGCTCCTTGGCCCATGACCCCAGCAGGTCTGTGTCCTTGCTGGCAGAGCCCCTTGGCCATTTCCCCAGCAGTTCTCGGTGTCCTTGCTGGCAGAGCTCCTTGGCCATGTCCCCAGCAGGTCTCAGTTGCTACCAGAGCTGCTGGAATCCCTTCGCAAGCCCGTGGCTGATGAGCTGTGTGCATTCACCAGGCTGGACCAGGCAGTGAGACCCTGAGAGAGGCCATTCCTGCACAAGGTCACTTGGGCTGAGTGGCAGGATCCCTCTCCCTCACCAGGAAGTGACCTGCAGGCCTGGGTGGGCACTGGAGGGTTTGAGCTGTAGCACGTGCCCCTGATCCAGGTACCCACCTGGCGAATTTCCCCAGTACGCATGGCCAGTTTTGTGGTCTTGGTTGTGCTTCTTCCGTGTTTGTCTGTCTGTCCTGTTTTTTTTACCCGTAGTGTGTATGAAACTAGCTGCCTACATCTGTGTTGCTTCCACGTGTAAACGCAACCCCAGAGCCTACGCAGAGCTCTGGGCAGTCTCATGTTTGATTTTACTTGTCATTTTCTGCCAAGTGCTGAATTTCCGAGTCTGCATCCCCTTCCCAGTGCCCAGCTGGACAGGGCCAGTCCCAGGAGAGCAGAACGGCAGCGCTAGGAATCTCCTCTTGCCAGATGCCCTGCACCACCGCTGGGCTGGCGGTGGCTGCCGTACCACTTTCCAGACAGCCGCACGGATGCCTTCCCCAGGGATCAGCTCTGCTCCAGTCCCAGGCTGTAACACACGGCTGGTTTAAGCAGAGGTGTGGGAGACTCAGAAGCCATCTGGCCAACTTCGGTCCTTCTGGTGGAGCAAAAGGTTGTAGAGCCCCTAGGTCTGGCCGGAGACGGAGCGCTGCTCTGGCTGGAGCTGGGCGGAGAGATTCGTGCCTCAGGTTCTGCACAGGAAATCTTGCTTCGTCTGCGTGTGGTCAGCGGTGGGAGGGTCCTCATGTCATTGCATATGCCCATGTCTTCATGCATTCAGTCCTGTTGCTGATGTTGCAGAGCGTCTGAGTGTTCGGGGTTGCACCCAGGGGAGATCTGCCACCCACATTAGCACTGCGGGCACTTGGCTCCATCCCTCAGCTTTGTGCTGCCTGGTGCAGGACAGGGCGAATTTAGTCTGCTGTCTGTCTTCTGCCCCCACGTCATTAGGACGCTGCCCAGCAGCCCCAGTGGCAGCACCAGCTGGTCAGAAAGCGTTCAGGGATGATGGCTGGCTGTGCTGAATGGGAGCTGGCTCGTCCCCGTTCCGCTGAGCCGGCGTTTCAGACAATGGCAGTGCCTGCTCCCGTCCAGCACCATCTGACTGACCGTGATTGTCAGCTGATGTTTCCTCTCTGTTGCACAGCCCTGTCTGTGTGAAAGCTTTGGACATTGTTTCGCCCACGCCCAGCATCCCTGCCCAATTCTGGGTGTGAGCTGCACCCACCCTGTCCAGCCCTGCGAGCCCTGAGCGCAGCCCTGACTAGGGGCCCGAGGCTGCAGACGGGCTGTGGCTCAGCTCCAGCGGGGCAAGCGTGAATGCATCAGAGCCTTGGCTGGTGCTTTCCTGTGGGCTGCAGCCCCGTGCCCGTGCTCAGGGTGCTGCAGCGGGCTGCGTGCCCCCCACACTCCCCACCGCTCCCTGCACCCACCTGCGCTGCCCTGCGGCGGAGGGAGCCCTTTCCAGGAGCTGTGCTCAGCGTGCTAGCAGGCTGCGTAAACACGAGCAGGAGAGGGGAACAGCAGGCACTGCCTCTGCCCAGGGCCCGATCTAAGTGGCATTATTCCCATTTGCTGCCTGAAGAGGTTAGGGTTAGGGTTAGGGTTAGCTGCTGTCTTGGTCCAAAAGGATCAGCGATGAACCTGGATATGCAATCCATGCTGGCTTTCAGAGATGCCTGCTTAGCTGAGCACCGTTAACATTTTCTTAGCACAGGTTTTTGCATTTAATTCCCTGGAAGGGAGGGGTGCTGTAAACCCAGGGGTTTTTTAGGGTGCACAAGCAAGGAGGCTCAATTCTACAACAGATCTAAGGCACCATCAGTTCAGATGCACGAGTGCTTGCTGCTGGCTGGAGGCATGGGGTTAGCTCTGTGCACAATTAGGTGTCTTCTGACCCTGTAGATTAACCTTCTGTATCATCACAGTTAAAACACTGATGGGCCAACGTCCCCTCTCATTAGTTGCACAAAGGGTCAGGCATTCACTGCAGACTGTGGTCTTTTTCCCCTGCAACAAAATCTGTCACCTAAAATGTAAAACTTCAGACCTGCTTTCCTCCATGTGTGGCAGAGCTCAGGCTGTGGGACTCGGGCAGCGCTGTCCTGCAYGAGCCGTGGCGAGGGGGTGCTCGGCCCCACACCCAGCCTGGCGCTGGCACYGGGCAGAAAGCGGAGCCTGTAACCCAGGCTCAGGTTTTAGTTGGTGAGATTCACAAGGCGAGCTGGATCTGAAGGAAAGCAATGAAACAGCTCGACTGAACCCTCCGTGTGCTGCCAGGCGTGGTGCCTCTGCCCTGCCCGAGGCTCAGGGGACTGTCCCGGGCTCCAGCACAGCAAGAGGCAAGCCCAGGGTTTCTCAAGCAACACACACTGCTCTCTTCCTGCCCATAGCACTCAGCAGTAAGCACTGTGGAAGCCGTGTGAATCCGTGTTCCCCCGCTCTCCCACACACAGTCCAGTGCAGGGCACGCGGTGGTGTCCCCAGGGCTTTGCATGGCCTGCACAGTGCCCCCCATCGGGGATGACGGGAGAAGGGATGCGCCGTCTTGGCTCTCAAGAGCTCAGTGCTGGAAATTGGGAATGGAAAAACAAACACAAACGTGCCCTCCCCCAGCTCATCTGAGACCAGCAAGGAACAAGAAATAGGAAGAGTCCCGAGTTCTTCTTTTCTGGGCACTTTTTGGACAAGGACCTCACTTCTGAGCCTTTAGGTGCTACCAGGGGCCCATTAAATGACAACTGGCCATCAAATGCCACAGTTGTGCCAGCAGCTTTCACCGTCCTGTCATCTTCTATGCAGAGGCTGCTGAGCACAGAGGCACTCTGCTCCAGGACAGATGCCTGTGACTGTGAGCCAGGAGCTCAGGAGAAGACGGGACAGGCTGTTCTGACCCAAAGACAGGTCCTGCTGAAGTTTGTAGGACAGCGCRGTGAGCTAGGAAGGTCAATTAGTCTTTTGAGGTCAGGGGAAAATGCTCTAACAGTGAACAGCAAGAATGACTATTGTTCTGGCTGCAGAAGTGTGATCAGAGAGAAGAGGGAAATTATGAAGTGAGAGAGAAAAAAAAGGCAGTTTTGAAACAGGAAGGAGGCATTACATTGAAAAGCCACAAAAAGGAATATACCTCCAGGGTTTTCATGGCTGGCTGGCTTTTTGCCAAATCCATCGTCTGTATTTTATTGGGATAATGTCTTATACACAGTTTGGGAGAGCAAAAAACAAACAAACCCAGCAAAAGTGCAATTTGCTCTCATCTGACCATGACAGGTTGATAGAGGAACCCTCCGTAAGAAAGGCACTGCATTCGTAGATGGACCTGGGGCAGTGGACAGTTCATAGGTGAATGTCGTCCTTTCAGCATCACACCAGTTCAGGACTTGGTCTTCAGTTGTACCTTGCACTGCAACAAAACCCAAAGCCTCAGAGCAGCAGCTTCATCCTTCCATTATCCAGGCACCAACTGGGGTTCCCTGTCTTGTCCTTCCCTCCAACACACGCACACACGCTGCTTCTGCGTGTCAGCTCAAGGAAAAGTCACAAGTTCTCAGCTCCTTTTCCATCAGTGACACACCTGCAGGGCCCTATTCCCACACGGAGGAATTTATATAGAGTGAAGAAGAGAAAAACTGTTATTTGTTACGAGGTGGTAAATGAATAGTAGCAGGAGCAACGGTTTCATCAGTGATACCATCCCATTGCTTAGATCTTCAGCTTTGTCCTCCCATAATGAGGTAAAACAGTGACAATTGCCATGGCTTTCTGGAGTGGATTTTCGTAGTCTGCTTAAAGTTATTGGACAAGAATCCAGAAAATCATTCATTAAACCTAGCGCAGCTTCCTCCAGGTCAGTCTGAGATGATCCTCAGGTGAGAAGAGCTTCAGGCATTTCCCAGAAGTGCACCCAGAGCTGACTGCTGTGCTTTGAAGGCATCCAGAGCTGGAACGGACGGGTCTTCCCTTGTTGCTTTGGTCGGGACCACATCATCTTCCAACCTGACACATGTGCCTTATTTTCCATTCATGTCTGCTTGCCTTTGGCTTCCACGGACTTGCTCATTTTCCTGTCCCCACTAGACTGCGCAGAGTGTTTCATAGTTGGTGTTTTCTGTGCATGAGGGTGTTCCCTGACCACAGGCAAGTCCCTTCCTAACCTTCCTCTGTGATGTGCCAGGCCAGCTGAGCTGGCTGTGCAGGTCAGACCAGGGTTCAACCCGCGCTGCCGGGATCTGCTGTGGTGGGTGTTCTCCTGATAGCTGACTCTAACGCACACAGGCTGCTCCCAGCGCCCACCCCAGCCAGAAAGCCTGCCTGGCGCTGCCTGTGCAGTGTAGCGGTAGCAGCTCAGCCCAGCAGCAGTTTAGGAGTTACCACCCCGTGCTATGGCATGTAGGAAGTCACGGCTTAAGTGACCTTATATGTTATTCTGTTTTTTAAAAGTAATTGTCTACAGCTGTACTGTAAAGCATTCTCCCACTTGTTGCTCCTGTCCTCATGGAGCTTCTGGCCACATCACTGCACTACTGTCCTGCAGTCCTAAGTGTGATCTACAAACTTTGCTGGTCCTACATGATCTGGCATTAGGGTTTATTAAAACTTGCACTGTTAAATGGGGGTCTCTTGCTGAACGTCTGAATAGCAGCGTAGAGCTGGCCTGATTCACACCATTGGTTGCTACGTGTTCACTTGCTGCTTGAGCTGTGGGAATCAGCTTTCCCATCTCTTTGTCATCCCCAGAGTCAAGGAGGATGCCGAGTCTGTGCTAGTTCTTGGACTTCCTCCCTTGTCTGCTCTTGCAATAAGCAGAAGGAAGTCAGATCCCAAGCAGACTGAGGAAGTCTAGAAGAACTTCACTCCTTAGATGTAGAAACTAAAATCTCTCCCCTCCTTTTTCTGCAGAAAGAAAAGGTTTGCATTGTACCATGGTGTGACATGGATGCAGGAGACACTGGCTCTAACTAGTCCCCAGTGCAGGGAAGTGTCAGTGGTACACATGCCTTCAGGCAGGGAGGTTTTTCCTCTGTAGACTGTTTCATTGCCTTGAGTATCTTCCACTTCATCAGTGTTGGCAGGTCTGCACTCCTCTGGGGACCGAAGTCTTGGTGTGCTGCCTGCGTGATGGCTGAGCACCTCCAGCGATGCGTGAAGGATGCTTTGGGTTCCTTCGCATTCCCCTCGCCAGACAGATAATTACAAGTGGATTGTTCATGGTTTGTTGTCTTATCAGTGGTTAGCCACTGCGATGAGACTTGAGTTGAACGCAGCATGCTCTGACTCTGAAGACGCTTGGCTCAAGGGACCTGTGTTTGTTCCACACTCGACGCTCCTCAGGAAGGCCACTCCTGGCAGGCAAGCTTGTGCTCTCCTGCCAGCTGCCCCACTCTCAGGAGCAAAGTCAGCAGTCCTTGTTCCAGACCACGGTTCAGGAGCTGGGCATCRGAGGCATAGGAGAGGGATTATTAGTATTGAGGAATTCTTTCAGAGCAAGAAGTAAGACTTTGGTCTGGACATGTTTTACAGAGAAAAAATACCAGCAAGGAAGAGTAGAAGTAGCTTGTTGGTTTTCATTGTGGAAAAAGGTTAATAACAGAGAATCAGGTATTTTGTAGTAGGGTCCCATTTCATTTAATAGATTTATTACTTGTATGAAAGCCACCATGGTTAATGAGAATTCATGATTTGCAGAAAATCATGAAGTTTCAGGGGACATTGAACTTGGAGAGGACAGTGAAGAGCTAGAGGGAAACTAGCCAAGCTAAATGAGTGACCTGCGTGACAGCAGAGAAAGTTCGGTGTTAATGAATGTAAAGAGATGGGCAGCTGAGGGCAAAAGCTAAATTCTGCAGGCCAAAGAGCACAGTCCCCATGAATTGTGGCCGTCTGATGCTGGCAAGGTTCCTGATGCCTCCAGTGTTCTCTGCACCATAGGCAGTAAGGAGTGAAAGCTGATACTGAAATAGTGGGGGCTGGCAGGGAAAGTCGGGCATTGGTGGTCCTGCAGGAATATGTTGCTGTTTGCTTGCAGCATGTCCACCAGAGAAGGTTGAGGACACTGGCTGAAATGTCTGGAGGAAGGTCTATAGGAAAGTCTACCAAGTCAAGCACTCTCTGCATAAAGCTTTGCCACTGCTGGGCAGCTCCAGCAAAAAGGAATGGCCCATCATAATGGGCTTACACAAATCATTGCTTTCTCATTGGGGCATTTGCTGTTGGCTGATTGCAGATCTGTGCTGGTCCCCCGCAGTCTGAATTCACAGACTCACAGAATGGTTGAGGCGGGAAGGGACCTCTGGAGATCATCTGGTTCTCCCTCCTACTCAGGCAGGGCCACCTAGACCAGCATGCCCAGGGCATTGTCCAGTCAGGTTTTTAATCTCTCCAAGGATGGGGACTCCACCACCTCTCTGGGCAGTCTGTGACGGTGCTCGGTCACCCTCACAGTGAACAAGGGATTTCGTATGGTCAGATGGAATTTCCTGTGTTTCAGTCTGTGCCCGTTGCCTCTTGTCCTGTCATGGGCACCACTGAGGAGAGTCTGGCTCCATCTTCTTTACTCCCCCCATCATGTATTTATACACGCTGATGAGGTGCCCTTGAACCTTCTCTTCTCCAGGCTGAACAGTCCCAGCTCTCTCAGTCTCTGCTCCTGTGTCAGATGCTCCAATGCCTTAATCATCTTTGTGACCCTTCACTGGACTCTCTCCAGTAAGTCCCTGTTTCTCTTGTACTGGGGAGCCCAGTACTGGACACAGTACTCCAGGTGTGCTCCATCAGTGCTGGGCAGAGAGGAAAGATCACCTCCCTCGACCTGCTGGCAACACTGTCCCTAATGCAGCCCAGGACACCGACAGCCTTTTTTACTGCAGGGGCACATTGCTGGCTCATGTTCAACTTGGTGTCTGTCAGCACCCCCAGGTCGTTCTCTGCAAAGCTGCTTTCCAGCTGGTCAGCCCCCAGCATATACTGGTGGGTGGGGTTGTTCCCACATTCTCAGGTGCAGGACTTTGCATTTCCCTTTGTTGAACTTCATGAGATGGCTCTTGGCCCATTCCTCCAGTCAGTCTCTGCTCTGAGGGGCAGGACACCCATTTGGTGTATCAGCCACTCCTCCATTTTGTGTCATCTGCACACTTGCTGAGGATACCCTCTGCCCCATCATCCAGGCAATTAATGAAGACATTAAGCGGTATTGGCCCCAATACCAACCCCAGGGTGCTGTGTACACCACAAGTCACTAGCCTCCAGCTGGTCTTCGTGCTGCTGACCACAGCCCTTAGAGCCCGGCAGTTCAGCCAGTTCCCAATCAACCTCACCTTCCACTTGTCCTGTGCATACTACACCAGTTTGTCAGTGAGGATGTTACGGGAGACGTTTTTGAAAGCCTTGCTGAGTCAAGATAAACAAAATCCATTGCTCACCCCTCATCCACCAACCTAGTCATTTGGTTGTAGAAGGCTGCCAGGATGGTCAGGCATGATTTCCCCTTCGTAAAGCCGTGCTGTCTACTCCCAATCACTTTCTTGTCCTCAGTATGTTTGGAAATGGTTTCCAGGATGATTTGCTCCATTATCTTCCCAGGGATTGATGTGAGGCTGGCCAGCCTGTCATTCCCTGGGTCCTCCTCCTTGAAGACAGGAGTTCCTGTGGTGTTATGGCGGCTGCTTTGCTGAGCACCCAGACAGTAGCTGCAAGCCAAGACAGGCATCAAGAATGGGCTGCCACTTGCCAAATATTAGGCTTAGACTAAGCATGTCGGTTGCCATAACAACTCAATAGGAAGGAAGAGAAGAGGGATTGCCTTCTGGATGCTGAGCTTCCTCCTTGTTGATGGCCAAGGGAGCTGAGCCCCGGCACAGGCGAGGTGCAGCTGCTTTGCTGGAGAGCCAGCGCAAGGTGAAGTCCCTGCAGATACCCCCATGAGCCTCCTTCTGCCTGAGTGCCTCATGGCTCGCCTTCCCCACCAAACCACAGGGTGTCTGGAAGGCTTTCCACCTGGTGCCATACGGGCTCTTTTCCCAAACACGAAGTTAACGGGTTACCCACTTGATCTCTTTTGGCACTCTTACTGGCCACCTTCCTGAAGGGAACAGACCTGCAGTCTGGTCCAAAGGAGCCATCCTTCTTAGAAAAAGGGTATAGAGGTGCCCTGCTTCTGAGTTCTCCCCAAAATGTGTACCTCTCCAATGGAAATGTCATTGGGGCAGAATCTGAAGATTTGGGAAGTTTACCCAGGATTCCTATGCAGGTGGCACGCTAGTCTGAACTGCTGCACCGCCGTTGCAGCGGAGCTGTTTCATGCATGGAGGTACAAGTTGATTATACTGTGCTTGTGCAGTACATCGGTTGCTTTTGGAAAAAAACATCAGCTTTATTGCTCATGCACAATGCAGTTGCTGTGCCCCTTCATAAAGTCTCTGACCCCTGTGAAAGCTCTTTTGGGAAACATTAGACCAGTTGCACATGTTCAGTACTGCTGAGCTGTGGGTGCATTGTAAGTCCAACATGTGCCAAGAACACAAGAGCTGTGCCTGAGGTAACTGATCTTTGCAGACCATGAGCCATAGGACCAAGCTGCCCAATTTGTAGGACTTCATGCATAAGCGCTGCCCATAGGTTCTGCATTGATTTCTGCTCAGGAGATTCCATACAGAAGTGTGGCAGCCCTTAGAATTACAAAATTTAACAGTTCTCTCCTGGTTTGCTCATTCTTGTGTTCATCTGAAGAGGAACTCTTTCAGTGCTTCTTCAGCATCATCAGGCCCTCCAGATGCTGGTGGAGTTACTGCATTGCCTTCAGGAGGGACAGTACGTTGGGTACAATTAACCCACTCGTTTGTATCAGTGTTGTTTCTCAGCACCCCTTTGTTTGTCTACTGTGAAAGAGAAGAATTGAGAAGTGCCAGATTTATCTTCCCTAATGAAAGTGCTGGCTGCCCTAGTAGAGTCCTAAGAAAAATGATAGCGGGAAATTAGATCGCCTTCAGTAAAAAACCTTGTTCTCAGTAGTTCCTCAGATAAGCSTCACGTGCTGTTGGGCACCCTTTTCCCTGTGGGCTTTCTTTATGGGGACAAGCTTATCCTCTCTTTGGATTCTTTTGCTGAGAGCCAGGAACAAATTTCTTGCCGAAATTCAGTAGTTAAGGAAGAGCAGTGGGTTGGCGAATGGTCCCTGAGAACAGCTCATCAATCTCCCAGTAATGCAGCCCTGTCTGCTGCTGGTGCCATGCACGCTGTTGGAGCGGGGTGGCTGCGGTGCTGCCTCTTGCCCTGGGGTTTGCTGTCTGGGCAGAGCATCCAGCTCTGGGGAGAGAAGGGCTTTCCTGGCTCCTTCGTGATGAGGCTTTTCTTGGCCCTCTGGTCAATGGGGCTTCCTCAAGGTTCTGTGAAGAAGCGTATTTCCTTCCAGCTTTTGAAACAGGCCCATAGCCCTTCACCAGCCGTCCACCAAAAGAAAACTCATCTGAATGGAGTTTGTCAGCAAGAGCTGGGGTGCAGGCAGGGGATGGGAAGTGTTGCTTTCCCCTGGACACCGTCCTCACTTACAAAGCGGCATGTGAGAGCGTCCAGCTCATGCCAGTGAGTTTATGTCCTGTTTGGCGGTTGTGTTATTTCCATGGTGACACGTCACACAACTGCTTCTGTATTTGGTTTTGGGGGCTATCCAGAGAGACTTTCTTTCCTTTCTGTACTCCTCCCCTTTGTCCTCCCTTTTCAGGGACAGTTCTCATGAGACAATTCTGGAAGACAAAATCCTTTCAAAATGGGAACTGTAGAGGTGTCATGTCATCTGGACATGCACCATTCTAGGCAGGAAGCCTCAAAGTGTCCATCTGCATTTCAGGCAAAGAAAGAGAGGATTAGTCTCCCACCTTGGCCCTAAAGCACAGCCTGGCCATGGTCACAGATAGTGCCGAGCTCTGCGTCGGAGGCTTTGGGTGCACCGAGCACTGATGGAGCATCACGAGAGCAGTCTCGTGTCTCACTCATCATCATCGCTTCACTTAACGAAGGTTGTTCATCACAGGAGGCAAGTCCTTCATGCAGTTCTAATGAAGAGCAATGGAGATGCTTTTGAAGGCCAGTATGAAAACACCTGGAAGCCAAGAGCAGCAGCACGAAAGACTTGCTGAGCAAAAGTGAAGCATTTCTCTTTGGAGTGATTAGAAGTGCGCTACCTCTGTTGCTGAATCTGTCCTCACCTTTGTTACTCTTGAAGAAATTTGGACTGAGATACAGAGTTTGAAGGAAGAATCCTCATCCGTTAGTGACTCATTCAAGAAATCTGCTTTTAATACCTTCGGTAAAAGTATTCCCAGAAGGCTTCATTAGCTGTCCTACAAATGTATAATCCCTCTTCCTTTGGTTAGAACTTCCTTTTTCATCAAGCTGCTTTCTCTTTGCTTGTGAGACTGCTTCCCATGAGGCCTGTTCTCCCTCTTTGCTGATTCCAGTCAGTTCCATGCGTGTGCTGTGGTGCACGAATCAGGCCTTGTCTTCTGCGTCTCAAAAGACTAGTTTTTCTGGCTACACTGAAGCAGCAGTCCAGGCAACCGATCTATTGCTACTGCTGGTGCTGACAGACTGCCACCACTGAGCTCTGCGAGACAGGGATTGAGAGCTGCCAGAACCTGGATTCCACATGTTCAGAGAAGACAAACTTGAAGGCAGCCTTGTAACAGTGGTTAGAGCTGCCACGTCCCAACTCACAGAGAAACCTGTGGCAACCAGCAATCCCACCATCTCTGGGCTGCTGGTGTTCCAAGGCCCAGCTGGAGCACCACCAGAAATGGAAAGTGAAGCATTTCATTTTTCTTATTAAGCTCCCCAGTTACATTGACTTGATGTTGCCTAAAGGAGAAGTGGACAAGCCATAGTGCTCAGGAAACCTGACAAAGCTAAACTCCTCGATAGCAGCATCCTAAAACTAGCAGCACTTGGCCTCAGCCTGGCTGCAGCTGGCTGGTACACATCTCTGTCAGTGTGTATTCCTCTGGCAAAACGCATGATATGCCAACACGAACCTGCAATGAAGAAGAGCAGTGATCCAAGAAAAAACTCTCTAAGCAGATGTTGTCATTGTGCATAATGTACAAGTCCTTGGAAGGGATACTGTGCTGAGGTGCCACTTGTGAATGATCACATCCAGAAAAACTTACCTGGCTTCAGAGCAGAATGAAGTGCCTGTGACCAAGTAATTGGACTGATGGCCCATAGTGAAGTCAGCTTCCAGAGCTGGACAAGACATCAGAGACTGGTGGGCTATCTGCAACATAACGCATGTTGGCAAAATAGCGCTGCAGAAGGTGTCGAGAGCCAACAGTATATTGCCAGCAGTGCATTGCACTGACCAAGCCAGTGCTCTGCGGAGGAGAACAAACCTACAGATTACATCTGCTGACCAGCCGTGCCCAGAAAGGTCTGCCGTGGCACCACTATCTCGTCATTGCAAGGACATGCCAGCCGTGGAAGCTTGGGCACACAGCTGATTTCTCACGTGTGGGTTCCAGCAGCCCTGTTCCCCGAGAGCAGGAATAGCCAACTGTAAGCCACCAAACAAAAAAGAAACTGTGCGGAGAGCCAGGGAGGCCTTGCAGCACAGCCTGCTACATGATGTGGGTCTCGTGGGACCTGCATCTCCACCATTGGCCCGTGCTGCCGCACAGCCATCGTGTGTCCACCTCTTCAGTGAGGAGCGCGCCTGCACAGGGCTGCTGCAGGTCTGGCCCTGCTGCCTCTGCATCTCCCCCGGGGCACTGCCTGGCGAGGGAGGGCTGCCCACAACACCTCTCCATGCCCCTAGCATCGCAGCATCTCAGCAGATAATTGTTAATCCCTTGTCAATAGGGAGGTGGAAACTAATCTACGTGTTGCAACAGCAGCACTGAGGTTGCTGTTGTCTGGGCTATACCTGCATGCTAGTCTTACCCCTGACTCCTGAAAGAGGGGCAGCAGGAATCCCAGAACACAACTGGGCAATAAGGGCTCGATTTACCCATTTGTGGAGCTTTCCAAATCCTCTGGAGTGATGCCCCACATTCATGAACCCTTTTTATTTGCAGCCTAAACTCAAACATGCTCAGGACAAATTGCAGCACTTGTGGGGCAAGTCTCTGCTGTCTGAGCTCACATACAAAATTACTCCGTGGCCCAGAAGTTCTACCTCACAGCAGACCACACAGAGCCTTGCGTGGAAGCTCTCAGCACCCCCTGCACCCCAGAAACTGAAGGACTGCCCAGTATGAAGCAGTGCAGAAGATGTCTGGAGTCATGAGCACGTAGCGTGTCGCTGCCCTCTGAAATCCTCGGTGCAGCAGCCATCATTCATCCTGTAGCAAGATTCATTCATGTTTGGGCACAGATTTTGATTTGTTTTCCCCACCATAGGGAAGAGGAATCTTCAAACAATAACTCCATATGGCTGATTGCATGCCTCGAAGGTAGGGCCATAGCTTCGTCCCTGTGCATTGCTGTCGTGGTTTAACCCCAGCCGGCAACTGAGCCCCACCCAGCCGCTCGCTCACTCCCACCCGGTGGGATGGGGGAGAGAATCAGAAGAGTAAAAGTGAGGAAACCCGTGGGTTGAGATAAAGACAGTTTAATAGGGAAAGCAAAAGCCGCGCACACAAGCAAAGCAAAACAAGGAATTCCTTCACTGCTTCCCATGGGCAGGCAGGTGTTCAGCCTTCTCCAGGAAAGCAGGGCTCCATCACGCGTAACTGTTACTTGGGAAGATGAACGCCATCACTCCGAACGTCCCCCCCTTCCTTCTTCTTCCCCCAGCTTTATATGCTGAGCACGACGTCCTATGGTCTGGAATATCCCTTTGGTCAGTTGAGGTCAGCTGTCCCGGCTGTGTCCCCTCCCAGCTTCTTGTGCACCCCCAGCCTGCTCGCTGGTGGGGTGGGGTGAGGAGCAGAAAAGGCCTTGACTCTGTGTAAGCACTGCTCGGCAGTAACGAAAACATCCCTGTGTTGTCAACACTGTTTCCAGCACAAATCCAAAACATAGCCCCATACTAGCTACTATGAAGAAAATTAACTCTATCCCAGATAAAACCAGCACATTCTACACCCCTTATTGCATACCTTTTATGTCATGCTCAGGTCCCACACTATCCAATACAACCTCGTTAACCACCACCCCCTTCCCATCCTTTGATATAATACACAGATATCATTCCCTTAGTCTATGGACCACCCCTGTAAAATGTCCATAAAATGCCCATAAAATGTCCACAAATGTCCACAAAATGTCCATTGAGTTCATTTAGTCCRTGACTTTGGGCTCCATCTGTCATGGTGGTCACTCAGGACAGGAGAGGTGGAGTCTTGCATGGAGTTATTGGGCACCAAAGCCAGCTCAGGTCGGGTCACTTGCACTGCTTCTTGTAGGACTTGTCCTCCACTGGTTCAGGTGATTCCTGCTATAGTAATTCCTATAACATGCAACTCAAATTATGGGTTACCACAATTTAAAGGTATATCCATTGCAATCTCCACCCCTGGTCCCTTTGGGCCAGGTTATAGGGTTTAACATTGCAATGAACTCCTCCCCTTGCTCCTAGCCTGGCTAGCAACAAGGGGTTCTTGCTATAGTAATTGCTATAACATGCAACTCAAATCCCGGGTTACAATAATTTAAAGGTATTTTGATAACAATCTCCATCCCTGGTCCCTTTGGACCAGACCATAGGGTTTAACATTGCAATGAACTCCTCCCCTTGCCCCTGCTCCGGCTTGGACTTATCCACAGACTGCAGTCCCTTAGGGGTGTACCTGCTCCACATGGAGCCTTCTCTATGAGCCACAGTCTCTCCAGGGGTATACCTGCTGCAGCATAGACTTATCCACAGCCACAGTTGCTTTGAGGTGCACCTGCTCCAGCGTGGCCTTACCCACAGCACAGTCCCTTCAGAAGTAAGCCTGCTCCAGCGTGGCCTTGCCCATGGCTGCAGTCCCTCCAGGAGTGTACCTGCTCTGGCATTACCCATGGCCACACACTTTGAGGTGCTCCAGCATGACCTCGTGCACAGCCACCGATGCTTCAAGGTGTACCTACTGCAGCATGGACTTATCCACAGCCACACATGCTTTGAGGTGTACCTTCTCCAGTGCGGATTTAACCTTGGGCCACGATCCTTTTAGAGGTATACCTGCTGTGGCACAGACATAACCACGGCCACAGATGCTTCAAGATGTACCTGCTCAGGCATGGGCTTATCCACGGCCACAGATGCTTCGGGGTGTCCTGCTCCCACGTGGACTCATCCACAGGTCACAGTCCCTTCGACTCGAGTTCACACTGGAGTTCCAGCCTGTCCAGTACAGCAGCACAGAAACAGCAGCGATGCCCTGGCCATCTGCCAGCCCAGGCGCATCCCATTGCTGTTATCACAATGTTCCCAGGCCCAGCACACTGAGATGATCAGCAGTACAGCAGCACAGCGAGCAGCGAAAGCAAAAAGCAGCCACTAACGAGCA
Source organism: Phoebastria nigripes (assembly GCA_035582835.1). Lineage (NCBI taxonomy): Eukaryota > Metazoa > Chordata > Aves > Procellariiformes > Diomedeidae > Phoebastria > Phoebastria nigripes. The sequence goes on along the minus strand of JAYKAV010002839.1, from coordinate 561,716 downwards.
CGAGACTCTAATATACAGTAAGGCAAGCAAGCCCCACGGCAAGCGCAGGAGCCTGCCCATTAATAGCTAAACAGCAATAACAGCTGTAAATTCGATCGAGCACATTCCAATCAAAGCTGTCATCATCTCGAACCCTTCGAGCCCCACGTTGGGCGCCAAAAAGGACTGTCGTGGTTTAACCCCAGCCGGCAACTGAGCCCCCCCAGCCGCTCGCTCACTCCCGCCCGGTGGCATGGGGGAGGGAATCGGAAGGGTAAAAGTGAGAAAACCCGTGGGTTGAGATAAAGACAGTTTAATAGGGAAAGCAAAAGCCGCGCACGCAAGCAAAGCAAAACAAGGAATTCATTCACTACTTCCCCTGGGCAGGCAGGTGTTCAGCCTTCTCCAGGAAAGCAGGGCTCCATCACGCRTAACCGTTACTTGGGAAGACAAACGCCATCACTCCGAATGTCCCCCCCTTCCTTCTTCTTCCGCTAGCTCTATATGCTGAGCACGATGTCCTATGGTATGGAATATCCCTTTGGTCAGTTGGGGTCAGCTGTCCCAGCCGTGTCCCCTCCCAACTCCTTGTGCTCCCCCAGCCTCCTCGCTGGTGGGGTGGGGTGAGGAGCAGGAAAGGCCTTGACTCTGTGTAAGTGCTGCTCGGCAACAGCTGAGACATCCCTGTGTTATCAGTGCTGTTTCCAGCACAAATCCAAAACATCGCCCCAGAGCAGCTACTGTGGAGAAAATTAACTCTATCCCAGCCAAAACCAGCACAGTTGCTCACACTATGCCTGAAGCACGTCCTCATCTGGCAGTACCACCCAAAATGCCTCACGGGCTCCCAGCTTCCTCTGATCGATTTGACAACCGGGTGTCCTCTTTTACTATCCAGCGAGCATGTGTTGGTGGCCCAGAGTCCTCAGTACCCTCCAGCTTAAGTCTCTATTCTGCTTTCACAGACTCTGACAGCAATTTCCCCCTCTGTCCCACCTTGGGCAGGTTAAACAAGCCTTTGGCACATCATCTGCTGTGTGTGCAGCCATTTCTGTTCACATTTACCTTTCTTGAACACGAGTGACCACAACTGTGCTCAGAATTTCAGATGAGAGTGTAGCAGTGTCTCCTATGACGACATGAATGCATCCTTATGTCTGTGAGAAATACACACCTTAGATCTTGCAGTGTTTCTTTTGCCTTTCCCTGGCCATGCTACATTGGTGCCTCCCGGTCACCCCCTCCTGGGGTCTATCAGTAGACCCAGAACTTTCTCTCCATCACTTCCAGTAAAGAGCAGAGATCCTTTGCCAGCCTTCTGAGCAGGACGCCATATTTTGTACTGTCACTTTTCGTTCTGTTTCTTTTACTGCAGCCCTCAAGGTCATTCAGCTCTTCCTCTTCTGTATTGACGGAGCTTCCCAAATGTGATTCATCGTCATGCTTCTTTATAACCCTCTTGCTTTCTGTGCCAAGATGGCAGGAAAATAAGAATAAGAGGAAACGTATCTAAGCCCACAGACTATGAACAGGCCTTCATATTCGTGTTAAACTAATCTTCTCGGAGCCATCTCTCTAAGAAATTATTAGTGCTTATTAACCTCCCGAAGTGTGGGTCTTGTGTGGTGTGTGCATTAGTGGCAGCAGGTCTACGCAGTCAGCTGTAGCTCTGGAGTCCTGTTGCCATCCACAGATTTCCAGAGGGTCCGTCTGTTCCAGGAGGGACCTGAGATGGAAGGGCAGAGCTTGGAGGGTGGCAGGGAAGCAGAGGTACTGTACTGTGCTGGGCTGCACACGGGGCACCGTGCAGACAGCCCGGAGGACTGCTTGTTTGTTAACCGACGCCACACCCAGCCTGCAGCCGGGAAGGCACCAGGGAGCCGCAGTTCTGTTGCATTTTATCGGTTAGTTTGGAGGACAAGCAAACTGACATTGCTTGACCCAAATGAGTGGGTATGGACTATTTAGCAAGGAGATAAACAACCCAGCCCCGGTAATGCCGTGCCTCTTGGCCCAGCCTTGAACCCGCGGACCCTTCCTCCCCACTCACAGGGGAGGGCTGCAGCACTTCTGCTGCGGGAACATCCAGGTCCCTGAGCTGCTGCAGGACGTGGGCCTCTGCTGAGAGCCCTCCTCGGAGCTGAGACCTTGCCAGCCTCAATCGGAGGCTACCACGACCAAAGCCCCAGGGTGGGTTCAGGGTGCTGCCTTCGCTTTCACTGCCAAGACAGAGAGACTGCACGGGAGCCCCAGGTCCCTCCTGGTCAGAGCCCCGACCCCAGCCGCAGTCAGCAGTGGGTGCTTATGGAAGGAGACGCCAAAACAGGGCATGAACAGCGCCAGGCCCAGCAGCGTGCCTTCCCGAGGCCTCCCAGGCTGAGGCACTCACTCAGCTCATTGTGCTCGAAGGACTCATCCTCCATGATCTCGCCCTGTCAGGTTTTAGATCCATTTCGTTTCGCATACCCAGAGTACTTGTTTATGCCAGGGGAGGCAATAAAGGCAAGAGGCAAGGGCAGAAGGAAGGCATGCTTGCAGCGTGGTTTGTCTCCCATCAGAGGCTCTCGTAGTGGCGCGCAGGTAGAGCCGAGTGCTGCAGGAGGGGCTGCCCCCTGCCCCCTGCCCAGCTCCACAGCCTGTGCCCGCCACGACACAGGGTGCAGGCCGGGGAGGTGGACACGGCATAGTGCAAGGGGAAGACCGGTCCAGACACCTCTGGGCTGCCTCAGCCCACGCTAACGAGCTGACCACTGTCGGGTGATGATCAGACCCTGCTGCCTCCATCCTTGGGGTGGCGTGACGGCCCTCCCGTCCCCACACCGCTCTCTGGGGAGATGCCCGAAGGTTCCCTCTTGTCCCAGGAAGGGGCTCTGCCCCGACTGGCTGATGTGCTCCGGAGCGCTGGTTTGCTCCGAGTTCGTGGAGGGACCAGAGAGCACGCCAACGGTAGTGCGGTTAGCAAGGGGAGACGGGGGGGTCCCCAGTGGGAGGTGGGGCCGGCGGGTGTTGGTGCAGGTCTGCCGCAGCTTCTTGCTGACCAGCCAAGGCAGGGCGAGGTGCAGGGTCTTCAGCTGCAGCAAATCTTCGTGTGCACCCAGCGGGCTGCAGGGCCATGTTCCTCCCTGGTAGGTCTCGATGGGCTTCAGAGCTGTGGCAGCTAGGGCAGGTTTGGCCAGGAACCGGAGATACTGGAGATACTTGCTTGAACCTCTTCTACCTCCTCTGGAACAGCCCTGGCAGGGCTTGCAAGAAAGTCTTGGCTGAAGTGCTCCGAGCCGTGTCCCCCGAGCGCTGCAGAGCCCCCTCCTCTCAGGCTGGCCCAGCCCTCCAGCGGCCCCCCCGTGTATATTGTGTGTGTGCTCCTGTGTCTGGGGACCTCCGCCTCACCCCTGCCCTCTGCTCTCTCTCCTCTCTCTCTCGCTGTACCATTCTTTCTGCAGACTTTTCAGTAGTTTAGGAGAACTCAGCACCATTTCCCAGCGGAGCTCCGGGACCACCTACACAGTCCGACCTGGCAGTCGCTACCCTGTAACCCGACGTACCCCCAGCCCCGTGAAGCCAGCTCTGGATCGGACAGAGCCCCTCAGCACCGTCCGGCCCTACGGTCTGACCCCTCCCACCATCCTCAAATCTTCCAGCCTCTCCATCCCACACGAGCCCAAGGAGGTGCGCTTTGTGGTGAGGAGCGTGAGCGCCCGGAGCCGCTCCCCGTCCCCGTCCCCCTCTCCAGGGCCGCCCCTGCACACCCTCCACCCGCCTCGGCCCTTCATGCAGAAACCCCTCCACCTGTGGAACAAGTATGACGTCGGGGACTGGCTGGAAAGCATCAATTTGGTGGAGCACCGAGACAAGTTTGAGGACCATGAAATAGAGGGCACGCACCTGCCTGCCCTCACCAAGGAGGACTTTGTGGAGTTGGGGGTGACCCGGGTTGGGCACCGGATGAACATTGAGCGGGCACTCAAGCAGCTGGTAGACAGCTGACCGTCCCAGGCAGCGCTGGCCTCTTCCAGAGCCACCACGGGGGGGGGGGGGGCATTTCTACTAGACTAATAAAACCCACTTTGATTCTCTTTCTATTCTGAGCACTGCACTGAAGGGCGTGGAGCCGAGGGGCTCCCGCCCGCTCCCACACCGCCCCGGCGTGCCATGCACACGCAGACCCCCGCTCGGCCCCGCCAGCCCCGCGACGCCTTCGGGACAAGGAATGTTGCATGAAATACATCCTCGTTTCTGTTCCTCCCAGAGAGTCTGGCCTGTATATCGCTTGATGTGCTCTTCCCCAGGGGCGTCGCTGGTGGCCGGAGGGGCCGAGGCACCATGTGCTGCCGAGCCCGGGCTCCCCGTGGTTGAAGGGCAACACCTGGTCGGGGTGGGGAGCGGGGCAGGGCCAGCGGTGCAGTGAGGAGCCGAGCCCTGGTTAGGGAGAGGGCTTCTGCTGTAGGCCAAGTGCTGGCCATGTTGCCCAGGTGAGACAGGCAGGGAGACGCCGGTTGGAGCGCGGCAGGGAGGTGAGCGGGCTGGGCGCGTGCCGCCGGGCCGCATCTCAGGCAGGTTGGGGCGGCCCGCAGCGTGGAGACCCTGAGCTGCTCCGCGCCGGCAGGCATGGTGGGAGCACGGCAGGGCAGGGGCTGCTGCAGGAGGCAGGCAGGGCCAGCACCGGTGTTGGCACTCAGCCCGCATTGGGAAGAGCAGGCAGGAGGCACCACGGCMACGGTGGTGGCCCCAGCCCCGTGCAGGCTCTCCCCGCCGGGGTTGGAGGCAGCTGGCTGAGCCGGGTCATCCTGCTGATGCTCAGAGGGAAAGGGCTCCAGCACGCAGAGGTCTCCGTGGAAGGGCAGTCCCAGCGCAGTGGCTGGATGGACACCTGCGGTAACGCCCAGACCTGCTCCCCCCGCGCAGAGCCGCCCCAGGGAGCAGCCAGCCTTGCCGTGCAAGCCAGAAGAGCGATTCCCGCGCGAGAGACTAGCCCTGGACTCTGTGCTGCTGCTCTGCCTGTCGCCCTTGGTTGTCCTGGTGAGAGAGGGACTGAAACCGCATGGATAGAAGCATGTTTGGGGATGTCGGAGGGAGGCTGGTGGGGAATCCAGGAGAAAACGCTTTGCCAACGTTCAATGGGGGGGGGGAGGGAGATGTTTTATTTCCTCTTGGTTTGGGGTCTTGTTTCCAAGGGGGATACGTTGATGGATAATATATAATCTCCGTGCATTTATATAGAGAGCAGCTGATGATCTACAAGAGATGATATTGAACTACAGGATTCCCACTCCGTCCTAGTCATCCTTATTTTGCATCTTTTTAATCAGCTATATATTTGAAAAGAGAGAACAAATATCTATATATCTATATCTATAGCTATAGCCACCTGATTTTGTTATAATTTTACTAAATCTATATATCTCTAGACTTGTTGAGATGCTGGCGAGGCGGTGCCTGCACCCCTCCCCTGGGACGCCCATGGCTCATGGGAGTTTTTAGCGACTGAATGAATGTTAAAGTCTTTTTAAAAAAAAAAACACAAAAAAACCCAACAGCTCCTTTCAGACACTCTGGATTTTAAAGATTTGAAACACAAAACTAAACTTGGCTTTTGGGACACACCGAGTCTTCCACCCCCACCAGGCAGAGACACACGGAGCTGGCACTTCCACCACCCCGCAGAACCCCGCGCCTCTGGCAGGCGCAGGCCCCACGGCATCAGGTCCCCCTCCCGCCTCCGCTCCCGGGGAGCAGTCGCCACCATCGCACCCAGCGCTTGCACCGCGCCACCACCGGCACAGCCCTGCGCGGGCACCGCCGGCCTGGCTGCGAGGGTCCAGTGGGGCTGCTCCTCCGGAGTGGCCATCGGGAGCAGGAGGAGGCCAGCGTGCGGGTCCAGCGGCTGGGCTGGGTCCCACCGTGCCGCTGGGGAGCCCGGGAGCTGGTGGTACCGCGACGGTGCGGCCGCGCAGGCACCACGGCAGCAGGGCTCGGCAGGAGCCGCTCCGTCGCCCAACGACTTCAGGGGAGCTGGAGTGACCCAGGCCAGCCCCGGCACTGGAGGAGGCGGCATCCCCGTCCCCCAGCGTGGTGCCTGGTGCCCCACACGCCCCCTCCTCGCCGCACTGTACCCCGGCCTCGCCCTGCCCCGGCTCGGTGGTGGCCAGGGCTTGGGCAGCTCAGGAGGGCTTGGTGACCGGTGTTCCCAAAAAGCTGAGTCCCCCACGAAGGCATTAACTCTTCTGGTGCTAGAGGGAAGGACAAGGAGGCTCCTTCTGACCCTCACACATCTCCAAACCTTTACAACCTTCAGCCAGGGAAAAGGCCCAGGCCCGGGGCAGGGGTGGCAGCCCCTCCTGCGCACCAGGCCCTCCCCGGGACGGATCCTGACCTGCGCCGGCGCACCAGGCCCTCCCCGGGACGGATCCTGACGCTCTGTGGTGCCATCTCCTTTTCCCTGAGCTCTTGCTGGGCGCATGCCCAAGCGGCTCCATCCAGAGCTCTCTGGAAGCCGCCAGGCCCTGGGCGTTTGCAGCCTCTCCCCCTCCCCAGGCGCCATCCCGCTGCTCCCAGCCGGGGCAGGCGCCCGGGGACGGTACGAGGGGCTTTGAGCTGGACATGCGAGCAAACAGCCTGCGCTCCACGCCCCAGGGTACCCCAGGCCTCGTGCCCCATAACGTGGTGAGCCAAGAGGCATCCGAATCGCGATAGCAGCCATTGCGTCTGCCTGAACCCACCGCCTGCTTTACCAGGTGTGCCATCGCACCCCATCAGGCGTCCCTCAGCCCCGTCTGTGCCAAAGCTGCCACTGTCCTGCGTGACCTGGAGCGGGATGCCGCAGACCAGGTCCTGCCCCTTCCACCTCCCTGCCCCGAGGTCGCAGCCTGGCCCATCACCCCTCTGCCACCACGCACACCCCACCCCTCTCCATTTGCCCCGCTGGGCCCCCCCACCACGCGCCCTCCCACGTACCTGGCACCTTCACCCCTCCTGTGCGCCTCCCGCCTTCACCCCTCGAATCTGCCCCGCCAGCCCCTGCACGCCTCGCCCGTGGCCAGCAGCATGTGCAGCCGCATGCACCCACCTATCACCCTGCGCCCCGGCTCAGCACCCCTCCACCCCCCTCACCCTCCGTTGCCTGGGCTCCAACTCCTTTGCCCACGCTGGCATTACTTGGCACCCTCCGGTCACAAGGGCTTGCTGGCATGCTCCTGCACGGGTGGGGACGGTCCCGCACCAGAGATGTCCTGTGCCACCAGCATGGTTGCACCGCATCTGCCAGCACAGCCACTGCCACTGCTGATCTCGCATCCCCTGGCCCCGCGCTCGCTCCCTCCTCCGCCCTCCAGAGCCCCCCCCAGCTCCAGCCGTCTCCTCGCCTCATCCCTCCGCCACCTCCCGCACGCTTTGCAGTGCCCGCACCCGCAGTGCTCACAGACACCCAGCCACGAACCAAGCTCACCCCTTGTCCCCTGCGACCGGAGCTTGTCTCACCCCTGCGACGGGAGCTTGGCTCTCCAGGCTGATGCTGCTTCTCCAGCTCCATGCCTGGCAAAGCAGCACCGGCACGTCCCAAGATGCTGGTGAGCACCCAGCTCCTCTGCATCCCTGGGGTACGCCGCATGCCAGGCCTGCCACTGCACAGCCCCCTGCGGAGGCCCCACTGCACAGACGGGCCTGGGCACGTCCCTGGGTCAGTGTCACGCAGCCTCTTTCCCAAACGGTAGAGCATCAGGATTTCCTAGGAATTCGTTTGGCTGTTTGTTCCTTGCGCTGCTTTTAGGAGGCTACTGTGGAACCTCCCGCTCATGTGGAAATGCTCGTTTGCAGCCCGCGGTATGCCACGGGGGACCTGTGCCCATTGTCTGGCTGGCTTTGGCCCCTGCTGCCGCATGCTTGCAGAGCCCCTGGCCGTCCCCGCTTGGGCTCCATCCCCTGGGTCCCCCAGGGCCAGCTCCTGCTGCATGGGCACGGTGGGCACGGGTGGCCCCGCAGAGCAGCATCTGCCAGAGCACGCTGCGGCTTGGCCAAGCCTCTGCACCGCTGATGGCTCGTCCCCAGCTGCGCAGCCCCCTGCCCTGCTTGGCGCTGCCAGCGCCCCGCAGCCCTTCCGCACGCCCCAGCCCTGCCCACCCCTGCCCACCCCTGCCTGCCAGCCCTGCCCGCCCGGCCAGCTTGTCCCACCACCGCCCCTTTCACCTCTTCCTCTGCTGTGCTTCATTCCCATCACGCTGCTGGCTCCTTCCCCGCCTCACCCGCAGGTAACGGAGACCCCGGCAGCCCTCGGAGACCCCGGCGGCCCTTGGAGACCCTGGTGGTCCTAATGCCCCAGCGCAGCCCCACGGCCCGCAGCCGGCAGAGCTGCCCCATCTCCCCTTGGGGCGGTGGGCGGCTCTGCTGAGCGCTGCCCCTGAGTTGCCGCCACGGCCCCTCGGCGTGACCCTCCCTCCAGCCCCGCGCAAGCCCCTCGGGGCGGCCAGCGGGCGCTGCTGGTGGAAGTGTGACGGTGTGTTAGCCTGAGTGCAGGCTGCTCGGCGGGTTCACGCCGGGTGAACCCAGGGTCTCTGCCCCTTCTGCAGCTGTTTCCGGGGCAACCAAGAGAGACCCGCCTGCACCCGCCTCTTGCCGCAAGAGGCCAGAAGTCTGCAGAGCGCAACTTTTCTGCAGAAAGTTCGGTCTGGGACCAGGAAAGCTGGACGCCTTCTTGCCATTTCTGAGGAGCCCTCCTCCTCCCCCCCCAGTTCCCCCCACTGCCCCCGATCCTCTTGCAAGGGCCGGAAATGGTGGATGCACCGCTCTGCCCTGGCGGAGCCGGCGGCCGCACCGCCCTGCCATGCATCCCAGCTTCCACCACGAAGCAGCTGCAGCCGTACCTGTGTTGGCAAACACTGCGTGATCCCTCCTGTGGGACGGCGGCCGCAGCTGTCGCTCCCAGGGACACCACGGCTTGTCCCAGTCAGGCATAACACGAAAGAAGGCGACTTCCAACCACACTGCCGCGCCATCGTCCCCATCCCAGGGGCTGCCCGGGTCTGCCACAAACCTGCTCCCCTGCTCCAGCAGCGACAGCTTCATCCTCCTCATCGCTCTCCCCCCCAGAGCTGTGCCTTCCCTGTCCCCCCACACCCACCACGGATGCATGTGCGTGGCAGAGCCGGATGAGCGTGGGCTCAGGGCTTTGGAGACAGCACCGTCCCCGGGCAGCACCAGGGCCACCGGGCGAACATGCTTCGCTTCGGGGCGGCGCCTGGGGCACCGCGGGTGGTTTTGTGCCGGGAGCGGCCATGGGCTGGTGCCGAGGCCCCTTCAACTGACTTGCTTGTTCCTCCCCAGCCGCAGACATCCCGCTCCCACCCTGTGCCTGTCTGCGCCCCCTGAGCCCACCCAGCTGGGGCGGCAGCGAGGGCGCTGGGTGGCCATATCCCACGCGCCCCGCTGGCTGCGCAGCCTGTGCTTCGTGGTCCCACCGGCTCCCGGGGTGGCCACGTCCCCCGCACCCACAGCACCCACAGCACCCAACCAGGGTCAGGTCACTCACCCCAGTGGCACGGTGCCCGGCGGTGCCTTCACCGGGGCAGCCGGGTTGCCTGATGGCCGAGGGCCGAGGTCTTGTCCCATGGCCATCCCCAGCCCCCCCAGCAGAACCGTAACCCCCCCGCTAACGCAGCTGCTGCTACTTTACTTTTATTTTCTCAGCTGAAGCAAAGATGATTTTCCCCAGGTGTAGATAGTGCTTTCCTGACTCTGTATCTATTCTGGCTGCATTGGCATCTCTGCTCCAAACATCTCCAGACCCAGTGAGACATTTCATTTTGAAAAGCCATCCAGGAGAAGGCAGAGCGGTAGCGGGCGAGGAACCGACCCCACGAGCCTGCGGTGCGGCCAGCAGCGAGTGCCGCACCCCTCGGCTGCACCATCCCGGTGGTGCCGGGTCTGGCCGTGCATGGTGGTTACTGTGATTCTCATGGCTTCTCAATGACTTGGGTTATCTTCTGTAAAAAGGGATACACTTTTTTTTTGCTTTGAAGGGTTTTTTTTTTAAAAGTTGTTGGTATTTTTCCTTTGTCCAGACTAACGTCATCAATCCCTGTTCTCCATCAGCTCCTGTCTGTAATTCTGACTGTAAAAGAAGAGAAAACAAAACCCAAAGCACTTTGTTCCTGGTGGTGAAGAGCTTCGCCAGCCAAAACCATTTCCAAACAGCGACAAAGTGCGGCGCGGTTTTCTTTCTGTCCGCCCGTGGGCAGCCCTCACTGCTGCATGCATGTGTCACCCGCGGAGACACCCCCGCACGCCCCTGGGCGCGCGCTCACACCCACTGCATGTGCATATACTGGCTCCCGCCCTCGCACACACGCGTGCGACCACACGTGCACGCACGCGGCTCGAATATCCACACTCTTGTTTCTTACCCAGACGGACTCACCTGTGGGTTTTTGTTCTGTTTTTAATTTTACAGGGTCAGTTTGACTTCACCCTTATTTTGTATGGATTTTCGGAGGAGATTTCTCCTTCTCCAGAGTCATGGAGGTGTGGCCATTCGCCTCCCGCCCTTGACGTTGTGATACACATACCCCACAGAGATCTATGTTTCTTATATTATATTATTATTATTATTAATTATTATTATTATGTAATAAATTTATAAGAAAGCTCTGCTTTGTTCCGTGGTGTCTCTCAGCTCCAGCAGCCCCCAGACCGGGGCTGCTGGCCGGGGCCCCTCCGCCCCTCTCCATGGGGGATGCACTGGCACCCCAGCACCCAGGCCGTGGGCAGGCATGGGCAGCCTGCCTTCCTGCCCGCTGGGGCTCCTATGCTCCCCCTGGGCCCGAGCCAGAGGCAGGGGCGGTGGCGGGGGTGTGGGGCTGGGCAGGGGTAACGTCCCGCTGCACTCGGGGGGGGCCGGGGCCGCTCGCTGCTCCCCAGGGCTGCTGGTCTGTGCAGGGTGGTGCGGGACGGACCTGCGCCCGTCACCCCGGTGCCCCAGGGCTCCCTGGCTGGCGGGGGGGGCAGCTTCCCGGGGCTGGCGCCTCGCTGCAGGGAGCTGGGCTCTCCCGGGGCCACCGTGCTGGGCTTGGCTTTGCAGGAGGGGGCGGCCCTGGAGCTGGGACACTGGAGCTGGCGCACTGCTGCGGGCACCCAGGGTGCTCCCAGCCCTGCAGTGACCTGCGCAACCAACGTCCCCTCCCGTGCTGGCCTGTCCCTTGCACTGCCCCAGGCCTGACATCTGGGGCTCACCCCACGGGACCGGGGCCAAGCGGGAGCCCCGGAGGGACAGGCGTGCTCAGGGCAGGGTCCAGCCACAGTGCAGCGAACCCACGGCCGCGGGGCTAGCAAGCGGCGCCATGAAGCCAGCCGTGGTGGTCTGTGGGGGATCATGCCAGCAGCTACAGCCCCGCGGGCTCCTGCCCATCCCACCCCGCTCACGGGGCCCCACCACCCCCGGGGACTGCAGCCACCCCACCCCGACACCTCTGCCCATGTCCCTCCCCAGCACCAAGCCCTTCACTGTGCCCTGCCCTGGGGTGCCCGGCTGAGCCATGGCCAGGCCCCCGTTCCTGGGATGGGTGGGCTGCTGAGGGGCTGGGAGCACTCGCCGTCCCCGAGGCTGCTGCGGGACTTAGGCAAAAGGGTCGCCCCGAGCTGAGCCACTGCAAGGCTGGGGCCGCGCCAGCTTTTGGGAGCAGTGACGCTGGTGCAGGCCCTGTGGCACCTCGTGCTGAGCACTGGGTGTCCTTGGGGACACTCATTCCTGCCTCCTCCCCAGTGCTGTCTCTTGCAGCTCCTCCTGCAGCGGCACCGGAGCTGCAGGCAGGATGAGCCAGGACCCCGCAGAGCCGTTGCTGGTGCCCATCTCTGCCCGCGCTGCCCCATGTCTGGCTGCCTACCCCAGGGGCAGTGGCTGCATTTGGGGATGGCCCTGGCTACCACCAGCCGCTGGGCAGGGTGCCGGGAACTGCGCTGGGACCGCCTGTGCCAGACAGACATATCCACCCAGCCACAGCCCCACCGGGGCCCCGGCAGAGCCACCAGCGCCAGGTAGTGCCTCTCCCCAGGCTGGAGCACGGTGCCACCATCCCCAGCCGGAGTGGGGCCCAGCGGGGCTGGCAGGCCGGCAGTGGGGGCAGAGGTGCGGGGCAGTTACAGTGGCTCCTGTGTCCTGGCCACATGGCACCAGGGTTCCCGCGTGCTGGGTGCCAAGAGCTGAGGGGGGCGGATGCGCACGAGGCCTCATTCGGTATCTGCAGCTGCCAGCGAACCTGGACATCGCGGTTGCCTTGGGGGAAAAACAGCGGCTGAGGAAGAAAGAGATGGGGGCAAAGGGCTGGGGAGGCGTGCAGCATCCCGGGGAACCCCCGGCTGAGCACCCCTGCCCCGGGCAGCCTCTCCAGCACAGGAGGCATTATGGTCGCCCCAATGACCCCCCAGTTTTCCCCAGGGCCATCACCCCCCCACTGGCACATGCTCGAGCTGCTCAGTGGTGGTCTGGGTTTGGTGGCATTATTGGCACTGATTGGAATACGCTTAATTAGACGCAAATGCTGCATAACGATTGGCTGCCGCACCTGGTGCACGTCTGCTACCTGGCGAGATTCATCGGGACGATGAAGTGACCGTTATTCACCCGTCAGCAGCCGGCTCCCGCTGGCGGCAGCAGCCAAGGGGCTGCAGGGTGTGGGGGCCAGGAGGGAGCTGCTACCCCAGCTGGGGACAGCGGGCGAGGGGGTGGAGGAGAAGGGGGCAATCCGGGCGCTGGGGACAGTTGTGGCCGCCGCAGTTGGGGCTGCACCATGAGGGCAGGAGCCCGGCCACCCGGCCGAGGCGCTGCCGCAGCAGCCTCCAGGCACATGCCAGGGCTGGGCCTCCAGCACAGGCCCCAGTGGCAGCACGGTGGAGGGGGACACATGCTGCTGAGCCCCAGGGCCGTGGCTCAGCCCATCCCAGCGCGATGGGGCTGAGGACGGCCGCGCTCGCCTCCTGCAGCGGTGGCTCCACTCCCGACCCCAGGGCCTGGGACAGTGCCGGGAGCTCTCTGGCACCTCGGCCTCGTGCCCAGGCACCTTCTCTAGGGCCCATCCCGCTCCTTGGGGATGCGTTCGGGGAGTCCAGCACGGCTCCCGCTCCCCCTCACTGCTGCAGCTACACCCTGCGGCCCTGAGCTGAGCACAGGCCAGGCTGGGATCGCACCTCCTGCACCCCCACCTGAGAGACCCCTCCTCCCACACAGCCCCTGGAGCTGGGCACCAAGGACAGGGCTCCGGGGCTGGGGGGGTTGGTGCCTCACAGCAGCCCCCAGCAGCCGTTCCTGCTGCCACCTCTGCAGCTGGCATGGGAGGTGGTGGGGCTGCCACCACGTCCCACCCACCACACTGGCCCCGTGTCCCCCACAGCCTTGCTGCCAGCCCAGCCACACCGTGCCCGTACCCCGAGGTCCTGGCACCCGCTGGTCCCCACAGCCATCCCTCCTGAGCCTGGTGGCCCCTGTGCCACTCCGTCCCTGAGCCCAGCTGTCCCCATGCCTGATGCTCCTGTCTCTGTGCCACGTCAGCACTGCCCGTTTCGGTGACTGATGCCTTCTCCCCTCGTAGCCACGGGCAGGGGCGAGGACCCAGCGCGTGTCCATGGGGCTTCTCTGCCACGGGGCGCCACAGGCTGACACACAAGGGCTGGGTCCTCCTGCTCTGGGGTAACGCCCCCCCCCCCCGAGCTGGGAAGCTGCACCCCAAACCTCAGGGCACTGCAGCGTGGCAGCAACACTCAAGAAGGAGGTGACAGGGAGCAGGGGCGGCGGGAGGGGCCGTGCCACATCGGCTGCGCACCCCGCAGCACCCTGCACACCCAGCTGAGCACCCCACACGCCCTGCGCCTCCTGCATACGCAACTGTGCACCCTGCACACCCTGCTCCTCCTGCACRAGCACACCCACGCTCCCTGCACGCCCTGCGCCTCTTGCACACACCCCCACGCGCCCCGCATGCTCTGCTCCTCTTGCACACGCCCCCCCACCCCCCCGTGTACCCTGCACACCCAGCCGTGCCCCACCCCCACCTGCTCCTCCTGCACATGCACCCCCACACGCCCGGCTGCAGCCTGCATGCACGCTCGCGTACCCCCTCTCCTGACTGCAACGTGCCTTCCCTGCACACACCAGTGCACCCCACTCCCCTGGGTGCAGTGCCCCCCTCTGCCCTGCCCCCGCAGCCCTGGCGGGGGCCGGCTGCCCCCGCGGCACCGGCTGAGCGTCCCCGGCCTCGCGGTCACACCAAGCATATATTTTATTGAAAGACCAAGTGGATGACAAGGCAGTGAGGGGAGAACCTTTAACCGGGGTTTGTACAAGTGTCAGTTGCTCAGGACTCCTCTTGTTGTTCAAGTTACGAGATAAATATTGGTACATAGAGCAGAGTGGAGTTATAGTCACTAAACTAGCACTGGTCGGATATACGGGGCCGACAAGCAAAATAAATCACCAGGCACAGCAGTGAGGAGCGGGAGCGGCCGCCTGCCCGGTGCCGCACTCGGGCCGGACCCCGGCAGCCACCCCAGCCGCGGGTTTTCCTCTTGCAGGGCAAATACATTCAGGCCGGGGGGGCTCCCACGGGGCCAACAGCATTGCCCCCCGCCCTGTGGGGAGCCCCCCAGCCCGAGCGCCGGTCCTGCGCCCCACAGCCCGCATGGCCCCGTGGGGCAGGAGGGGATGGCAGAGCGGTGGTGGGGCAGGGGCCAGGGGCCGGGGACACTGATGGAGGCGAGGGGGCCAGGGGCAGGAGGGGCCGTGCCGCGCTCCCCGGGGGGCTGCAGTGCTGGGGCCGTGGAGGGGCCGGGGCCAAGGCAGCTGCACTAGGGTACAAGGCTGTTCCTGGGGGCCTGCAGCTGTGGGGGGAGTCCCCCTGGGGGGGCTGGGAGGGTGGTGCTGCTGCTTCTGTGCAGGGGGACAGCATGGACTCAGGGGCTTCATGGCTAGAGATGTTCACCCCAGCACCCCCATCCTCCCCATGCCCCCATCAGTCCCCCCCAGCCTCCCCCCCAGCCCCATTCACCGCTTTGTGCCCCCCCTCCCGCTGCCCCCACAAGCATTTGCCCCCCGCCACTTCCCCGACCCTGTTCACCCCCTGGCATCTCCATCCCCTGGGGCAGCAGCCGGCCAGGGGCACGGCTGGTCCCCACTCCTGCAGCCCCCGCGCTGGCTTTGCTCATGCAGGGGGGGCAGCTTCTCCCCCGTCCCCGAGGCTCGGCTGCGTCACCCCCGTGGCTGGGGTCCCCAGGACACGGGACGGTGCTGGGCGCACCCCGGATACCCACCCGTGGTCCATGACTGCGGCCTGGCCCCCGGCCCCCCGAGAAGCGGTGAGGATGTGCGGGGAGTCCGTGGGGCGTGGGCTGGAGCATGTGCAGGGGGGGCCAAGCCGGCTGGTTGTGGGGTCAGACAGAGTCTCTGGCCATCTGTGGGGCTGGAGGGGGGTGCAGAAGCAGGAGACACAGTGACTGCCCCCTTACTCCAGGTAAATGTCCTCTGTGGGGCAGGCGTACTCCAGGTGCTCCTGGTAATATTCCTGAAACGCTCGTCTGCAAGGAAGGGCACAATGGGGCGGCTCAGGGCTGGGCTGGGACCTGAACCCCGGCATGGCAACCCCCTGCACCCCCAGCCCTGGCACTGTCAGCCCCCTGCACCCAGCCCCCAGCCCCCTGCACCCCCAGCCCTGGCACTGCCATCCCCCCTGCACCCCCAGCCCTGGCACCCCGAGGCACCACAACCCCCTGTACCCCCAGCCCCGGCACAGCCAGCCCCCTGCATCCAGACCGCAGCACCGCAACCCCCTGCACCCCCAGCCCCACCATGCCCCCGTGCTCCGGCACGGCCGCCCCTGTCCCCATCCCCATCCCGATCTTACCCGACGCACTCGGCGACGTGTCGCATGGATTCCTGGGAGACGAAGACGTGGCAGGCAAAGCGGCTCAGCACCGGGTGCTTGGTGATGAACCCGAAGTAGCTGCAGGGGAGGGCAGGGTGAGGGGGGGAACACCCCAATCCTGCCCCATGGGGCAGCCCAGCAGCCACGGGGGGCTCTGCCGAGGGGACGCCCACCGGGGCACTGGGGCTGGGGCAGCTGTGCCGGGATGAGGACCGAGCAGGGGGACCTGGCACGGCACCAGAGGAGTGCGGGTGCCCAGGGGATGGACAGGGGTCCCTTGGGGCTGGGGGAGCTGTGGGGCCAGAAGCACCTAGAGGGAGGCAGCCCCTTGCAACCCGGGACGTGGGAAGAGGGGGTCTCACCAACTGTTCCGGGGGTGGCACCCGCAGAAGGAGATGTTCTTCATCTGGAAGAAGTGGCTGCAGCGCTCAAGCTGGAAGAGAACAGCCAGCTGAGATGTGGGCGCCCGGCTTGCGGCAGAGCAGGCGCCCAGCCCCCGACCCGCTTGTGCCCCTCACCTCCTCCTCCCGGCTGTACTCGGTGACGGTCAGGATGAGCTTGATGCCCTGCAGCGTGATCTCCAGGTCGCAGCTGGCCGGCGGGCGCAGGTGCACCGTCAGCTTCCTGGTGGTGGCAATCTGGGGGTGCAGGGCGGGGGTGTGAGGGGGGGGCTTATGCTGGCACGGGGAGGAGGGGGCCACACCGCGCCGCTGTCCCCCTGCCTCGGGCTCACCTTCTGCATGGCGGCGCAGAGGATGCCGTTGCCCTGGTGGTACGGCACCTCCACTGAGCCCAGGAACTGCACGTTGAACCGCTCCACCCAGCACGGGTTCCTCTTCAGGCCTGCACGGAGAGGGGACAAGGAGATGGTGCCCCGAGTCCCCCACGCCCCCTGGCCCCCACCATCCCCCATGGCCCCGGTGCCCCCGCAGGCTCCTACCGATGGCATCCCTGGCTTGGCTGACGACCTCGTGGGCATAGAAGGCGGGGAAGATGCCCCTCTCCCCCGTCCGCATGTTGTAGCCCCGGTACCAGTAGTCATCCTCCTCCAGCTCCACCAGGATGGGGTCATCCACATCCAGCTCCAGCTCGTCCTCGTGGCGGGGGATGAACCTGGGGGGGGACGGCCAGAAGGAGGATGCAGCCAGGGAGGGGCAGAGCCACAGGAGAGGGGGTCCTGCGAGACCCCCTGAGGTGCCCGCAGCCGTGGCCATGGCCAGCACGGTGCAGCCAGGCTTGCTGCTCACCTGAAGACGGCCCGGTGGGTTTGCTCCCGCTCCTCCCCGTTCACCATGCAGGAGAACAGCCCGAAGGACTCTGTGCCTGCGGAGGAGGCGGCTGCAGTGGGGCCGGGGGGCAGCTCCCACCCCACTGTGCGGGGGGCACCCCCCGCCTCTGCCCATCCCGGGGGGCTGCAGGACCCTTGGGGCGAGGGGAGCAGATGACCATCAGCCATGGACTCAGGCCCCTCCTCGGGGGGTCCCACCTGAGCCCCTCGCCTTGCGTCCCCCACCCAGCAGCCCAAGGCCAAGGACCCCACAGGGTACCGGTGCGAAGGCGTGTTGGGGATCGGCCCCACGAGGGAGAGCCCACGGCCTTCGGGTCCGGCCCCAAGCCCCCTGCAGCCATCCTGCCCCTGCCCCACCTCCCATGCCATGCTGCACCATGCCGTGCCACACAGGGATGATGCCATGGCCGGGATGGCTGAGGCAGGACGGCGGAGGGCAGCCAGCCTGCCGAAAGCACGCAGAGCTGCCTGGGACGGCATGGCACAGCACGGCACAGCATGGCATGGCACGGGTCACTTACTGGAGGAACGGGAGGTGCTGTTGACAAAGACGTTGAGGAACTTCTTGGAGAATTGCAGGTCAGCCTCAGGGGACAAGTCCTCGGAGGAGCTGTGGGCATCGGGGGCCGCCAGCCCGTCCCCGAAGGCTGCCTCATCCTCCAGGTCGCAGCGGTCGCAGGCGCGGAGCAGGTCGCTGTCGTCGCTCAGCACCGAGGTGCAGCGCCGCAGGCTCACCAGCTCCAGCTGCGTGTGCTCGTCCACCACCAGCGTGTACTTCACTGAGTCGTAGGCCAGGGACTCGTCCAGCGCCCGTGGCTCCAGCGCCCCGGGGGCGGGCGGCAGCTCCCCGCCAAAGCTTCCCCGCAGTGGGTCCTCGGGGAAAGGGGAGCCCTTCAGGTAGGGCGCCTCGTCTTCGTCCGTGGAGTAGGCCATGGTGAAGCCGCGGTTGGTCTTGGCGGTGGAGACATCCAGGGCAGGCGGGCTGGCATCAGGGCCCTGCCCCCGGGGCGATAACCGGACATCGTCGATCATGTCGTCGGCCTCCAGGACGCCCGAGTCCAGGTCCCTGTCGACAGCCCAGTCCTCCGGGCCAGCGGCCAGCGGCGCCACAGCGGTGCGGGGCTCCCCGGCAGCAGCCTCAGTCCCAGGGGAGGCGCGCGGAGGGGCGCGGGGCGGCCCGGAGCAGCAGCCGAAGGTAGCCAGGACCTCGGAGGCGCCCAGCCTGTCGAGGGCGACAGGGCGCCCCGGGAAGACGGGCGCAATGGTGTCATTGGTGGGGTTGCTCAGGAAGAGGAAGGGGCCTGGCTCATCGGAGGGCGGCTCTGGCGCCAGCTCCGTCCCGGCGTCCAGGGCCCGCTCGTCCTCGGCGCGCTGGAGGGAGCTGCGCAGTGTCTCCATGTCCACCAGCTCAATGGCGTGCTGGCAGCGGGGCAGGGCGGCCGGCTCCCCCGCACCCACCGGGGAGTCCCGCGAGCCGAGCTCCCCGTCCAGGGCCTCGCTCAGGATCTCGGGCTCCAGGTCGGAGGCCGGGGAGATGGTGTCGCAGAGCGAGTGGGTCTGCTGGAAGCACTCGTCTGGGCACTTGATGGGGTAGGAGCCCTCCGAGATCATCTTGTTGACAAGGTTGCTGAGCAGCCAGGGTGAGTCCGAGTCCTCACTCAGGTCAGGCTCCGACTCCGAGTCGGAGTCATACTCGCTGTTGTCCTCCTCATCTGCCTCAGGCATCAGCTTGGGCCCCACGGGCAGGTAGAAGGAGCGCCGGATGCTCTCCAGGCTGTGGTCTGGGTCGATCTTCAGGTCCAGGGGGCTGGAGGCGGAGATGTCCGTCTGGCCTGCAGGCACAGAGGAGTCCGCCGGGTTCAGGCTGTCGTAGTAGCCTTCCATCTTCAGCTCTGCCAGGCTTTCCCGCCTCACCATGCCACGCTCTGGGAGCTCCCTCTCCAGGGTCTCCTCCTCCTCCTCCTTGCCCTTGTCCAGCAGCAGGGAATCCTTGATGCCCATCAGGCCGGGCGCCTCCAGCTCCGTCTCCAGCTCGGCCTCAGAGGTGGGCGAGCTGGCCTCCTCGATGGAGTTGGTGAGGTGGGAGGACCTGCCGCTGCTGCTGTCACTGCTCAGGTCCAGCTCCGTCTCTGAGATGGAGGAGATCATGTTGCTGACCAGGCGCCCGCCGGCGAAGGCCGCCTCAATCTCCCCCTCCACGTCCGAGTCAGAGCCGGGCGAGCTGAGGTCTTCGCCGTGCCGGCTGCCAGGCAGGAAGGGCTTGGTGGTCCTGCTGGTGAGGTCGGCCTCGATGCCGGGGTCTGAGGAGGGCGAGGTGGTCTCCGAGGAGCCCGAGGGGTGCCCGCGCACACTGGCCGCCCGGCCGGGCTGAGGGCCCTCCCCATCAGAGCTGAGCAGCTCCGCTGGCCCTGCGGGGCACACATAGGTGCCCGGCAGCTGGGACCCCTGCCCGTCACGCCGCTCAGCGACGGCCCCAGCCACTGGCTCCTCCCGAGGCCGCGGGGAGCCGGGCTGCTCGTGGGGGGCCACAGGGGACCCCAGGCTCCCAGCCCCCAGGCTGCCCGCTTCGCCGGGCACCGGCCTCTCCCGGCCACTGGCCACTTCCTGCTTTGGCGGGGTGCGGCGGCCGGCAGCAGCCGCGGGGGCCTGGGGTGGCGAGCCTGCGTCGGGGCCGGCACGGGGGCCGGGAGGAGCCACAGGCCCTGTTGGAGAGAGAGACGGTTCAGGGGGTGGCTGGTGGAGGTGCGACGGGGAGTGCGGTGCTCGGAGCGCAGAGGAGATGATATTCATGTTATAATCTTCCCCGGCTCTCGGGGGCGATGGGTTACCATGTGCCAGGGACTCGTGGCTGTTGCCTTGCGAGTCAAAGGGGGAGGGCTGCAGCGAGGTGGGGGCCTGCCCGGCCCCCCCGGGGCTCGGGCCCTTCGGGCTCTCCAGGCAGGGTCCGTCTTGGATGCAGGCGTGGGGAGACGAATGTCCTGCAAGGGACAAAAGCCCCGCGTCAGCCCTCTGCCCCCCGCGCCGGGGTGAAAATCCCGCCGGGCTTTAACCAAAGGCAGACGGCTGCGGGACCCCCAGGCAGGAGCCCGCCCCAGCGCCAGCCCCTGCCCCATGGCCCCGCTCCGGACCAGGAACCCATCCCCATCCCGTGCTCACCAATGTGTGAGGAAGAAGAGGAGGAGGAGGAGTGGAGAAGGGCATCCTGCCAGGTGGTGCGGTGAGCAGGCGGTGGGAAGCTGCCGTTGTTGTTCAGGGAGTCCTGGGGGAAGAGCAGAGCCAGGGTGGGTGGGTGGGTGAGCCCCAGGGAGGTGACGTGGGGCAGCCAAGCCCAGGGACGGGGCCCAAGGGGCGTTTGGGGACCCAGCAAGAGGGGGGAGCCAGGGCACCCGGCGGGGGCTGTGCAGGGACATGGGAGCACCAAATGCAGCCGGGCCGGCCTCAGCACAGCTCAGTGCTCCCTGCCAGCTTGGCAGCGCCTGGGCCATGTGCCCAGGGGCTTATCCGGATTAGGGCCGCGACGTCCCCAGCTCCCCTGCCTGGCCAGACRCATGCCCAGGCAGCGCCTGCCACAGAGCAGGACCGAGGGACAGCACACTGACCATCCCACACCGCCCCAGGGACAACGCTCCACAGGGGATGTGCCGGCACTGGGGCTGTCCCCACGGGACCCCTGGCATGAGGTCCTGCTGTGCCCTGTCCCCCCGAGAGCAGAGCCCGACCCCAGCGAGTGGGACCCCGCTGCCTCCCCCAAAGAGCTGCCAGCCCCACAGCGTGGGCAGGAGCCGGCAGGGCCGCAGCTGCCCAATCCGGTGTGGCGGCAGCTGTGGATTAGTCCCAGCGGGAAGCGCAGGCAGTGATAATCCCGCCGAGCGGGAGATTAGCAAGCGGGGCTGGCGCCACGTGCCGTGGGGCACGCAGAAGCACGGTAGCGGGAAGGGTGGCGGGGGCCCGGAGCAGTGGGGAGGGTCGGGCATTGCATGGGCTATGCCACAGCCCCAGGGGCGGGTGCTGGGGGGGGACRAAAATGGGTGCTGGGGGGGGATGGCGCCCCAGGACCAGGGTCTCACCTCCTCACGGAGCCAGTGCAAACGGATTGGAGCAGGGATTACCAGGATTTGCACCCTGGGCACACCAATGGGGGCCGGATCTGGCCACTGCTGGGGGCTCCGCTCACACCCCAAGGGACGATGGATGAGGGCGGCCGGTGTGATCCGGCTTTGCCRGTGCATCCCGCCAGGGTGCAGTGGGTCAGGGCTGGAGGGCACTGGGGGAGAGCCCTGGGGCTTTGTCACCCTCGTGCGCTGGCCCGGCAAGGACCCCCAGCCCCCCGACAGCCCCCCCAGCCCCAGCGGTGTGCAGTGCCCTCCCGGGAGGGGGGGTYGAGAATCCCAAAAGCCCCCCAGCACCATGGCAACGCAGCCAGATGCAGGCAGCACCACACGCAGCTTCCCACACACTGCGGCGGCGCGGCAGCTCAGGGCCGGCACCACACACACGCGTGCGCGCGGGGACATGGGGACACAGGGACACCCCCGCAGTGCCACGCCTGCAGGGACCCCCCCACCCCACCTGCCCTGGGGGAGCCCCTGAGCCCAGCTCCGGGGATGGAAAAGGAGGGACATGGCRTGCACGAGCGCGCGTGCACACGCAGCCGTGCACATGCATGTGCGACGCACTGGGCCGGCACACGACACCCACTGTGCCCGCAGCCAGCAACCGCCCACAGCACCTTGTAGCCCTCTGCCACGCAGAGATATCCTGGACCCCCTGCTCACCCCAGCGCCCTGCACATGGGGATGGGGCCCGCTGGACCCCCCAGACCTGGGCCTGGCAGGGAGCGTGCAGGGGCCCCACTGGGCATCGCACAGACCCGTCCCCAGCGTCCCCAGCTCGGCCCCGCCACTGCGGAGCTGGAKCCAGCCGCATCTTTGCCCTTCTCTGCCCTCCTGGTGCTCCCAGTGCCCACCACCCCCGGGGCGGGCACAGCCCTCAGCCCACCCCCCACGCAGAGCCCTGTGGGGCCCCTTCCCACACCGCACCCCACAGAGCCCCCGCTCTTCCTCCTCCACCAGCCCTGGGGTGTGGGGCGCAGAGACCCCGGGGGGGGAGAGACCCCTCCCGGCCGCCCCCACCCTCACCTGGGTGCCCGGGGCCGTCAGGTTGAGGGTGGTGGGCCGGTGCTTCTGTGTCTCCTCCAGGACGGGCGAGGGGATGGGTGAGGCCGAAGGGGATGGTGGAGCTTCCAGCTCGTTGCCCTCCTCCTCCTCCTCTTCCTCCTCCTCCTCGTTGTCRTCGATCATCTCGAACTCCTGGAAGTCGTCCTGGAAGGTGCAGACGGGGTGCGGCTGCTCGCCGCGCTCCAGCACCAGGCAGTCCTGGGGATGCGGCACCGGGTTAGTGGCCACGGCGCTCGTGCTCACCCCAGCCACGGCCCTGCTCCCCAGGACGGCATGGCCGCCGCGGCGCAACCCTCCCCAGCGGCTCTGCCAGCACCTCCGCTCCCCTCTGCTCCTGCCCCAATGCGATGGGGGTCTCCAAGCAGAGGGAAGTGCTTTGTGCCAGGGACCAGGGATCCCCCCCGGCTCTGCCGGCTCCCTGCCTGTCCCTCCCTGCCTGTCCTGGCCCCAACACCCAGCGCTTCATCCCACCCACATGCCTGCCTGGCCCCTGCCTGTTTCCCCAGCACCGTCCCCCCCAGTGCTGGGCAGAGCTGGGGACGAGCTGCGCAAGCAGGAGMCACTGGAGCCACCGGTGGGTGCCTGGCTGGCGGGGCCAGCACRGGGCTGGCTGCTGAGCCACCCGTGTTCATGGGGCTCAGCCAGAGGTGGTGGGAGGCCCTGGGGTACCTGGCCATGCCGGGCCAGTCCCTGGGCTCTGAACCCCACCTGCACCCTGCGGTGCATCCCCTCGGCACCCTGGCACAGGGGCTCCTGCACCCTCCGCTCCAGGAGGGGCTTTGCCAGGCCGATGGCCCCCCGGTCCCCGGCACAGCCCCATGCAGCCACYGCATCCCCAGGGGGACTCGGCACGCTCAGCTCCTGCACCTTCTCGTAGTGGTCCGAGTCGTAGTTCAGCCCAATGCCGCAGTCGTCCGTGATCTCCGACAGGTCCTCGTCATCGAACTCCTCCAGGCTGATGTCCTGGGGGGGCCTGGGGAGAGGGGCYGGGGATGTCAGGGCTGGGGAATGTCAGGGCTGGGGCGACATGCCGACAAACCTCAGGGAAATGCCTCCCGCTCCCCCCACAGCACCATGAGGGCCCAGAGAGCCGAGCGGCACYGCAGGCACATGCTGGCATCGTACCGCCATCACCCCAGGGTGCCAGCATGGGAGCACCAGCCAGGCAACACCACAGGGACATGCTGGYGTAGCACCATCACCCCAGGGCGCCGGCACGGGAGCACTGGCCGAGCCGACATGGCATGCTCCCAGGGGTCAGCCCTACGCTGGGAGCCAGGCGAGGATGGAGGCAACAGTGGGGGCGATGGCCGCAGCGGTGCACAGGGCGGCCGCTCTCAACACCATGCTCCATCCCACCCGGCTCACCACAAACTGCCCAGGCCTCGTGCCGGGGCAATGAGAGCCCAGCGCAGTGGGAGCCCAGCGCAGCGGGAGCCCAGCGCAGCGGGAGCCCAGCGCAGCTCAAGGCCATGCAGCCGCGAGTTGCCCCAGGCCGGGCAGAGCTGCCGAGGCCACCACCATAGTGGGCAGCACATGTCCCAAATTCCCAGCCCAGCAAAATCCCTTGAGCCAAACCCAAGGCACATGCTGGAGCCGAGGCGGGGAGGGGATGGCTGCTGCTGCCGCTGGCTTCAGGGCGACCTGTGCCGCAGGGCTGCTTTCTGGGCCTGGGGGGTTTACTCTAGGTTTAACCTGAAGCAGAGCCGTGCGCCGTCCCGCAGCGCTGCCCGGCCGCCGGCCCTGCCCGTGCAGGCAGGGATGGGGGGCGGCAGGGAGGATCAATGCCCTGACACCCCGGCCTTGCCTGCGCTGCCTTCCTGCCTGCCCCGCAGGCAGGGCCGGGGCCGCCCCTGCCCGAGGTAAGGGCAGTCAGAGAAACCAAGCCGAGCCGTTCCTGTCAGGAACGGGGGTGTCATGGAAACCAGCGGTTTCTGCAGGGAAAGGGAAAAAAAAAAAAAAAAAAAGGAAAAAGACGACAACTCTTGGCAGGATTTGGTGTCAGAAAACGGAAATGAAACGTTTCTGGTGGCTCTGTAGGTGGGAAGTGCGGCAGTGCCTGGGTGCCGGCGGGGACCCTCTGCCCACCCCTACCCCGCCGGGGTCTGGGGACACCCAGGGCCCCCCACAGCCTGGCCCCGAGGGAGCACAGCAGCTCCCGGGCAGGGGCCAGGGCACGTGGGGATCTTCTGGCGAGGACGGGCCTGGGGCCTCGCTGGGACCTCACTGGAGTCTTGTCGGGGCCTCATGGGGGTCTCGGTCCCGGGACCCGGCTGGCAGCAGGAGCAGACCCCCACGCAGTGGGGGGTCACAGCCCCCACAGCCGCGGCTGCCTCCTGAGCCGCCTCCCCCGCTTTGCCCCTTGCTTTTGCCCCAAACTCCCCATTTCCAGCCCCTTGCCCCAGCACGGAGGCTGGGCGCTTACTCCCATTTCACAGGGAGAAAGATTTCCCCAAATCACATAATTCCCAGAAGTAGGCCATTGAGACAGCATCAAACATGCGCAGATTTGTAGCGAAAGCATCAGAGCCAGTGGTGGGACCACAGCCTCAGCCTGCAGCGGGGCACGGGGCTGGGCTGGAGCCCAGAGCCCGGACCCCGGCCAGGGGTGGGGGAGCCCCAGGGGCAGCGGGGAGCAGAGCCCCGAGGATGGTGGGGAGCAGAGCCCTTGGGGCGGTGGTGGCAGAGCCTCGGGGGTGGCTGGGACCGGAGCCCATCTCCCCAGCCCCAGGGGACATCGGTGGCTGCTCTCCCACAGGCAGCAGGGTGGGGGGCAGAACCCTCCTGCTGCCAGACCAGCTGCTGGGACCCACTGCGCTCCCTGGGGTCGAGCAGGGGCCTCAGGGGGTCCCTTGGCCACCGGGGGGGAGGCAGGTGGGAGGGCAGGGACAGCGCGGCCATGAGTCCTCCTGGGGTGGAGACCTGCAAACCCCTGGCCAGGCTCCGCTACCRCACCCCTGCACCCTCCTCACCCAGGGGACCAACTCCTCCACCAGCCCTCGTCCTGGCTGAGGGGACACGCGCACCGGGCCAGCGTGGCACAGCATGGCGTGACAATGCACAGCATGGCACGGCACGGCTGCCCTGCACAAGCAGGGCTGGGGCCCCTGCCCCACACGGGGCTCCTGCCCACCCGCAGCCAGGCTCCGGCTGCCCAGAGAGGCCATCCCCCCTCAGTGGGGAGTGACCGCCGCGACAAACCACGACTGAAATTTCTAGGTCACAGCGCTCCTGAGCTGGGGCAGGCACGGCGGGATGGGGCCGCCAGCGAGAGCTGGCCTGGCCCCACAGCCTCCCCAAGGGGACCCCTGGGGACCCTGGCCATGGCCCCGCTGCAGCCGGAGAAGAGGCAGCACCATCGCTGTGGGTGCAGGGATACAGCAAGGGGTGCCTCAGACGCACCGGTGATGAGCAGCAGGCGGGAAGGATGGCATCCGTCCCTGCGATGGCTGCACAGGACGCCGCGGCTGGCCGGGGTGGAGGTGTGGGTGGGGAGCACCCGAGTGAGGGTCCGGAGCTGAAGTGGAGCCAAGGCAGCGGTTTGGGGAGGGGGGAGCTCGCCCCAGCCCCACACATGGAGAGGGGGGTTGGGAAGGGCAGGAGGCAGCGGGACACCCCACCACGGGGTATGCAGGGACCCAGCACCCCACGACGCGCCCTGGGCCGGCCTCGCCACCTCTGCGTTGGCATGTCCTGAGCTGGGCCGGGATGGAGGAGGAGAGCAGGGGGGCTGGGGCAGCACCGGCTGAGGGCCGGCAGCCGGACCCCAAAGGGGGCTCAACATCACCCACCCCTGGGGCGCAGGGAGCGGGGCCGTGCAGGGAAAGGGAGCAGGGTGCGCACCGGCACACACACCGGTGTTTGCACGAGAGYTGCTGGGGGCCGGGCTTCCTGAGGAGGGAGTGACGACCGAGCAGGCCACGGGAAGATTGAATTTCCTCATTATTTTCAGACCAGCTCCCTGGACAGTTCGTCCTGGCAATGGTTCTGCAATGGCTTCTCCCACAGGGACGGGCCAGGGACTGGGACGGCAGATGTGCCCCCACTCACCAGCCCCCAGCGGCTCCCAGGGCAAGAGGCTGCAGAGGGAGGTCGGTGCTGACCCTCGGGGGCCTGGCCCCAGCCAGCATCCCCACCCCAAACCTGTGACCGGCACCCGGGGCACCCATGGCCCGACCTGCGGCCACCCCCACCGGGTCTGGTGCCCCAGACCAGGAGGCAAAAGCCGTCCCGCAGGAGCCCTGCCGAGGCCCCGCTGCACGTGCGCCACGGCCTTTCCACACTGATCCCTCCCCACTGCATCACCTTTACTGGCTTCTCCCTCCCCTCCCGTCAAGGGATCCCACCCCACCAGCCCTACCGAGCCCCAGGCTGGGCGCGACCTCCCCAGGGGCCTCCTTGGAACGGGCACAATCTGGATTCAGCCCTTGCAGGGTCCGGCTGAACCGGCACAGGCTGAACCCACCGCCCGGCGCTGCCGGGCCAGGGCACGCTGGGGCTGTGCCCCTGGTGCTGGCGCTAGTCGGGGCCTCGCCCTCCCTCACCAGGCCCTGCCGGGCTCCGGGGACTCGCGGGTGCTCAGTGAGACCTGGGTGCACTCGCTGCCATGGCGTCCCCGGGGATTTGAGCTGGTTCTCTGGGCTGGTGCAGGGGTGCAGCGCCCGCTCCCCCAGCTGCCTCCTCCTCCTCCCAGTGGGGAGCAGTGTGGGCTGGGGGTCACGGTCACAGCTCCAGCCCCTTGGCACCTGCAAAGGGGCTTTGTGCTGCCCATGGCGCTGCCCAGGGCTCGAGGCCACCGTCGGGGACCTCAGAGACTGAGTGCTCCCGCGGGAGCTGGAGGGGCGATGGACGGTCCGTGGCGGGGGGGGAGCAGACGTGGCCAGCGCAGGGGTCAGGCTGCCACCGTCCCTCCCTCGCAGAGCACAAGGGCAGAGGGAGACGTGGAGGAGCAGTGAGTTCAGTCCCAGGGGGATTGAACTTTGTGGGGGGAGAGGATTGGGTCTGGGTCAGGCTGGGGGGGCCCTGGCCTCGCCTGCCCCTCACGGCCCCGGCTGGGACACGTCCCTGGCCCAGGCCTCAGCTGCAGCAAAGGGCAGGGACCTGCCGGGGCCAGCTCTGACCCCGCACAGCAGGGTGCGGGCAGGGCTCGGGGGCTGAACAGGGAACACTGTGAGGAGGACACAGCCGAAACCCCCAGAGAATTCCCCGGGGCCCAGATCCTGGCGAGAGGCAGGAAGGAGCTGAGTAGCCTCAGCAGAGGCCATGTCCTCCCCTCCCTGCACCACCGCAAGCGGGGACACCCCGGGGTCCTGCTATGCAGCATGGCTGGGGAAGGGGATGCCTGGGGAAGGGGACAGCCTGGGGAGCAGCCGCGAGACCTGCCCAGCGCAGGCCAGAACCAACCAGGGGCACATCCCGCATCCCCACTAGACTCCCTCGGTCCACGGCTTCCGCATCCCCAGGGCTCCCCAGATGCCCCCCACCACTGTCTCCCACCCTCCCCCCTCCCACTGCCGGGGTCCCACAGCCCCGCACTGAGCCAGCCCATCCCGCACCCAGCTCCTGTCCAGCCCTGCACCCCACCGCTCACCCAGGGACCCCAACCCAGAGGGGTCCTGCCAAGGTCAGGCGAGGTGTGGGGAAGGGGATGAGGGCCCAGCCGCGTCCCCTTCCCCGCTCCACGAGGGCCTGGCCGGCAGCCGGGCCCCACGCGCCGCGGCCCTGCGTCGCCAGCTCCCACGGGACCTGCGGTAAGGTGACCCGCCATGGGCACCGCCGGGCGCTGGCGCTGCTCCCGGGGGGCAGGCGGACGCGGGGGGCACAGCTTTTGCCCCACACTGGCTTTCGCCCACGTTTGACCTCAGGAGCGCCGGGCCTCGGCGGGGGCAGCTCGGCAGGAGCCGGGGCGGCTGCGGAGCCCCCGCCGAGCCCCGGACCCCCCAGCGATGGGGTTTGCCACCCCGGGCCAAGAGACCCCTTCTCCCGCGCCCGCAGGCGCTGGAAGGCCCCGTTCCGGGTGCCAGCACCGAGCATCCCCCGCCGCGTCCGGGGCCGCTGCGGCGCGGCGGGAGAGACAAAGAGGCGGCGGCGGCTCCCCCCGCCCCGGCGGGATGCGGCGGCACCGGCCACAGCCGAGCCGGGGGGGCCCTGAGCCTGGGGGGGGGGCTCTGCCCCTCCGCGAACGGCGAGGCTGGGCGGGTGGGGGGGGCAGAGGGGACCCCCCCCGAGCCCCAGCACCCCCCGCCCGGGAGGGAGCGGCGGGGGCTGCTCCGGGCGGGGATGCGGCCGGCGGCTGCTGCGTTGTTAATCCCCGGGACGGGGCCGCAGCGGGAAGGGCTGCCCGGGCGGGCGGCCTGCGCGGCCCCGAGCGGCGGCGGCCCCGGCCCCGCATCCCAAGGTGAACGGGCGGGGGGCCCGGGCCCGCCACGCCGCCGCCTCCCGCGCCGGGCCCCCTCCCAGCCCCCCGCGCCCCGGTACCCTCCGCCACTGCCAAGGGCGGTGCAGCGGGAAGGGCAGCCCCTGCACCGCCGCACCGCAGTGCCCCGGCCCCGCCGGGCCGCCCCAGCCCGCGGGCATCCCGCACCGCCCCGCGCCGCCCGCATCGCCCCCCTCCCCGCGCACCGGGCCGGGCTCACCTGCAGCCGGGCGGGGAGAGCGAGTGGAAGGTGGAGAGCGAGAACATCTCGGCGCGATCCGCCATCTTCTCCCGGCCGGGGCTGCGCCGGACTGCGGAGCTGC
>JAYKAV010002839.1:506824-526059 GCA_035582835.1 Phoebastria nigripes | reverse complement strand
CCGACCGGTGGCCCTGTCCCCTGCCAAGTGTCCCAGTCCCCCCCAGTCCCCTCCCCAGGCGCCCCTGGCCCTCCTGCAGTTGCGTCCCCCTCCGGCTGCCTCAGTTGCTCCCCTCACCATGCCCAAGCCCCCCCCTCCCACCGGTGACACCCCCGTAGCCCCTGACCAGCCTGTGCCCGCAGCGGGGGGCTCAGCAACCTGCTGTTCAAGTGCGCGCTGCCGGAGCACATCCTCAGCGTGGGGGATGAGCCCCGCCAGGTGCTGCTGCGCGTCTACGGGGCCATCCTGCAGGTGAGTGCGGGCGGCACCGGGCCCCCCCCGACCGGCAGCCCCCCCCGACCGGCAGCCCCCGAGCAGCTGCGGGGCTCAGGGCTCTGCTGGCATCTTCCTCCCGGCCCGGGCCTGGCAGCTGCCCCGTGTCTCCTGTGGGGCTGCCAGGGCGGGGGCCGCGGGGGCTCACTGCCTGCGTCCACAGGGCGTGGACTCGCTGGTGCTGGAGAGCGTGATGTTCGCCATCCTGGCCGAGCGGGCGCTGGGGCCACGGCTCTATGGGGTCTTCCCCCAGGGGCGGCTGGAGCAGTACATTCCGGTATGGAACGGGCTCTCCCCCCAGCCTCGTCCTGCGGGAGCCCGCCTTGGGGGGCTCCTCACCCTGGCTCCGGCCAGCCACTGCAGGAAGAGACGCCCCAGGGGGCTTCTCATGGTGCCGAGGGCAGAGCTGGCTCCCTGGGGCGGGCAGGCTGCTCACGTCACTGCTGTGTCCCCCCAGAGCCGGCGCCTGCGGACCGAGGACCTGCGGGACCCTGACATCTCCAAGGAGATCGCGGTGAAGATGTCCCGGTTCCATGGCATGGTGATGCCCTTCAACAAGGAGCCCAAGTGGCTGTTTGGGACCATGGAGTGGTGAGGGCAGCTGCTGTCCTGCACGGGCTCCYAGATCACCTCAGCCCCTGAAATCCCATGGGGTCCGGAGCACGGGGGGGTTTCCCAGCTGGCTGCCGGCGGGGCCCACGGGAACAGGGCACAGAGCAGCTCCACGGCAGCTCCTTGGCAGCCCCGGCTCTGCACTGGGCTGGGGAGAGAGGTGATGTAGTGGGGTGGCAGCGCCCAGGGGTGTCCGTCCCACCGCAGTGCTGTCTCCTGCGCTCCAGGTACCTAAAGCAGATTTCGGAGCTCACCTTCCCCGAGGAAGGGCAGCTGAAGAAGTTCAATCACCTCAAGACTTATAACCTGCAGGAAGAGATGAAGAGCCTCAGGTGAACCTGACCTGCCCACTGGCATGGCTCGGGGCAGGGGCTGACCCTGTTCTGCTGCCACCCTCCTCACGGGGAGCCTGGGGTGACCCGGCTTCTCTGGAAACTGGTCTCTTCTGTCCCGTGTCCTCGGAGGGTGCCCTCCACCCGAGGGCCCCACGYAGGCCCTGGGGGACGGCTCTCGGTGGGGTCCCTGCGTCCCTGGGCAGGGTTCCTGTCCGGCTCCTCGCACTCTGGATCCCGGCTGTGTCCATAGCTCTGTCTGCCTACGTGCAGTGGCCGCGGTGGCCCCCACGTCCCTGCAGCTGGTGGGCGAGGGCCAGCAGGTCCTGCCCCTGCTGAGGCATCTCTTCCCTGAACTGCAGGGAGCTGCTGGAGTCCACCCCCTCACCAGTCGTCTTCTGCCACAACGACGTCCAGGAGGGTGAGCGCAGCGGGTGGGCGGCTGCTGCCCCTTGCGGAGGCCTGGTCCTGTAGCCTGTCTCTCTCCCTGGCTTGCCCAGCCAGAGCCTGCCCGCCCCTGGGCACAGGCTGGGCCTCCTGCCCCTGCCTGCAGCTGCCCCCCGGCTCCAGGACAGCTGGGGGGGTCCCCCCCCCAGCCCCCCCTGAGCCAGCCCCATCTCTGCACAGGGAACATCCTGCTGCTGGCTGGGCACGAGGCTTCCTCCTCCGACAAGCTCATGCTCATCGACTTTGAGTACAGCAGCTACAACTACCGGTAGGTCTGGGGGCTGTGGGGAGCTGCGCTGGGCCCCACGCGGGGGTCCGGTCTCCTGCTTGCAAGAGGCCGGGGCTCTGCTCACCCTCCCCTTTCCCCAGGGGCTTTGACATCGGCAACCACTTCTGCGAGTGGGTTTACAACTACACCCACGATTCCTGGCCCTTCTTCAAGGCTTCCCCAGAGAACTACCCCAGCCGGCAGCAGCAGGTAGAGCTGCCCTGTTGCTCAGCAGCGGGCAGGGGGTCTCCCAGCGAAGGGGGGGGGTGAGGGGGGGGGGCCTCGTGGAGCTGGTGGGGGTGTACCAGACTTGGCAGTGCCGGGGCGGTACAGGCAGCCCAGCCCCCTACCTGCCGTCGGCAGCGTCCCTGCCTGCTCTGTCCCCCTTCCAGCTGCATTTCATTCGGCACTACCTCTCGGAGGACTCGGGGCGACGCGGGGACACTACGCACGAGGAGCAGGCCCGCATCGAGGAGGAGATGCTCACGGAGATCAACCGGTGAGGGGCAYGCCGGGGCGGAGGGGGGTCCCTGCGGCTGCGGGGGCCATCCTGGGGCTGCACAGCCCCACTGCGCAGAGAGGGCAGCATCCYCAAAACCCTCCTCGTCCTGCTCCCTCCTGCACACTGTTGGTGTGGGGCAGGGAGGGGGGTCCCGGTGGGGCTGACGGCTGCTCTCCATCAGGTTCGCTTTGGCCTCTCACTTCTTCTGGGGCCTGTGGTCCATTCTGCAGGCGAAGATCTCCACCATCAAGTTCGGGTACCTGGTGAGCGCTGCCCGTGGGTGCCTTGTTCAGGGCTTGCCCAGGGATCCCTTGCACATCACCCCTCCTCTGATGCAGGGTGTYGGGGCGGGGGGTGGTCAGGGGGCTGGGGCTGTCGAGGGGCACAGGCAGTCCCTGACTCCCCTTTCCTGCCCCAGGACTATGCACAGAGCCGCTTCGAGGCCTACTTCCAGCACAAGGCGCAGTGCTCCTGAGAGCGGCCGCCTCAGCCCTGCCTGCAGCCGCCTCGACTCCGCAGCCTCCCTCTGCCCGCCCTGGCAGCACCCATGCCGTGGGGCAGGCCAGGGACACGGTGTTCCCTCCTGGGTGGGCTGCCCCCCATGCTGCGAGGGGGGCTGTCCCCCAGCCTGGGCTGCCCGGACGGGGGCTGTTAACGGTTCGGGGGCTGGTGTCTGTCTCTGCTCCCCAGGGCTGCGCAGCGATGCAGGGAGAGAGGTGGGTCTGCCCGGGCACGTGCCCCCTGGAAAAGGGGAGACCCTGCTTGGAGAGGTGGCACGTCGGCCGCGGGGCCGTGTCTTTGCCACCGCTCCTGCAGAGATGGCCCCTGGCAGAGGGGGGAGGCAGTTGCCCCAGCCCTGCCTGGCAGTGCCCTGTCCCTGTGGTGCTGCCTGTGGCTGCCCCTCCCTGCGCAGCCCCTCTGTGGCAGCACGTCCCTTGCCTCTGCCGGCACTGAGCAGGGCTTGAGCTGCGGGTCCTGGCTGGTGGGAGCCCCTGCCCCGGCTGGTGCAGCCTGGACCCGAGGGGGACGGGTGGCTCGGCTGTCCTGGCTGCCCCTTGCACGGTCCTGCCTGGAGCTGTGGTCCTGCCTGCTGAGAGCGGTCTGGGCAGGGATGCTGAGAGGTCCCAGGATGCTGCTGTGGGGGCAGAGGGGTGCGGGGGACCTGCGCTTGCATCTCATTCCCCCCCACACCCCTCCCCAGACCTCTGGGGCAGAGGCAGGACCTGCAAGCTGCTCTGCCGGCCCCTGTGCCCCGGCCTGGCTTCGCTGCGGCTCTTGGCTGTGCAGCCGGGCCAGGGCCAGGGCTGGGGGCTGCTCCTCCCCTCCCCTCCCGACAGCAGAATGTAAACTGTCCTCAGACCAATAAACGCTGCGGTGGTGCATGGCGCCTGCTTGCTCTCCATGTCCCCGTGGCCACCGCCGCCTCCCCGCTCGCCTGCAGCCCCAGCCCCGGCGTCTCCCAGGCTTCCCAGGCCGTCCTGCCTCCCACTGCTGGGCTGTCGCAGCGGGTGGGGGGCTGCCCCACAGCAGCACGTGCCAACCCTCTCCCCAGAGCCACCAGCCTGCGCTGGGCGGGTCAGCAGGGGCTGTGGCTTGGGACGGGCAGCGGGTGCCGCAGCTTACGCCTGCCCGGGGCTGGTCTGGAGGGGCGGTGGGGGGCACAGGCTGCGATGGGGACACAGGAGCTCGAGGCTGTGGCCCCCCCCCCTCGCCCTGGATGTACACTCCAGGTGCCCACCCTGCACCCTGGGGCGGGTGCTGCCCCCCGCTCTGCCCCTGTGGCCGGCGAGGAGGGTCTAGCCCATCGTGGCAGCTGCGGTTTGCGCTATGGCAAACCCGCCTGCGCTGCTCCAGGCCTTCGGTTACTGTGTCTGTGGCTCTGGGTGATGCCTGGTGCTGTCCTGACCCCCTCTGCAGCCCTACCGGGGAGGGGCAATGCTCCGCAGGTGCTCGGGGGGAGAGGCAAGCATGGGTTCGCTGCTCCCAGCCAGGCCTGGCTGGTCACGGCTCTGCCCATCCATGCCAACGAGTGGAGCTTCGGCACAGTGCAGCTCTTCGACAGCACCTTCCTCATCGGCAGCTCCCGGGAGCGGCGGGGACTCGTGGCTTCGCCTTCCCGATGGCCACCTTCCCCTGCACCCCCCGGCCAGGGCTGCACTGCGCTGCCTTCTGCCTGGCCCCGGCTGCCCCAGCCAGGAGCTGCCCACCGGCACACGTGGAGCCGAGAGTGGGGCGGCATGGGGGGCCGGAGCCCGGTGCTCCCCACCAGTGCTCGCCCAGCTCCTCTTTCACCCACATACCAGCTATTTATAGCCCCGCGGCCGGCAGGCAGCTCGGTGAGGCGCGGGCTGGGGGCTCATTCCCACCTGCTGCCCAGCCYGGGAGGGGGCAGAGGCCTGGGGGTCTCGCCCCGGGCTGCGCTGGGGCTGAGCCCTGGCTGCGGTGGGCACCGGTCACACACCTGAGCGCACGTGCAGGGGTCACGCACGCGTGTGCCCCACGCGCACCCCCGCCATGGCTGGGGAGGCAGCCCTTCCCCTGGGACGGGRTCTGGGGGGCCGTGGCCGGGGGGGCCGTGCTGCTGCGCTGGAGCCTCCTCAGACGCCCTTCCAGCTGCGGCCGGGCAGCGCGGGCAGCTGCCCCCGCTCTGCTCCGGAGCGAGCCGGGAGGGGAAGGCCAGGGCCTCCCGGGCACGGCGGGCAGCGGCCTCTCCGCTGCCTCGCCCGGCGCTGCCCTGCTCCGCTGCCGCGGCGGGCAGGATCCGGCCCCGCCGCCCCGTACGGCCCAGGGAGCGGGACAGGCCCTGCGCGGCCCTGCCCCGTGCAGGGACCCCCGGGACAGCCCCACGGCCACGCCGCCCACGGCGGAGCCGGGATGGGGGCCGGCTCGCAGCGGTGCAGGGACCTGCCCCGGTCTCTCCCCGGGGTGCGGGGCCAGGGTGCCGGTCTGTTCCCGGGGGTGCAGGTCCCTTCCCAGGGTGGGGGTCCCTTCTTGGGGGAGCTGGTCCCTTCCTGGGACGCGGGTCCCTGCCCGGGGAAGCGGGTCCGCGCCCGGGCTGTCGGTCCCTGCCCGGGGGAGGAGCGGGGCCGCGGGCGGTGCGGGGGCGGAGCGGCGGCCGCCGCTGCCATTCCGGGCCGTGGAGCGGGTCCCGCCCGCGGCCGGTGTCCGGTTACCGGCGCCGGGGCGCAGCGGGCGCAGGGAGCCGCCGTCCCCGGGGCTGCCGCCCGCCGTCCGCGCCCCCGAGCAGGTACCGGGCACCCGGGCGGGCGGGGGGACCCRCGCGTGGGGGAGCCCCGCGGGGGCGGGAGCCGCACGGGGCGGGCACCCGCCGGCGCCGGGGGACCCCGTGGCCCCGCACCCGCCCCGCCCGGCCCCGGGTCCCACCCGTGTCCGTGGGGGAGCGTCCTCCAGACCCCCGCTGCACCCCCTGCCCCACGGCTCCCCGCGCTGCTGTGGGTCCCGCCTGTGCTGACCCGGCCCCGCAGCCCCCCGGCCCCGCAGCCCCCCGCCGCGGCCTCGGGCCTGGCGGGGGTTTCTGGCCCCCTCCGAGGGGCCCCGCGGCCCAGCGGGCCCGGCCCGGCCCCCAGCGCCCCGGTGACCTTGGGGCGCTCACTGCGGGGCAGGGGGGGCCCGGCCCCATGGAGGCCTCGTCCCACCCGGGGACGTGGGCCCTGCAGGGTCCCTGGGAGCCTGCGGTGACACTGCCGTGCTGTGCCATGCAGTGCCAGGCCATGCCGTGCAGTGCCATGCATGATTCTATGCCGTGCAGTGCCGTGCAGTGCCATGCTGTGCAGTGCCATGCATGATTCTATGCCGTGCAGTGCCGTGCAGTGCCATGCCGTGCAGTGCCATGCATGATTCTATGCAGTGCCATGCCCTGCTGTGCCGTGCCGTGCCGTGCAGTGCCATGCATGATTCTATGCCGTGCAGTGCCGTGCAGTGCCATGCCGTGCAGTGCCATGCATGATTCTATGCAGTGCCATGCCCTGCTGTGCCGTGCCGTGCCGTGCCGTGYAGTGCTGTGCAGTGCAGCGCAGGGTGGTTGCCTGTAGTGGGGTGCGGTGCGGTGCAGCCTGCAGCCGGGCAGTGCCACGCACTGCGGTGCACTTTACTGCAGGGTGATGCGGTTTAATGCAGTGCCGTGCGGGGCGGTGCAGCACAGGGCAGTGCCGTGCCATGTGGTGCAGTGCCGTGTGGTGCCGTGCGGTGCAGTGTAATGCAGTGTGGCGCAGCACAGTGCAGAGCAATGCAGTTCAGTGCAGTGTAATGCACACCAGTGCAGTGCGGTGCAGCCGAGTGGTGCAGCACGGTGCGGTGCAGTGCAGTGCGGTGCAGTGGTAGCAGTAGCGGTGTGACTTGGCTCTTGCCCAGCTGCTGCTGTTTGCTTTCAGCCCAAGGACGCCCTTGTGAAAGAGCACCCTTAGCACACCCGCACCGGGGGCTCCCCCCGCCCCGAGGCCTGGGCTCCAGCAGCACCCCTGGGCTGAGCCCCAGGCCGGCACCGGCTGTGCCGACACCAGAGGGTCCCCAGGGACCCCGTGGGAGCCCAGCTGTGCCCGCAGAGGGGTCCCTGCTCGCCCCGTGGCTCCTGCTGCTGCCTCAGCCGGCAGCGTTCCCGGCACAGCCACAGCTGCCTGTGCAGGGATGGCGTGTTCCGTGTGCCGGAGCAGGGGCAGGTGCTGCCCCATCCTCCGAGGGTTTCGCCACGGGTAGGGGCCAGGCAACTGCACGCGAGCGGGGGTGTGTCCGCGCCACCATCCCCTCTCCCCAAGCGCTGGGGACGGTGCTGGGGCCGGAGGCGGCACTGACCCTTCCCTCAGTGGGCACCCGGCCAGCGCCGCGTGACTGGGACGGGGCCGCRGCAGGCAGCATGCGCACTGAGCTGGCAGGCTCCCATGGGACGCGGCTGTGCTGGCACCACGGCAGGCACGCCACCTCCGAGGCCGCTCCAGTGCCCGTGCACTGCGCTGGCCCGGGCAGGGGTCCCCCCTCCATCCCGGGCAGCATGTCCCGGGGGTGACCATCCCTGTGCCCCCCCGCAGGTGCCGGCAGACCCCCAGGATGGCGGAGGCTCACCAGGCCGTGGCCTTCCAGTTCACCGTCACCCCCGAGGGCTTGGACTTCCACCTCAGCCGCGAGGCCGTCAAGCAGCTCTACCTCGCCGGCATCTCCTCCTGGAAGAAGCGCTTGGTCCGYGCCAAGGTGGGCCCAGCCAGGGGCAGCTGGACAGTTGGATCCCCCTGTTCCCACCGTCCCTGCCACTCTGACCCCCCTGTGCCCACAGAACAGCTTCCTGACCGGCGTCTACCCCGCCTCCCCCTCCAGCTGGATGGTGGTCGTGATGGCCACCGCCGGCTCCGTCTACTGCCAGGTTGACCCCTCCCTGGGGATGATCGCCCGCATCCGCCACTGCCTGCCYGAGAGGTGAGAGCGGGCAGCTCGGCCGGGGGGACCACCCCCCCAGCCCATGGGCACAGCCCCACCTGCCCTGTCTCCCAGGGGCACCCACCCCACATGTCCCCAACCCCACCGGCATTGCCATGGGGGCCTGCAGCATCCCCCGGGGGGTCCCACCCCACATATCCCTACCCCATGGGCACAGCCCCACTTGGGGAYCTCCCCCAGGGGGTCCCACTCCACGTCCCTCAACACCACAGGCATGGCACTGCATGGGGACGTCCCTGAGGGGGTCCCGCCCTTCATGTCCCCCAGCCCGTCACATCCCCCCCTCACCCCCTCTGCCCCYGCAGCCGCCTCCTGAGCTACGAGAGCCGGACGATGGTGAGCACCGTGCTCTTCTCCACTGGCGTCTGGCTCTCTGCCGTCCTGCTCTTCCGGCAGGCGCTGAAGCTGCTCCTCTCCTACCACGGCTGGATGTTTGAGCCCCACGGCAAGATGAGTCGCAGCACCAGGATCTGGGTGGTGAGCGGCGCCTGCAGCCGGCACCGGCACCGGCACCGGCACCAGCGCTGACACCGGCCCGGCAGGGCAGGGCAAGTGGCACCGAGCGGGGTGCTGCCGGCGTGGGTGCAGGAGGATGCTGCGGCATGGGGTGCAGAGCGTCTGCGTCTGCATGCATGTGTGCGCACTTGTGTGTGCGTGTGCACGAGTGTGTGTGTGCGTGCGCGTGCATGTGCAGCACGGTGGGTGCCGGGGTGCTGGCGGGGGCTGTGAAGCTGCTGATGGTGGGGACGAGCTGAGCCTGCTCCGCGGCACAGAGCCGGTGGGTGCCGGGGGCCCAGGGGAGCCACAAGAACTGGGCAGTGAGGCCGGGAGCCACCCCGTGCCACTCTGCCCGGGGTGGGCACGGGCAGGAGCAGCTGCCCAGGCTGGGGTGTCAGGGGCAGCGGGCAGCGCTGAGACCTGGCTGTGGTGCAGGGGAGCATGCAGGGCTGGGGCAGGAGCAACGTGCAGGGCTGGGACCCGGCTGCGGTGCAGGAGCAGCATGCAGGGCTGGGATCCAGTCGTGGTGCGGAGCTGGGACAGGGACAGCATGCAGGGCTGGGACCCAGCTGCGGTGCAGCAGGCACACACAGGACGCACGGTGCTGGCAGCAGGAGCTGATGCGTGGGCGATGCACGGCCACGCCGCGGTCCTGCGGCTCTGCCCCATCCCCTCCATCCTCTCCGCGTGCCTGGCAGGCGCTGATGAAGGTGCTGTCTGTCCGCAAGCCCCTGCTCTACAGCTTCCAGAGCGCTCTGCCCAAGCTCCCCGTGCCCCCCGTGGAGGCCACCATCACCCGGGTAAGGGGCTGAGATGGGACAGGGTGGGGGGGGTCCGTCCGTGGTGGGACGGGGATGAGGGGGGTCACACCGAGCCCCCTCCCCGCAGTACCTGGAGTCAGTGCGCCCGCTCATGGACGATGAGAAGTACAGTAAGATGGAGGCTCTGGCCAAGGAGTTCAAGGAGAAGACAGCTCCACGGCTGCAGAAGTACCTGATCCTCAAGTCCTGGTGGACAACCAACTATGTGAGTACCCTGGGCTTCTCTGGTGCTCGGGGGGGACCACCGCCACGTCTCCCCCACGACGGCCGTGGCGGTGATCCCCCCCTCCCGCACCAGGGATGGTGACTCCAACCCAAGCCCACAGTCCTGCTGTCCCCYCCATGATCACGGGACAGGGGGCCTTGGGTCCTCCTGGGTGCCCCAGCTGGGTCGTTAGGGGCAGGGGGTCCTGCACCCCATCCCCATCCCTGTCCCTGTCCCTGCAGGTGAGCGACTGGTGGGAGCAGTACATCTACCTGCGCAGCCGCAGCCCGCTCATGGTCAACAGCAACTACTAYGCCATGGTAAGGGGGCGGGCGACTGCCGACATGACCGAAACCCCCACCGGGTGCCCCCCGGCATCATCACCGAGCCCCATCCCTCGTCCCCAGGATTTCCTCTACGTGACCCCCAGCCACGTCCAGGCTGCCCGGGCGGGTAACGTGGTGCATGCCATCCTGCTGTACCGCCGCAAGCTGGACCGTGGGGAGATCCCCCCCGTGAGCAGCTGGCGGGCTGGGGGGGTCCGGTGGGGCTGGGGGGTTCAGGGAGAGCAGGGGGGCAGGGGAGGCTGTGGGGCAGCGGTAGGGCCGGGGGGAAGTAGCCATGGGGCTGGCACGGGGTCCCAGGGCTGCTGGGGGCTCAGGGGGGCTGGGGTTGGGGGGTGCAAGGGGTGGAGGTGGGGGCACGGGCACCCCAGCCCCCCCCTCACCTCTGCCCTGCACAGTTGATGGCGCTGGGCATCGTGCCCATGTGCTCCTACCAGTCGGAACGGATGTTCAACACCACCCGCATCCCCGGCAAGGAGACGGGTACGGAGGGCCAGGGGCACCCCATCCCCCGCGCAGGGGCTGTCCTGGGTGGGCTCAGCCCCTGTCCCCCACGCAGGGTCCATCCTGGGTGGGCTCAGCCCCCGTCCCCCACGCAGGGTCCGTCCTGGGTGGGCTCAGCCCCTGTCCGCCACACAGGGTCTGTCCCGGGTGGGCTCAGCCCCCGTCCCCCATGCAGGGTCTGTCCCGGGTGGGCTCAGCCCCCGTCCCCCACACAGGGTCTGTCCTGGGTGGGCTCAGCCCCCATCCCCAGCTCAGGGTCCGTCCTGGGTGGGCTCAGCCCCCGTCCCCCACACAGGGTCTGTCCCGGGTGGGGTCCTGGGGCCGTGGGGTGGCCGTGACACCGGTGTCCCCCCCCAGACACGCTGCTGCACCTGGTGGACAGCAAGCACCTGGCCGTCTACCACAAGGGCCGCTTCTACAAGGTCTGGCTCTACTACGGGGGGCAGCTGCTGCGGCCCCGGGACCTGGAGCTGCAGTTCCAGCGCATCCTGGACGACCCCTCGCCCCCCCAGCCCGGCGAGGAGCGGCTGGCGGCACTCACTGCCGGCGAGAGGTGCCAGCATCACCACGGGGTCCCCGCGCTCTGGGCAGGCTGTGGCTGCTGTGGATGCTGTGGCTGCTGTGCACGCTGCCCGGGGCAGTGGGAGCAGGGCACAGGGGGATGGAGGAGATGCTCCAGGATGGGGACCCTGGGGCCACCCATGGGTGGGGGCTGCAGTGTGGGTCAGGACATGGGGGCGGTGGGCTCGGGGGGCTTGGTGGGATGGTAGGCATTGCCAGCCCCCGCACCCTCATGGCTCCTGGTGCCAGACCCTGGGACCACCCATGGGTGGGGACTGTGGCATGGGTCGGGGTGGTGGGCTCGGGGGGGCTCAGCAGATGGTGGTGGATCTGGGCATCACCAGCCCCCCACGCCCTCACGCTGGCGGTGCCGGCAGGGTGCCCTGGGCCGAGGCTCGAGCCCGGTTCTTCAGCCATGGGAAGAACAAGGCATCGCTGGACGCCATCGAGCGGGCGGCCTTCTTCCTGACGCTGGACGAGGAGGAGCACGGCTACATCCCGGGCCGGGAGGGCTGCATGGATGCCTACGCCAAGTCCCTCCTGCACGGCCAGTGCTATGACCGGTGGGCACCCCCCCAACCCCCCCGCCCCAGCCCCTCCCGCAGCACCCACCCTGCCCTCACCCCCCCCTCCCCGCAGCTGGTTCGACAAGTCCTTCACCCTGGTGGTCTACAAGAACGGGAAGCTGGGGGCCAACGCCGAGCACTCCTGGGCCGACGCGCCCATCATCGGGCACCTCTGGGAGGTAACGGGGGGGCGGGGGGGCACCCCCAGGCTGGGCACCCACATGGGGCACCCCTATTGGGGTTGCCAGGGGCTGGGGACCCGCAGTTGGGCACCCCCACTGGGCACCCCTGTTGGGGACCCCCAGGCTGGGGACCCCCATTTAGGCACCCCCAGAGGTGGGCACCTGCAGGGGTGGGAACTCCTGTTGGGCACCCCCAGGCTGGGTACCCCCAGGCTGAGCACCCCCATGGGGCACCCCCAGCTGGGCACCCCAGTTGGGCACCCCCAGGCTGGGTATCCCAGCTGGGCACCCCAGGGCAGAGGACCCCCAGTTGGGAACCCCTGTAGGGCACCCCCAAACTGGGCACCCCCCTCCTGGGGGCAGGGGGGGTCCCAGGGGGCTGCCCTGGGGGGAGCCCTTGGACAAGCTGGGGTGAGTGGGGCTGCGGTGGGAGGGGGTGTGGGGCCACCCCGGGGTGAGTGGGGCAGCTGGGGGGTGGATTGGGGGTGGATTGGGCGATGCTGGGGGGCTTGTGGGGCCGCGGGGCCAGTGCCCCATGCTCAGGGGCACCTCTCCCCCCAGTTCATGCTGGCGACAGAAAAATTCCAGCTGGGCTACACCGAGGGGGGGCATTGCCTGGGCGAGCCCGACACCCTGCTCGCCCCCCCCCAGCGCCTCCAGTGGGACATCACCCAGGAGGTGGGTCCGACCCCCAAGTGCCCCCGCCCTGGCCCTGCAGGCAGGCTCTTGGGGTCCCCCTGCACCCCACGGCATCGGGGTGGGCTCTCTGCACCCCAGCCACCCCCTGCACCCCATGGCGTCGGGGTGGGCTCTCTGCACCCCGGCCACCCCCTGCACCCCACAGCGTCGGTGCACCGGGGTCCCGTTGGCCCTCCAGTGTCCCAGTGCCCCTGGCTGTGCCCAGGGCTGGGGCTGAGCCGTCAGTGCTCCCCCGCCCCGGGTGATGCGGGGCTGGGGACTGGTGCCATGCGCCCTGTCCGCCACGGCTGCGCCTCTCCACAGTGCCGTGCCACCATCGAGAGCTCGTACCGCCTGGCCAAGGCGCTGGCCGACGACGTGGACTTCTGCTGCTTCCAGTTCTCCGACTTCGGGAAGGGGCTGATCAAGAAGTGCCGGACCAGTCCCGACGCCTTCATCCAGATCTCCCTGCAGCTCGCCCACTTCCGCGTGAGCCACCCCGGATGGGACGGGGACGGGGACAGGGATGGGATGGGATAGGGACAGGGACGGGGATGGAGATGGGGACGGGGATGGGATGGGGACAGGGACGGGACAGCATCCCCCCAGCACTCCCTGGTCTGAGCCGGCCTCTGCACAGGACAAGGGCTGCTTCTGCCTCACCTACGAGGCCTCCATGACGCGGCTCTTCCGCGA
The DNA here is from genome assembly GCA_035582835.1 of Phoebastria nigripes. Lineage (NCBI taxonomy): Eukaryota > Metazoa > Chordata > Aves > Procellariiformes > Diomedeidae > Phoebastria > Phoebastria nigripes. Next base: position 513,086 of record JAYKAV010002839.1, on the reverse strand, counting down.
GGGCCGGACGGAGACAGTGAGGTCCTGCACCGCCGAGTCCACTGCCTTCGTGCGCAGCATGGGGGATGCCCGGCAGACCGTGAGCAATGCGCCAGGGTCCGGGTCTCCAGCCCCRCAACCCCTCCTCCTCGGACCTCCCCTCCGAGCCCTTGGCTCCATCCTGCTGTCCCCAGCTGGGTCRGGGCTGTCCCTGCATGGCCTGGCTCTGCCAGCACTTCCCTTCTCTCTGGTGGTCCCATCCCTGGGGAGGTCCCCATCCCTCATAGAGGTCCCTGTCACTAGAGGAGGTCCCCATGCCTCACAGTGGTCCTTATCCCTTGGGGAGGTCCCCATCTCTGGCAGATGTTCCTATTCCTTGGGAATGACCCTGTCCCTGGAGAAAGTGCCCATCTCTGGAGGAGGTCCCCATCCCTCACAGAGGTCCCCATCTCTTGGGGAGGTCCCCATTCCTCTCAGAGGTCCCTATCTCTGGGAGAGGTCCCTATCTCTGGGAGAGGTCCCTATTCCTTGGGGACGCCCTCATCCCTAGAGAAAGTGCCCACCTCTGGAGAGGGTCCCTGTCCCTGTGGAGGTCCCCATCTCTTGGGGACATCCCTGTCTGTGGGAGAGGTCGCCATCCCTCAGGAAAGTCTCCCCTGGAGCTGCGCAGCCGTTGCGTTCCCCGGGCAGGACCAGGGAGGACTCGCCCCATGCAGAGCACCCAGGGTGGCCAGGTTGGGGGTGATGGGACCCCAGCCTGCCCCGGCCCTGAGCCCGGCTCTCCCCGCAGCGAGCCGAGCGCCAGCGGCTCTTCAAGCTGGCAGCAGAGAAGCACCAGCACATGTACCGCATGGCCATGACCGGGGCCGGCATTGACCGGCACCTCTTCTGCCTCTACGTGGTGTCCCGCTACCTGGGGGTGCAGTCCCCCTTCCTGGCCCAGGTGAGCCCAGGCGGGCGCGGGGGCACACAGCATGCGCAGCACTGCGCCGTGATGGCGACACACACGGCAGGCGGGACACTGCATGGGCACGCAGGGGAAAAGCCGCCCCCCCCTTACATGTGTCACCAGCACACACGTGTGCAAGGGCTGCACGCACTGCAGTGGCCTGGGTGCACGTGTCCAGCTGCCATCGCCAGCGTGTCACCGCATGCCACAGCGATGGCACCCTGCGCGTGTCACCCTGCATGTGGCACCGCCAGCCGGGCGCTGTAGCTGGGCTGTGCATGGGGACGTGGCTGCCTGTGCACGCAGGCGTGCAGCGCTTGCGCCCCGCACGGCGACACCAGCACACACGTACCTGCCAGGCCCCGTGTGCCCACGGGCAGCGGGGTGCAACGGGGTGCATTGGGGTGCAGCGGGGCGCAGCRGGGTGCTTGGCCAGTGGCACTGACGCCCAGTCCGGGCAGGTGCTGTCGGAGCCCTGGCGCCTCTCCACCAGTCAGACGCCGCAGCAGCAGCTGAAGATGTGCGACCTGAACAAGTACCCCGACCATGTCTCCAACGGCGGTGGCTTTGGCCCCGTGAGCATCGCGTGGGGGTGCCTGGGGGGGTCAGCAGGGCGGGGGGGAACAGAGAGGGTGGGGATGTGCACAGGGCGGGGGCAGGCAGGTGGGTGTGCAAGGGGCAGGAGGGTGGGTCTGTAGCTCATACCCCGCCATGGCTCTGGGTCAGGCACATGCCCCACACCGGGTGCCCCCTGCCCCAGCCCCGTGGCCCAACCCCATGGCCCAGGCGGGTGCCCCAGGCGGGTGCCCCAGGTGGGTGCCCGGTGCCCCCAGGGGTGCCGTGGCCCCACTCATCCTCCCTGCAGGTGGCGGATGACGGCTACGGCGTCTCATACATCATCGCGGGTGAGAACCTCATCACCTTCCACGTCTCCAGCAAGTTCTCCAGCTCCGAGACGGTGAGAGCCCCAGGGCCGGGGCTGGGGGGCCGGGGGGCTCCCCCAAGCCGGGGGCTGGGGCTCCCCGGGCCGGGCAGGGGAGGGCAGGGCAGGGCAGGCAGCAGTGGCTCTCCCGGTGCTGCAGTTGCCATCCATGCTGTAGGGTCTTCTGTGGGGTCCCCATGGGCCTGGGGCAGCCCCCCCGACCCTGACCCTGACCCCGCTGCATCCCAGCCCCTCTCCTGTGGGACCCCACCTCACTCCAGGCTTGCGGTGCTGCCCGTGCAGGGCCTGTCGGGGGTCCCAGGGCGCAGGGGGTGCCCCGGGGGCAGGGGGGGCTGGGTCCCGCTCTCAGGGGGCCGGGGGCCACGGGGCTCACGGGTGCTGCCCCGCAGGACTCGAAGCGCTTTGGGAGGAACATCCGCCAGGCCATGCTGGACATCGCCGAGCTCTTCGACAAGCCGGCTGAGAAGGCAGGGAAATGAGGGGGGGGTTGGCTCAGACCCCAGCCCCGGGGGACACGGAGCCGGGGCCGGCAGGGGCCGCTCCGAGCCCTGGTGCTGGGCGAGGTGGGGGGGGTCAGCGAGGGCGTTGSTGCTCTGTACATGCTTCCAATAAAGGCTGTTGGTGTGTGCCCCCGCCCAGCTCTGCACCCACCATCGGGCTGGGGACCTCCGCGTTGGGCAGGCGCACCCTGGGCTGGGGACCCCTGCGCCTGCCGTGTCCCCGTGGAGATCCTGGCAGTGTCGTGGCAGTCGGCGGGCACCGGCCAGTGGGCGCGGGCAGCGGGTGCATCGGCAGCTCCTCGGGCAGCGGATGAAAGGCGCCGTGGGGCGGTGGCCGGCGAGGCGGTGAGGCAGTGACCGGTGAGCCGTGCCCGCCGGCCGCCTGCGTAGCAGTGACGGGGAGTGTGCAGCAGGGCACGGCGGCAGGGATGTGCACTGCGCAAAGCCCCTCGGCCGTGTCCGGCACGGCAGGACACCTCGCCCCGTGCAGCACCCGACAGTTGGAGGCGGCCGGCACCCTCCTCCCACCAGCTGCCCGCACCCACCGAGCTCGCAGAGCTTTGACGCAGCCCAGTCAGCACCCGCAGGGTGTCTGCTGGGGGCGCGGGGGGTCCAGCCAGCCCGGAGCTGCTTGGCGGGCAAGGGACCAGGCAGGCCCGGCACAGGGCTCAGAGCCCCCCACGACGGGCACCTCCCTGTCCCGGGATGCTCCGGCTCCAGGACACAGGCTGAGAGTCCACAGGCACCCACACCCTGCCTGCACACCCTGCCTGCACATCCCTGCCTTCACACCCTGCCTGCACACCCTGCCTGCACTCCCTGCCTGCACATCCCTGCCTGCACATCCCTGCCTGCACATCCCTGCCTGCACACCCTGCCTGCACACCCTGCCTTACTCCCCTTTCTGCACCCCTGCCTGCTTCCCCTCCCGATGTCCCTGCACAGAGGGACACAGTGAGGGGGTGATGGGGAGGTGGCACCGCGGTGACATTCCCGGAGCAGGCACGGATGCTGCATCTACCATGGGCTGCCGAGCCGGGGTCCCTCCTGCGCCTGGGTGCGGGGGCCACCCTCACCCTCAAGGAGGGGGGGTGCGACCCCCAGCCGTGCACCCCAACTCAGCTGAGGAGGGGCCTGAGCATCAACAGGGCGTGGGGACACCACGCAGGAGCTGCCGCCTGCCCACGCTGGCGCCAGTCCCCTTGTGTGAGTGCCTGCCAGCCCCTGCCCTGGGCCCGGTGCTGGGCCGCATCCTGCACCCTGACCCTGCACTGGGGCCGTGTCCCACACCTCAACTCCGCACTGCGGCCGTGTCCCGCACCCTGACCCTGCATTGGGGCTGCATCCTGCACTTGGGCCCCATGGCCCAGCCCCACGGCCAGGGGTCCCCTGGTTCGGACCTGGAGCCCCCCGAGTGCGGTGGGGACCCCAGAGGGCACAGGCGGGTGCCTCTGCCAGGCGGCTGCACTGGGTCCCTGGGGGCGAGCAGGAGCTGCCGGTGCGTGTCTGGAGCCACGGCTGGAGCCGCGCCGGGAGCCGCTGGTCCCTCCCTTATCTGATCCCCAGCCTGGGCAGCAAGCCCAGTCCTGGCCCTGGGCCTCCCCCCAACGCTGCAGCGTCTTAACCCCCCCCCAGCCCAGCCCTGCTCGGGGGGGCTGCGACACCCTGCAACAGGGTGTTCACTCCCGGCACCCCCTGTTCCCCCCCGGGTCCCTCCCCATCACCCGGCATCGCTTGGCATCGCTTGGCCCTTGTGTGGTGTCGTGCTGAGGTGCGGCGCTGCCCGGGGGTGCCGGCTGCTGCAACCCCCACCTGTGGGGCAGCGACCTGGCCCCCACGCTGGCCGGTGCTCACGCCGGAGCTGTGCGTGCTCACGCCGAAGTGGTGGGTGCTCACACCGGAGCAGTGGGTGCTCACGCCGCACCTCTGTGTGTGCCATGCTGGTGCAGTGGGTGCTTATGACGGCGTGGTGCRTGCTCGTGCCGGAGCCGTGTGTGCTCACGCTGGCGTGCCGCAGGAGGCTGGGGCCAGGGCTGGGCACTGGCCGGCATAGAGGAGACAGCCCGGCGAGCCGCAGCCCAGGGCCGGGCACCATCATTGGGGCAAACACCAGAAACTGCCCGAGAAGCACTGACACGGCCAGGGCTCTGCCGGGACAGTCCCCATGACCCCATGTGCAGAGCCGGGGCCGGTCGTGCTGCCAGACCGTGCTGCACCCCAGCCCAGCCCAGCTCCCCCGCACCAGGTCGGTCGGCATTGCCTCCCCGGGGGGTGCCCTGCCCCAGCACCTGGGGTGCAGAGAGCGAGGGCAGCACCCCGGGGTGCCTGGGGGCTTGGGGCAGTGGGGCTGGCACTGTGGGGCTCGGCTGGGCACAGAGGCTCAGGGCTCCCAGTGTGTTTGGGAGCATCACCCACGGCTGGTGCCAGCGGCACTTGCTGCTGGGGGTGCAGAGGTGGCCCTGGGACAAGGGGCTCTGCCGTGGGCTCACTGGGGTCCTGGGTGGCAGTGGCTGCCGGCACCGACGGGGACCACGGGCACGTCCATCCAGGGACTGGTACCTCTGGGGGTGTTCAGGCGAGGGGAGGACCAGGCGGGGGACGGGTGCTGTGCCCGCTCCGGGGCTCCTGCCTGCACAGGGCAAGCCGGAGCCGTGGGGTGGCCGCCTCTCCCCTTTGATCTGGCTGCCAGCAGGGCCGGGCAGCTCCCAGGAGCGGGTGCCACCCGCCCCGTCTCCTGCGCTGCCCGATGCCCCGCGCCCCGGCCGCAGCGCCTATAAAGGCGTCGGGTGGCTGCGTCCTGCTCCAGCCGGGCTCATCTCCACGTCCTGCAGGTGCTGGGTGGCTGCTGTGGTGGTGGGTGCCAGGGCAAGTGCTGGGGCAGTGGGTGCTGGGGCAGGTGATGGGGTGGTGGGTGCTGGGGCAGGTGATGGGTGCCAGGGCAGGTGGTGGGGCGGTGGGTCCTGGGGCAGGCAGTGGATGCCCGGGCTGGCCCCACACCGCCCCACTCCAGCCGCCCCTCTCTCTGCAGGGAAGGGAGAGGATGGGACCAGCCACTTTCCTGGGGCTCTGCCTGCTCGGCTGCCTGGCCCTGCACCCCTTGCTGCAAGGTGAGCCCCCGCACCCTGCCCTTCCCTCCCCTCTGCCCCCACTCCCTGCCCTTTGCCCTCGTTACCCACCCCCGGGCACCCCTTGCTGCCTGCCCTGTCTGCCCTGCACCCCCTGCCCTCCGCAGCTCCCTGCACGGTGTGGGGACGGGCAGTGCTCCCCCCCGGGCAGCAACGGGCACCAGGGGCTCCCCAAAACATGGGGGCTCAGGAGCAGCCCCCCTAGACGGAGGTCGGGGGTGCCCTGAGCCCCCCCGGGGCTGCTGCCTGCTGGGTCCCGGCTGCGGCCAGGCACTGCTGGAGGGGGTTGAGGTGAAGGCCCTAACCCCCCCCCCAAGCAGGGGTGCAGGCGAACAAGTGCCCCCGGGGCTGGCTGGACTTCAGGGGACACTGCTACGGGTACTTCGGCCAGGAGCTCACCTGGAGGAAGGCAGAGGTAGGGGCGGGGTAGGGGGGGGGTGCCCCCGACCCCCGCTGTGCAGGCAGCGCTGCCGGGCCCCCCCCAACCTGCCTGTCCCTGCCAGGCTCGGTGCAAGGCCGCCCGCGGGGGCTGCCACCTGGCCTCGCTGCACACCCCCGAGGAGCACCGCGCCCTCGCCGCCTTCATCGCCCGGCGCCAGCGCCGGGAGGAGGAGGAGGAGAACGTCTGGATCGGCCTCTACCACCGGGTGAGTGTCCCGTGCCTGCAGCTCTGCCTGCGGCGCTGCCTGCGGCGCTGCCTGCGGTGCTGCCTGCAGAGCTGCCTGCGGCTCTGCCTGCGGCTCTGCCTGCAGTGCTGCCTGCAGTG